>OY101451.1:90950961-91273461 GCA_956483635.1 Panzeria rudis
TACTGTGAACTGTACTGTCAACTCTACTGTGAACTGTACTGTGAACTCTACTGTAACTGTACTGTGAACTGTACTGTGAACTGTACTGTGAACTGTACTGTGAACTGTACTGTGAACTGTACTGTGAACTGTACTGTGAACTGTACTGTGAACTGTACTGTGAACTGTACTGTGAACTGTACTGTGAACTGTACTGTGAACTGTACTGTGAACTGTACTGTGAAGTGTACTGTGAACTGTACTGTGAACTGTACTGTGAACTGTACTGTGAACTGTACTGTGAACTGTACTGTCAACTCTACTGTGAACTGTACTGTGAACTCTACTGTAAACTGTACTGTGAACTGTACTGTGAACTGTACTGTGAACTGTACTGTGAACTGTACTGTGAACTGTACTGTGAACTGTACTGTGAACTGTACTGTGAACTGTACTGTGAACTGTACTGTGAACTGTACTGTGAACTGTACTGTGAACTGTACTGTGAACTGTACTGTGAACTGTACTGTGAACTGTACTGTGAACTGTACTGTGAACTGTACTGTGAACTGTACTGTGAACTGTACTGTGAAGTGTACTGTGAACTGTACTCTGAACTGTACTGTGAACTGTACTGTGAACTGTACTGTGAACTGTACTGTGAACTGTACTGTGAACTGTACTGTGAACTGTACTGTGAACTGTACTGTGAACTGTACTGTGAACTGTACTGTGAACTGTACTGTGAACTGTACTGTGAACTGTACTGTGAACTGTACTGTGAACTGTACTGTGAACTGTACTGTGAAGTGTACTGTGAACTGTACTGTGAACTGTACTGTGAACTGTACTGTGAACTGTACTGTGAACTGTACTGTGAACTGTACTGTGAACTGTACTGTGAACTGTACTGTGAACTGTACTGTGAACTGTACTGTAAACTGTACTGTGAACTGTACTGTGAACTGTACTGTGAACTGTACTGTGAACTGTACTGTGAACTGTACTGTGAACTGTACTGTGAACTGTACTGTGAACTGTACTGTGAACTGTTCTGTGGACTTTACTGTGAACTTTACTGTGAACTGTACTGTGAACTGTACTGTGAACTGTACTGTGAACTGTACTGTGAACTGTACTGTGAACTGTACTGTGAACTGTACTGTGAACTGTACTGTGAACTGTACTGTGAAGTGTACTGTGAACTGTACTGTGAACTCTACTGTGAACTGTACTGTGAACTGTACTGTGAACTGTACTGTGAACAGTACTGTGAACTGTACTGTGAACTGTACTGTGAACTGTACTGTGAACTGTACTGTGAACTGTACTGTGAACTGTACTGTGAAGTGTACTGTGAACTGTACTGTGAACTCTACTGTGAACTGTACTGTGAACTGTACTGTGAACTGTACTGTGAACTCTTCTGTGAACTGTACTCTGAACTCTACTGTGACTGTACTGTGAACTGTACTCTGAACTGTACTGTGAACTGTACTGTGAACTGTACTGTGAACTGTACTGTGAACTGTACTGTGAACTGTACTGTGACTGCACTGTGAACTGTACTGTGAACTGTACTGTGAACTGTACTGTGAACTGTACTCTGAACTGTACTGTGAACTGTACTGTCAACTGTACTGTGAACTGTACTGTGAACTGTACTGTGAACTGTACTGTGAACTGTACTGTGAACTGTACTGTGAACTGTACTGTGAACTGTACTGTGAACTGTACTGTGAACTGTACTGTGAACTGTACTGTGAACTGTACTGTGAACTGTACTGTGAACTGTACTGTGAACTGTACTGTGAACTGTACTGTGAACTGTACTGTGAACTGTACTGTGAACTGTACTGTGAACTGTACTGTGAACTGTACTGTGAACTGTACTGTGAACTGTACTGTGAACTGTACTGTGAACTGTACTGTGAACTGTACTGTGAACTGTACTGTGAACTGTACTGTGAACTGTACTGTGAACTGTACTGTGAACTGTACTGTGAACTGTACTGTGAACTGTACTGTGAACTGTACTGTGAACTGTACTCTGAACTGTACTGTGAACTGTACTGTGAACTGTACTGTGAACTGTACTGTGAACTGTACTCTGAACTGTACTGTGAACTATACTGTCAACTGTACTGGGAACTGTACTGTGAACTGTACTGTGAACTGTACTCTGAACTGTACTGTGAACTGTACTCTGACTGTACTGTGAACTGTACTGTGAACTGTACTGTGAACTGTACTGTGAACTGTACTGTGAACTGTACTGTGAACTGTACTGTGAACTGTACTGTGAACTGTACTGTGAACTGTACTGTGAATTGTACTGTGAACTGTACTGTGAACTGTACTCTGAACTGTACTGTGAACTGTACTGTGGAACTGTACTGTGAACTGTACTGTGAACTGTACTCGTGAACTGTACTGTGAACTGTACTGCGAACTGTACTGTGCATTGTACTGTGAACTGTACTGTGAACTGTCTGTGAACTGTACTGTGAACTGTACTGTGAACTGTACTGTGACTGTACTGTGAACTGTACTGTGAATTGTACTGTGAACTGTACTGTGAACTGTACTCTGAACTGTACTGTGAACTGTACTGTGAACTGTACTGTGAACTGTACTGTGAACTGTACTGTGAACTGTACTGTGAACTGTACTGCGAACTGTACTGTGCATTGTACTGTGAACTGTACTGTGAACTGTACTCTGAACTGTACTGTGAACTGTACTGTGAACTGTACTGTGAACTGTACTGTGAACTGTACTGTGAACTGTACTGTGAACTGTACTGTCAACTGTACTGTGAACTGTACTGTGAACTGTACTGTGAACTGTACTGTGAACTGTACTGTGAACTGTACTGTGAACTGTACTGTGAACTGTACTGTGAACTGTACTGTGAACTGTACTGTGAACTGTACTGTGAACTGTACTGTGAACTGTACTGTGAACTGTACTGTGAACTGTACTGTGAACTGTACTGTGAACTGTACTGTGAACTGTACTGTGAACTGTACTGTGAACTGTACTGTGAACTGTACTGTGAACTGTACTGTGAACTGTACTGTGAACTGTACTGTGAACTGTACTGTGAACTGTACTGTGAACTGTACTGTGAACTGTACTGTGAACTGTACTGTGAACTGTACTGTGAACTGTACTCTGAACTGTACTGTGAACTGTACTGTGAACTGTACTGTGAACTGTACTGTGAACTGTACTCTGAACTGTACTGTGAACTATACTGTCAACTGTACTGGGAACTGTACTGTGAACTGTACTGTGAACTGTACTCTGAACTGTACTGTGAACTGTACTCTGAACTGTACTGTGAACTGTACTGTGAACTGTACTGTGAACTGTACTGTGAACTGTACTGTGACTGTACTGTGAACTGTACTGTGAACTGTACTGTGAACTGTACTGTGAACTGTACTGTGAATTGTACTGTGAACTGTACTGTGAACTGTACTCTGAACTGTACTGTGAACTGTACTGTGAACTGTACTGTGAACTGTACTGTGAACTGTACTGTGAACTGTACTGTGAACTGTACTGCGAACTGTACTGTGCATTGTACTGTGAACTGTACTGTGAACTGTACTCTGAACTGTACTGTGAACTGTACTGTGAACTGTACTGTGAACTGTACTGTGAACTGTACTGTGAACTGTACTGTGAACTGTACGTGTGAACTGGTACTGTGAACTGTACTGTGAACTGTACTCTAAACTGTACTGTGAACTGTACTGTCAACTTGTACTGTGAACTGTACTGTGAACTGTACTGTGAACTGTACTGTGAACTGTACTGTGAACTGTACTGTGAACTGTACTGTGAACTGTACTGTGAACTGTACTGTGAACTGTACTGTGAACTGTACTGTGAACTATACTGTGAACTGTACTGTGAACTGTACTGTGAACTGTACTGTGAACTGTACTGTGAACTGTACTGTGAACTGTACTGTGAACTGTACTGTGAACTGTACTGTGAACTGTACTGTGAACTGTACTGTGAACTGTACTGTGAACTGTACTGTGAACTGTACTGTGAACTGTACTGTGAACTGTACTGTGAACTGTACTGTGAACTGTACTGTGAACTGTACTGTGAACTGTACTGTGAACTGTACTGTGAACTGTACTGTGAACTGTACTGTGAACTGTACTGTGAACTGTACTGTGAACTGTACTGTGAACTGTACTGTGAACTGTACTGTGAACTGTACTGTGAACTGTACTGTGAACTGTACTGTGAACTGTACTGTGAACTGTACTGTGAACTGTACTGTGAACTGTACTGTGAACTGTACTGTGAACTGTACTGTGAACTGTACTGTGAACTGTACTGTGAACTGTACTGTGAACTGTACTGTGAACTGTACTCTAAACTGTACTGTGAACTGTACTGTCAACTGTACTGTGAACTGTACTGTGAACTGTACTGTGAACTGTACTGTGAACTGTACTGTGAACTGTACTGTGAACTGTACTGTGAACTGTACTGTGAACTGTACTGTGAACTGTACTGTGAACTGTACTGTGAACTATACTGTGAACTGTACTGTGAACTGTACTGTGAACTGTACTGTGAACTGTACTGTGAACTGTACTGTGAACTGTACTGTGAACTGTACTGTGAACTGTACTGTGAACTGTACTGTGAACTGTACTGTGAACTGTACTGTGAACTGTACTGTGAACTGTACTGTGAACTGTACTGTGAACTGTACTGTGAACTGTACTGTGAACTGTACTCTGAACTGTACTGTGAACTGTACTGTCAACTGTACTGTGAACTGTACTGTGAACTGTACTGTGAACTGTACTGTGAACTGTACTGTGAACTGTACTGTGAACTGTACTGTGAACTGTACTGTCAACTGTACTGTGAACTGTACTGTGAACTGTACTGTGAACTGTACTGTGAACTGTACTGTGAACTGTACTGTGAACTGTACTGTGAACTGTACTGTGAACTGTACTGTGAACTGTACTGTGAACTGTACTGTGAACTGTACTGTGAACTGTACTGTGAACTGTACTGTGAACTGTACTGTGAACTGTACTGTGAACTGTACTGTGAACTGTACTGTGAACTGTACTGTGAACTGTACTGTGAACTGTACTCTGAACTGTACTGTGAACTGTACTGTGAACTGTACTGTGAACTGTACTGTGAACTGTACTCTGAACTGTACTGTGAACTATACTGTCAACTGTACTGGGAACTGTACTGTGAACTGTACTGTGAACTGTACTCTGAACTGTACTGTGAACTGTACTCTGAACTGTACTGTGAACTTGTACTGTGAACTGTACTGTGAAACTGTACTGTGAACTGTACTGTGAACTGTACTGTGAACTGTACTGTGAACTGTACTGTGAACTGTACTGTGAACTGTACTGTGAACTGTACTGTGAACTGTACTGTGAACTGTACTGGTGAACTGTACTGTGAATTGTACTGTGAACTGTACTGTGAACTGTACTGTGAACTGTACTGTGAACTGTACTGTGAACTGTACTGGTGAACTGTACTGTGAACTGTACTGTGAACTGTACTGCGAACTGTACTGTGCATTGTACTGTGAACTGTACTGTGAACTGTACTCTGAACTGTACTGTGAACTGTACTGTGAACTGTACTGTGAACTGTACCTGTGAACTGTACTGTGAACTGTACTGTGAACTGTACTGTGAACTGTACTGTGAACTGTACTGTGAACTGTACTGTGAACTGCACTGTGAACTGTACTGTGAACTGTACTGTGAACTGTACTGTGAACTGTACTGTGAACTGTACTGTGAACTGTACTGTGAACTGTACTGTGAACTGTACTGTGAACTGTACTGTGAACTGTACTGTGAACTGTACTGTGAACTATACTGTGAACTGTACTGTGAACTGTACTGTGAACTGTACTGTGAACTGTACTGTGAACTGTACTGTGAACTGTACTGTGAACTGTACTGTGAACTGTACTGTGAACTGTACTGTGAACTGTACTGTGAACTGTACTGTGAACTGTACTGTGAACTGTACTGTGAACTGTACTGTGAACTGTACTGTGAACTGTACTGTGAACTGTACTGTGAACTGTACTGTGAACTGTACTCTGAACTGTACTGTGAACTGTACTGTCAACTGTACTGTGAACTGTACTGTGAACTGTACTGTGAACTGTACTGTGAACTGTACTGTGAACTGTACTGTCAACTGTACTGTGAACTGTACTGTGAACTGTACTGTGAACTGTACTGTGAACTGTACTGTGAACTGTACTGTGAACTGTACTGTGAACTGTACTGTGAACTGTACTGTGAACTGTACTGTGAACTGTACTGTGACTGTACTGTGAACTGTACTGTGAACTGTACTGTGAACTGTACTGTGAACTGTACTGTGAACTGTACTGTGAACTGTACTGTGAACTGTACTGTGAACTGTACTGTGAACTGTACTGTGAACTGTACTGTGAACTGTACTGTGAACTGTACTGTGAACTGTACTGTGAACTGTACTGTGAACTGTACTCTGAACTGTACTGTGAACTGTACTGTGAACTGTACTGTGAACTGTACTGTGAACTGTACTCTGAACTGTACTGTGAACTATACTGTCAACTGTACTGGGAACTGTACTGTGAACTGTACTGTGAACTGTACTCTGAACTGTACTGTGAAACTGTACTCTGAACTGTACTGTGAACTGTACTGTGAACTGTACTGTGAACTGTACTGTGAACTGTACTGTGAACTGTACTGTGAACTGTACTGTGAACTGTACTGTGAACTGTACTGTGAACTGTACTGTGAACTGTACTGTGAATTGTACTGTGAACTGTACTGTGAACTGTACTCTGAACTGTACTGTGAACTGTACTGTGAACTGTACTGTGAACTGTACTGTGAACTGTACTGTGAACTGTACTGTGAACTGTACTGCGAACTGTACTGTGCATTGTACTGTGAACTGTACTGTGAACTGTACTCTGAACTGTACTGTGAACTGTACTGTGAACTGTACTGTGAACTGTACTGTGAACTGTACTGTGACTGTACTGTGAACTGTACTGTGAACTGTACTGTGAACTGTACTGTGAACTGTACTGTGAACTGTACTCTAAACTGTACTGTGAACTGTACTGTCAACTGTACTGTGAACTGTACTGTGAACTGTACTGTGAACTGTACTGTGAACTGTACTGTGAACTGTACTGTGAACTGTACTGTGAACTGTACTGTGAACTGTACTGTGAACTGTACTGTGAACTGTACTGTGAACTATACTGTGAACTGTACTGTGAACTGTACTGTGAACTGTACTGTGAACTGTACTGTGAACTGTACTGTGAACTGTACTGTGAACTGTACTGTGAACTGTACTGTGAACTGTACTGTGAACTGTACTGTGAACTGTACTGTGAACTGTACTGTGAACTGTACTGTGAACTGTACTGTGAACTGTACTGTGAACTGTACTGTGAACTGTACTGTGAACTGTACTGTGAACTGTACTGTGAACTGTACTGTGAACTGTACTGTGAACTGTACTGTGAACTGTACTGTGAACTGTACTGTGAACTGTACTGTGAACTGTACTGTGAACTGTACTGTGAACTGTACTGTGAACTGTACTGTGAACTGTACTGTGAACTGTACTGTGAACTGTACTGTGAACTGTACTGTGAACTGTACTGTGAACTGTACTGTGAACTGTACTGTGAACTGTACTGTGAACTGTACTGTGAACTGTACTGTGAACTGTACTGTGAACTGTACTGTGAACTGTACTGTGAACTGTACTGTGAACTGTACTGTGAACTGTACTGTGAACTTTACTGTGAACTGTACTGTGAACTGTACTGTGAACTGTACTGTGAACTGTACTGTGGACTGTACTGTGAACTATACTGTGAACTGTACTGTGGACTGTACTGTGAACTGTACTGTGAACTGTACTGTGAACTGTACTGTGAACTGTACTGTGAACTGTACTGTGAACTGTACTGTGAACTGTACTGTGAACTGTACTATGAACTGTACTGTGAACTGTACTGTGAACTGTACTGTGAACTGTACTGTGAACTGTACTGTGAACTGTACTGTGAACTGTACTGTGAACTGTACTGTGAACTGTACTGTGAACTGTACTGTGAACTGCACTGTGAACTGTACTGTGAACTGTACTGTGAACTGTACTGTGAACTGTACTGTGAACTGTACTGTGAACTGTACTGTGAACTGTACTGTGAACTGTACTGTGAACTGTACTGTGAACTGTACTGTGAACTGTACTGTGAACTGTACAGTGAACTGTACTGTGAACTGTACTGTGAACTGTACTGTGAACTGTACTGTGAACTGTACTGTGAACTGTACTGTGAACTGTACTGTTAACTGTACTGTGAACTGTACTGTGAACTGTACTGTGAACTGTACTGTGAACTGTACTGTGAACTGTACTGTGAACTGTACTGTGAACTGTACTGTGAACTGTACTGTGAACTGTACTGTGAACTGTACTGTGAACTGTACTATGAACTGTACTATGAACTGTACTGTGAACTGTACTGTGAACTGTACTGTGAACTGTACTGTGAACTGTACTGTGAACTGTACTGTGAACTGTACTGTGAACTGTACTGTGAACTGTACTGTGAACTGTACTGTGAACTGTACTGTGAACTGTACTGTGAACTGTACTGTGAACTGTACTGTTAACTGTACTGTGAACTGTACTGTGAACTGTACTGTGAACTGTACTGTGAACTGTACTGTGAACTGTACTGTGAACTGTACTGTGAACTGTACTGTGAACTGTACTGTGAACTGTACTGTGAACTGTACTGTGAACTGTACTGTGAACTGTTCTGTGAACTGTACTGTGAACTGTACTGTGAACTGTACTATGAACTGTACTGTGAACTGTACTGTGAACTGTACTGTGAACTGTACTGGGAACTGTACTGTGAACTGTACTGTGAACTGTACTGTGAACTGTACTGTGAACTGTACTGTAAACTGTACTGTGAACTGTACTGTGAACTGTACTGTGAACTGTACTGTGAACTGTACTGTGAACTGTACTGTGAACTGTACTGTGAACTGTTCTGTGGACTTTACTGTGAACTTTACTGTGAACTGTACTGTGAACTGTACTGTGAACTGTACTGTGAACTGTACTGTGAACTGTACTGTGAACTGTACTGTGAACTGTACTGTGAACTGTACTGTGAACTGTACTGTGAACTGTACTGTGAACTGTACTGTGAACTGTACTGTGAACTGTACTGTGAACTGTACTGTGAACTGTACTGTGAACTGTACTGTGAACTGTACTGTGAGCTGTACTGTGAACTGTACTGTGAACTGTACTGTGAACTGTACTGTGAACTGTACTGTGAACTGTACTGTGAACTGTACTGTGAACTGTACTGTGAACTGTACTCTGAACTGTACTGTGAACTGTACTGTGAACTGTACTGTGAACTGTTCTGTGGACTGTACTGTGAACTGTACTGTGAACTGTACTGTGAACTGTACTGTGAACTGTACTCTGAACTGTTCTGTGAACTGTTCTGTGAACTGTACTGTCAACTGTACTGTGAACTGTACTGTGAACTGTACTGTGAACTGTACTGTGAACTGTACTGTGAACTGTACTGTGAACTGTACTGTGAACTGTACTGTGAACTGTACTGTGAACTGTACTGTGAACTGTACTGTGAACTGTACTGTGAACTGTACTGTGAACTGTACTGTGAACTGTACTGTGAACTGTACTGTGAACTGTACTATGAACTGTATTATGAACTGTACTGTGAACTGTACTATGAACTGTACTGTGAACTGTACTGTGAACTGTACTGTGAACTGTACTGTGAACTGTACTGTGAACTGTACTGTGAACTGTACTGTGAACTGTTCTGTGAACTGTACTGTGAACTGTTCTGTGAACTGTACTGTGAACTGTACTGTGAACTGTACTGTGAACTGTACTGTGTACTGTACTGTGTACTGTACTGTGTACTGTACTGTGAACTGTACTGTGAACTGTACTATGAACTGTACTGTGAACTGTACTGTGAACTGTACTGTGAACTGTACTGTGAACTGTACTGTGAACTGTACTGTGAACTGTACTGTGAACTGTTCTGTGAACTGTACTGTGAACTGTTCTGTGAACTGTACTGTGAACTGTACTGTGAACTGTACTGTGAACTGTACTGTGTACTGTACTGTGTACTGTACTGTGTACTGTACTGTGAACTGTACTGTGAACTGTACTGTGAACTGTACTGTGAACTGTACTGTGAACTGTACTGTGAACTGTACTGTGAACTGTACTGTGAACTGTACTGTGAACTGTACTGTGAACTGTACTGTAAACTGTACTGTGAACTGTACTGTGAACTGTACTGTGAACTGTACTGTGAACTGTACTGTGAACTGTACTGTGAACTGTACTGTGAACTGTTCTGTGAACTGTACTGTGAACTGTACTGTGAACTGTACTGTGAACTGTACTGTGAACTGTACTGTGAACTGTACTGTGAACTGTACTGTGTACTGTACTGTGTACTGTACTGTGTACTATACTGTGAACTGTACTGTGTACTGTACTGTGAACTGTACTGTGAACTGTACTGTGAACTGTACTGTGAACTGTACTGTGAACTGTACTGTGAACTGTACTGTGAACTGTACTGTGAACTGTACTGTGAACTGTACTGTGAACTGTACTGTGAACTGTACTGTGAACTGTACTGTGAACTGTACTGTGAACTGTACTGTGAACTGTACTGTGAACTGTTCTGTGAACTGTACTGTGAACTGTACTGTGAACTGTACTGTGAACTGTACTGTGAACTGTACTGTGTACTGTAATGTGTACTGTACTGTGTACTATACTGTGAACTGTACTGTGAACTGTACTGTAAACTGTACTGTGAACTGTACTGTGAACTGTACTGTGAACTGTACTGTGAACTGTACTGTGAACTGTACTGTGAACTGTACTGTGAACTGTACTGTGAACTGTACTGTGAACTGTACTGTGAACTGTACTGTGAACTGTACTGTGAACTGTACTGTGAACTGTACTGTGAACAGTACTGTGAACTGTACTGTGAACTGTACTGTGAACTGTACTGTGAACTGTTCTGTGGACTTTACTGTGAACTGTACTGTGAACTGTACTGTGAACTGTACTGTGAACTGTACTGTGAACTGTACTGTGAACTGTACTGTGAACTGTACTGTGAACTGTACTGTGAACTGTACTGTGAACTGTTCTGTGAACTGTACTGTGAACTGTACTGTGAACTGTACTGTGAACTGTACTGTGAACTGTACTGTGAACTGTACTGTGAACTGTACTGTGAACTGTACTGTGAACTGTTCTGTGGACTTTACTGTGAACTGTACTGTGAACTGTACTGTGAACTGTACTGTGAACTGTACTGTGAACTGTACTGTGAACTGTACTGTGAACTGTACTGTGAACTGTACTGTGAACTGTACTGTGAACTGTACTGTGAACTGTTCTGTGAACTGTACTGTGAACTGTACTGTGAACTGTACTGTGAACTGTACTGTGAACTGTACTGTGAACTGTACTGTGAACTGTACTGTGAACTGTACTGTGAACTGTACTGTGAACTGTACTGTGAACTGTACTGTGAACTGTACTGTGAACTGTACTGTGAACTGTACTGTGAACTGTACTGTGAACTGTACTGTGAACTGTACTGTGAACTGTACTGTGAACTGTACTGTGAACTGTACTGTGAACTGTACTGTGAACTGTACTGTAAACTGTACTGTGAACTGTACTGTGAACTGTACTGTGAACTGTACTGTGAACTGTACTGTGAACTGTACTGTGAACTGTTCTGTGGACTTTACTGTGAACTTTACTGTGAACTGTACTGTGAACTGTACTGTGAACTGTACTGTGAACTGTACTGTGAACTGTACTGTGAACTGTACTGTGAACTGTACTGTGAACTGTACTGTGAACTGTACTGTGAACTGTACTGTGAACTGTACTGTGAACTGTACTGTGAACTGTACTGTGAACTGTACTGTGAACTGTACTGTGAACTGTACTGTGAACTGTACTGTGAACTGTACTGTGAGCTGTACTGTGAACTGTACTGTGAACTGTACTGTGAACTGTACTGTGAACTGTACTGTGAACTGTACTGTGAACTGTACTGTGAACTGTACTGTGAACTGTACTCTGAACTGTACTGTGAACTGTACTGTGAACTGTACTGTGAACTGTTCTGTGGACTGTACTGTGAACTGTACTGTGAACTGTACTGTGAACTGTACTGTGAACTGTACTGTGAACTGTACTGTGAACTGTACTCTGAACTGTTCTGTGAACTGTTCTGTGAACTGTACTGTCAACTGTACTGTGAACTGTACTGTGAACTGTACTGTGAACTGTACTGTGAACTGTACTGTGAACTGTACTGTGAACTGTACTGTGAACTGTACTGTGAACTGTACTGTGAACTGTACTGTGAACTGTACTGTGAACTGTACTGTGAATTGTACTGTGAACTGTACTATGAACTGTACTATGAACTGTACTGTGAACTGTACTATGAACTGTACTGTGAACTGTACTGTGAACTGTACTGTGAACTGTACTGTGAACTGTACTGTGAACTGTACTGTGAACTGTACTGTGAACTGTTCTGTGAACTGTACTGTGAACTGTTCTGTGAACTGTACTGTAACTGTACTGTGAACTGTACTGTGTACTGTACTGTGTACTGTACTGTGTACTGTACTGTGAACTGTACTGTGAACTGTACTGTGAACTGTACTGTGAACTGTACTGTGAACTGTACTGTGAACTGTACTGTGAACTGTACTGTGAACTGTACTGTGAACTGTACTGTGAACTGTACTGTGAACTGTACTGTAAACTGTACTGTGAACTGTACTGTGAACTGTACTGTGAACTGTACTGTGAACTGTACTGTGAACTGTACTGTGAACTGTTCTGTGAACTGTACTGTGAACTGTACTGTGAACTGTACTGTGAACTGTACTGTGAACTGTACTGTGAACTGTACTGTGAACTGTACTGTGAACTGTACTGTGAACTGTACTGTGTACTGTACTGTGTACTGTACTGTGTACTATACTGTGAACTGTACTGTGTACTGTACTGTGAACTGTACTGTGAACTGTACTGTGAACTGTACTGTGAACTGTACTGTGAACTGTACTGTGAACTGTACTGTGAACTGTACTGTGAACTGTACTGTGAACTGTACTGTGAACTGTACTGTGAACTGTACTGTGAACTGTACTGTGAACTGTACTGTGAACTGTACTGTGAACTGTACTGTGAACTGTACTGTGAACTGTACTGTGAACTGTACTGTGAACTGTACTGTGAACTGTACTGTGAACTGTACTGTGAACTGTACTGTGAACTGTACTGTGAACTGTACTGTGAACTGTACTGTGAACTGTACTGTGAACTGTACTGTGAACTGTACTGTGAACTGTACTGTGAACTGTACTGTGAACTGTACTGTGAACTGTACTGTGAACTGTACTGTGAACTGTACTGTGAACTGTACTGTGAACTGTACTGTGAACTGTACTGTGAACTGTACTGTGAACTGTACTGTGAACTGTACTGTGAACTGTACTGTGAACTGTACTGTGAACTGTACTGTGAACTGTACTATGAACTGTACTATGAACTGTACTGTGAACTGTACTGTGAACTGTACTGTGAACTGTACTGTGAACTGTACTGTGAACTGTACTGTGAACTGTACTGTGAACTGTACTGTGAACTGTAATGTGAACTGTACTGTGAACTGTACTGTGAACTGTACTGTGAACTGTTCTGTGAACTGTACTGTGTACTGTAATGTGCACTGTACTGTGTACTATACTGTGAACTGTACTGTGAACTGTACTGTGAACTGTACTGTGAACTGTACTGTGAACTGTACTGTGAACTGTACTGTGAACTGTACTGTGAACTGTACTGTGAACTGTACTGTGAACTGTACTGTGAACTGTACTGTGAACTGTACTGTGAACTGTACTATGAACTGTACTGTGAACTGTACTGTGAACTGTACTGTGAACTGTACTGTGAACTGTACTGTGAACTGTACTGTGAACTGTACTGTGAACTGTACTGTGAACAGTACTGTGAACTGTACTGTGAACTGTACTGTGAACTGTACTGTGAACTGTACTGTGAACTGTTCTGTGGACTTTACTGTGAACTGTACTGTGAACTGTACTGTGAACTGTACTGTGAACTGTACTGTGAACTGTACTGTGAACTGTACTGTGAACTGTACTGTGAACTGTACTGTGAACTGTTCTGTGAACTGTACTGTGAACTGTACTGTGAACTGTACTGTGAACTGTACTGTGAACTGTACTGTGAACTGTACTGTGAACTGTACTGTGAACTGTTCTGTGGACTTTACTGTGAACTGTACTGTGAACTGTACTGTGAACTGTACTGTGAACTGTACTGTGAACTGTACTGTGAACTGTACTGTGAACTGTACTGTGAACTGTACTGTGAACTGTTCTGTGAACTGTACTGTGAACTGTACTGTGAACTGTACTGTGAACTGTACTGTGAACTGTACTGTGAACTGTACTGTGAACTGTACTGTGAACTGTACTGTGAACTGTACTGTGAACTGTACTGTGAACTGTACTGTGAACTGTTCTGTGAACTGTACTGTGAACTGTACTGTAAACTGTACTGTGAACTGTACTGTGAACTGTACTGTGAACTGTACTGTGAACTGTACTGTGAACTGTACTGTGAACTGTACTGTGAACTGTACTGTGAACTGTACTGTGAACTGTACTGTGAACTGTACTGTGAACTGTACTGTGAACTGTACTGTGAACTGTACTGTGAACTGTACTGTACTGTGAACTGTACTGTGAACTGTACTGTGAACTGTACTGTGAACTGTTCTGTGAACTGTACTGTGAACTGTACTGTGAACTGTACTATGAACTGTACTGTGAACTGTACTGTGAACTGTACTGTGAACTGTACTGGGAACTGTACTGTGAACTGTACTGTGAACTGTACTGTGAACTGTACTGTGAACTGTACTGTAAACTGTACTGTGAACTGTACTGTGAACTGTACTGTCAACTGTACTGTGAACTGTACTGTGAACTGTACTGTGAACTGTTCTGTGGACTTTACTGTGAACTTTACTGTGAACTGTACTGTGAACTGTACTGTGAACTGTACTGTGAACTGTACTGTGAACTGTACTGTGAACTGTACTGTGAACTGTACTGTGAACTGTACTGTGAACTGTACTGTGAACTGTACTGTGAACTGTACTGTGAACTGTACTATGAACTGTACTATGAACTGTACTGTGAACTGTACTATGAACTGTACTGTGAACTGTACTGTGAACTGTACTGTGAACTGTACTGTGAACTGTACTGTGAACTGTACTGTGAACTGTACTGTGAACTGTTCTGTGAACTGTACTGTGAACTGTTCTGTGAACTGTACTGTGAACTGTACTGTGAACTGTACTGTGTACTGTACTGTGTACTGTACTGTGTACTGTACTGTGAACTGTACTGTGAACTGTACTGTGAACTGTACTGTGAACTGTACTGTGAACTGTACTGTGAACTGTACTGTGAACTGTACTGTGAACTGTACTGTGAACTGTACTGTGAACTGTACTGTGAACTGTACTGTAAACTGAACTGTGAACTGTACTGTGAACTGTTCTGTGAACTGTACTGTGAACTGTACTGTGAACTGTACTGTGAACTGTACTGTGAACTGTACTGTGAACTGTACTGTGAACTGTACTGTGAACTGTACTGTGAACTGTACTGTGAACTGTACTGTGAACTGTACTGTGAACTGTACTGTGAACTGTACTGTGAACTGTACTGTGAACTGTACTGTGAACTGTACTGTGAACTGTACTGTGAACTGTACTGTAAACTGTACTGTGAACTGTACTGTGAACTGTACTGTGAACTGTACTGTGAACTGTACTGTGAACTGTACTGTGAACTGTACTGTGAACTGTACTGTGAACTGTACTGTGAACTGTTCTGTGGACTTTACTGTGAACTTTACTGTGAACTGTACTGTGAACTGTACTGTGAACTGTACTGTGAACTGTACTGTGAACTGTACTGTGAACTGTACTGTGAACTGTACTGTGAACTGTACTGTGAACTGTACTGTGAACTGTACTGTGAACTGTACTGTGAACTGTACTATGAACTGTACTATGAACTGTACTGTGAACTGTACTATGAACTGTACTGTGAACTGTACTGTGAACTGTACTGTGAACTGTACTGTGAACTGTACTGTGAACTGTACTGTGAACTGTACTGTGAACTGTTCTGTGAACTGTACTGTGAACTGTACTGTGAACTGTACTGTGAACTGTACTGTGAACTGTACTGTGAACTGTACTGTGAACTGTTCTGTGAACTGTACTGTGAACTGTACTGTGAACTGTTCTGTGAACTGTACTGTGAACTGTACTGTGAACTGTACTGTGAACTGTACTGTGAACTGTACTATGAACTGTACTATGAACTGTACTGTGAACTGTACTATGAACTGTACTGTGAACTGTACTGTGAACTGTACTGTGAACTGTACTGTGAACTGTACTGTGAACTGTACTGTGAACTGTACTGTGAACTGTTCTGTGAACTGTACTGTGAACTGTACTGTGAACTGTTCTGTGAACTGTACTGTGAACTGTACTGTGAACTGTACTGTGAACTGTTCTGTGAACTGTACTGTGAACTGTTCTGTGAACTGTACTGTGAACTGTACTGTAAACTGTACTGTGAACTGTACTGTGAACTGTTCTGTGAACTGTACTGTGAACTGTACTGTGAACTGTACTGTGAACTGTACTGTGAACTGTACTGTGAACTGTACTGTGAACTGTACTGTGTACTGTACTGTGTACTGTACTGTGTACTATACTGTGAACTGTACTGTGTACTGTACTGTGAACTGTACTGTGAACTGTACTGTGAACTGTACTGTGAACTGTACTGTGAACTGTACTATGAACTGTACTATGAACTGTACTGTGAACTGTACTATGAACTGTACTGTGAACTGTACTGTGAACTGTACTGTGAACTGTACTGTGAACTGTACTGTGAACTGTACTGTGAACTGTACTGTGAACTGTTCTGTGAACTGTACTGTGAACTGTACTGTGAACTGTACTGTGAACTGTACTGTGAACTGTACTGTGAACTGTACTGTGAACTGTTCTGTGAACTGTACTGTGAACTGTACTGTGAACTGTACTGTGAACTGTACTGTGAACTGTACTGTGAACTGTACTGTGAACTGTACTGTGAACTGTACTATGAACTGTACTATGAACTGTACTGTGAACTGTACTATGAACTGTACTGTGAACTGTACTGTGAACTGTACTGTGAACTGTACTGTGAACTGTACTGTGAACTGTACTGTGAACTGTACTGTGAACTGTACTGTGAACTGTACTGTGAACTGTACTGTGAACTGTACTGTGAACTGTACTGTGAACTGTACTGTGAACTGTACTGTGAACTGTACTGTGAACTGTACTATGAACTGTACTATGAACTGTACTGTGAACTGTACTGTGAACTGTACTGTGAACTGTACTGTGAACTGTACTGTGAACTGTACTGTGAACTGTAATGTGAACTGTACTGTGAACTGTACTGTGAACTGTACTGTGAACTGTTCTGTGAACTGTACTGTGTACTGTAATGTGTACTGTACTGTGTACTATACTGTGAACTGTACTGTGAACTGTACTGTGAACTGTACTGTGAACTGTACTGTGAACTGTACTGTGAACTGTACTGTGAACTGTACTGTGAACTGTACTGTGAACTGTACTGTGAACTGTACTGTGAACTGTACTGTGAACTGTACTGTGAACTGTACTGTGAACTGTACTGTGAACTGTACTGTGAACTGTACTGTGAACTGTACTGTGAACTGTACTGTGAACTGTACTGTGAACTGTACTGTGAACAGTACTGTGAACTGTACTGTGAACTGTACTGTGAACTGTACTGTGAACTGTACTGTGAACTGTTCTGTGGACTTTACTGTGAACTGTACTGTGAACTGTACTGTGAACTGTACTGTGAACTGTACTGTGAACTGTACTGTGAACTGTACTGTGAACTGTACTGTGAACTGTACTGTGAACTGTACTGTGAACTGTACTGTGAACTGTTCTGTGAACTGTACTGTGAACTGTACTGTGAACTGTACTGTGAACTGTACTGTGAACTGTACTGTGAACTGTACTGTGAACTGTACTGTGAACTGTTCTGTGGACTTTACTGTGAACTGTACTGTGAACTGTACTGTGAACTGTACTGTGAACTGTACTGTGAACTGTACTGTGAACTGTACTGTGAACTGTACTGTGAACTGTACTGTGAACTGTTCTGTGAACTGTACTGTGAACTGTTCTGTGAACTGTACTGTGAACTGTACTGTGAACTGTACTGTGAACTGTACTGTGAACTGTACTGTGAACTGTACTGTGAACTGTACTGTGAACTGTACTGTGAACTGTACTGTGAACTGTACTGTGAACTGTACTGTGAACTGTACTGTGAACTGTACTGTGAACTGTACTGTGAACTGTACTGTAAACTGTACTGTGAACTGTACTGTGAACTGTACTGTGAACTGTACTGTGAACTGTACTGTGAACTGTACTGTGAACTGTTCTGTGAACTGTACTGTGAACTGTACTGTAAACTGAACTGTGAACTGTACTGTGAACTGTACTGTGAACTGTACTGTGAACTGTACTGTGAACTGTACTGTGAACTGTACTGTGAACTGTACTGTGAACTGTACTGTGAACTGTACTGTGAACTGTACTGTGAACTGTACTGTGAACTGTACTGTGAACTGTACTGTGAACTGTACTGTACTGTGAACTGTACTGTGAACTGTACTGTGAACTGTACTGTGAACTGTTCTGTGAACTGTACTGTGAACTGTACTGTGAACTGTACTATGAACTGTACTGTGAACTGTACTGTGAACTGTACTGTGAACTGTACTGGGAACTGTACTGTGAACTGTACTGTGAACTGTACTGTGAACTGTACTGTGAACTGTACTGTAAACTGTACTGTGAACTGTACTGTGAACTGTACTGTGAACTGTACTGTCAACTGTACTGTGAACTGTACTGTGAACTGTACTGTGAACTGTTCTGTGGACTTTACTGTGAACTTTACTGTGAACTGTACTGTGAACTGTACTGTGAACTGTACTGTGAACTGTACTGTGAACTGTACTGTGAACTGTACTGTGAACTGTACTGTGAACTGTACTGTGAACTGTACTGTGAACTGTACTGTGAACTGTACTGTGAACTGTACTATGAACTGTACTATGAACTGTACTGTGAACTGTACTATGAACTGTACTGTGAACTGTACTGTGAACTGTACTGTGAACTGTACTGTGAACTGTACTGTGAACTGTACTGTGAACTGTACTGTGAACTGTTCTGTGAACTGTACTGTGAACTGTTCTGTGAACTGTACTGTGAACTGTACTGTGAACTGTACTGTGTACTGTACTGTGTACTGTACTGTGTACTGTACTGTGAACTGTACTGTGAACTGTACTGTGAACTGTACTGTGAACTGTACTGTGAACTGTACTGTGAACTGTACTGTGAACTGTACTGTGAACTGTACTGTGAACTGTACTGTGAACTGTACTGTGAACTGTACTGTAAACTGTACTGTGAACTGTACTGTGAACTGTTCTGTGAACTGTACTGTGAACTGTACTGTGAACTGTACTGTGAACTGTACTGTGAACTGTACTGTGAACTGTACTGTGAACTGTACTGTGAACTGTACTGTGAACTGTACTGTGAACTGTACTGTGAACTGTACTGTGAACTGTACTGTGAACTGTACTGTGAACTGTACTGTGAACTGTACTGTGAACTGTACTGTGAACTGTACTGTGAACTGTACTGTAAACTGTACTGTGAACTGTACTGTGAACTGTACTGTGAACTGTACTGTGAACTGTACTGTGAACTGTACTGTGAACTGTACTGTGAACTGTACTGTGAACTGTACTGTGAACTGTTCTGTGGACTTTACTGTGAACTTTACTGTGAACTGTACTGTGAACTGTACTGTGAACTGTACTGTGAACTGTACTGTGAACTGTACTGTGAACTGTACTGTGAACTGTACTGTGAACTGTACTGTGAACTGTACTGTGAACTGTACTGTGAACTGTACTGTGAACTGTACTATGAACTGTACTATGAACTGTACTGTGAACTGTACTATGAACTGTACTGTGAACTGTACTGTGAACTGTACTGTGAACTGTACTGTGAACTGTACTGTGAACTGTACTGTGAACTGTACTGTGAACTGTTCTGTGAACTGTACTGTGAACTGTTCTGTGAACTGTACTGTGAACTGTACTGTGAACTGTACTGTGTACTGTATTGTGTACTGTACTGTGTACTGTACTGTGAACTGTACTGTGAACTGTACTGTGAACTGTACTGTGAACTGTACTGTGAACTGTACTGTGAACTGTACTGTGAACTGTACTGTGAACTGTACTGTGAACTGTACTGTGAACTGTACTGTGAACTGTACTGTAAACTGTACTGTGAACTGTACTGTGAACTGTACTGTGAACTGTACTGTGAACTGTACTGTGAACTGTACTGTGAACTGTTCTGTGAACTGTACTGTGAACTGTACTGTGAACTGTACTGTGAACTGTACTGTGAACTGTACTGTGAACTGTACTGTGAACTGTACTGTGAACTGTACTGTGTACTGTACTGTGTACTGTACTGTGTACTATACTGTGAACTGTACTGTGTACTGTACTGTGAACTGTACTGTGAACTGTACTGTGAACTGTACTGTGAACTGTACTGTGAACTGTACTGTGAACTGTACTGTGAACTGTACTGTGAACTGTACTGTGAACTGTACTGTGAACTGTACTGTGAACTGTACTGTGAACTGTACTGTGAACTGTACTGTGAACTGTACTGTGAACTGTACTGTGAACTGTACTGTGAACTGTACTGTGAACTGTACTGTGAACTGTACTGTGAACTGTACTGTGAACTGTACTGTGAACTGTACTGTGAACTGTACTGTGAACTGTACTGTGAACTGTACTGTGAACTGTACTGTGAACTGTACTGTGAACTGTTCTGTGAACTGTACTGTGAACTGTACTGTAAACTGTACTGTGAACTGTACTGTGAACTGTACTGTGAACTGTACTGTGAACTGTACTGTGAACTGTACTGTGAACTGTACTGTGAACTGTACTGTGAACTGTACTGTGAACTGTACTGTGAACTGTACTGTGAACTGTACTGTGAACTGTACTGTGAACTGTACTGTGAACTGTACTGTGAACTGTACTGTGAACTGTACTGTGAACTGTACTGTGAACTGTACTGTGAACTGTACTGTGAACTGTTCTGTGAACTGTACTGTGAACTGTTCTGTGAACTGTACTGTGAACTGTACTGTAAACTGTACTGTGAACTGTACTGTGAACTGTACTGTGAACTGTACTGTGAACTGTACTGTGAACTGTACTGTGAACTGTACTGTGAACTGTACTGTGAACTGTACTGTGAACTGTACTGTGAACTGTACTGTGAACTGTACTGTGAACTGTACTGTGAACTGTACTGTGAACTGTACTGTGAACTGTACTGTGAACTGTACTGTGAACTGTTCTGTGAACTGTACTGTGAACTGTACTGTGAACTGTACTATGAACTGTACTGTGAACTGTACTGTGAACTGTACTGTGAACTGTACTGGGAACTGTACTGTGAACTGTACTGTGAACTGTACTGTGAACTGTACTGTGAACTGTACTGTAAACTGTACTGTGAACTGTACTGTGAACTGTACTGTGAACTGTACTGTGAACTGTACTGTGAACTGTACTGTGAACTGTACTGTGAACTGTACTGTGAACTGTTCTGTGGACTTTACTGTGAACTTTACTGTGAACTGTACTGTGAACTGTACTGTGAACTGTACTGTGAACTGTACTGTGAACTGTACTGTGAACTGTACTGTGAACTGTACTGTGAACTGTACTGTGAACTGTACTGTGAACTGTACTGTGAACTGTACTATGAACTGTACTATGAACTGTACTGTGAACTGTACTATGAACTGTACTGTGAACTGTACTGTGAACTGTACTGTGAACTGTACTGTGAACTGTACTGTGAACTGTACTGTGAACTGTTCTGTGAACTGTACTGTGAACTGTTCTGTGAACTGTACTGTGAACTGTACTGTGAACTGTACTGTGTACTGTACTGTGTACTGTACTGTGTACTGTACTGTGAACTGTACTGTGAACTGTACTGTGAACTGTACTGTGAACTGTACTGTGAACTGTACTGTGAACTGTACTGTGAACTGTACTGTGAACTGTACTGTGAACTGTACTGTGAACTGTACTGTGAACTGTACTGTAAACTGTACTGTGAACTGTACTGTGAACTGTTCTGTGAACTGTACTGTGAACTGTACTGTGAACTGTACTGTGAACTGTACTGTGAACTGTACTGTGAACTGTACTGTGAACTGTACTGTGAACTGTACTGTGAACTGTACTGTGAACTGTACTGTGAACTGTACTGTGAACTGTACTGTGAACTGTACTGTGAACTGTACTGTGAACTGTACTGTGAACTGTACTGTGAACTGTACTGTGAACTGTACTGTGAACTGTACTGTGAACTGTTCTGTGAACTGTACTGTGAACTGTACTGTAAACTGTACTGTGAACTGTACTGTGAACTGTACTGTGAACTGTACTGTGAACTGTACTGTGAACTGTACTGTGAACTGTACTGTGAACTGTACTGTGAACTGTACTGTGAACTGTACTGTGAACTGTACTGTGAACTGTACTGTGAACTGTACTGTGAACTGTACTGTGAACTGTACTGTGAACTGTTCTGTGAACTGTACTGTGAACTGTACTGTAAACTGTACTGTGAACTGTACTGTGAACTGTACTGTGAACTGTACTGTGAACTGTACTGTGAACTGTACTGTGAACTGTACTGTGAACTGTACTGTGAACTGTACTGTGAACTGTACTGTGAACTGTACTGTGAACTGTACTGTGAACTGTACTGTGAACTGTTCTGTGGACTTTACTGTGAACTTTACTGTGAACTGTACTGTGAACTGTACTGTGAACTGTACTGTGAACTGTACTGTGAACTGTACTGTGAACTGTACTGTGAACTGTACTGTGAACTGTACTGTGAACTGTACTGTGAACTGTACTGTGAACTGTACTATGAACTGTACTATGAACTGTACTGTGAACTGTACTATGAACTGTACTGTGAACTGTACTGTGAACTGTACTGTGAACTGTACTGTGAACTGTACTGTGAACTGTACTGTGAACTGTTCTGTGAACTGTACTGTGAACTGTTCTGTGAACTGTACTGTGAACTGTACTGTGAACTGTACTGTGTACTGTACTGTGTACTGTACTGTGTACTGTACTGTGAACTGTACTGTGAACTGTACTGTGAACTGTACTGTGAACTGTACTGTGAACTGTACTGTGAACTGTACTGTGAACTGTACTGTGAACTGTACTGTGAACTGTACTGTGAACTGTACTGTGAACTGTACTGTAAACTGTACTGTGAACTGTACTGTGAACTGTTCTGTGAACTGTACTGTGAACTGTACTGTGAACTGTACTGTGAACTGTACTGTGAACTGTACTGTGAACTGTACTGTGAACTGTACTGTGAACTGTACTGTGAACTGTACTGTGAACTGTACTGTGAACTGTACTGTGAACTGTACTGTGAACTGTACTGTGAACTGTACTGTGAACTGTACTGTGAACTGTACTGTGAACTGTACTGTGAACTGTACTGTGAACTGTACTGTGAACTGTACTGTGAACTGTTCTGTGAACTGTACTGTGAACTGTACTGTAAACTGTACTGTGAACTGTACTGTGAACTGTACTGTGAACTGTACTGTGAACTGTACTGTGAACTGTACTGTGAACTGTACTGTGAACTGTACTGTGAACTGTACTGTGAACTGTACTGTGAACTGTACTGTGAACTGTACTGTGAACTGTACTGTGAACTGTACTGTGAACTGTACTGTGAACTGTTCTGTGAACTGTACTGTGAACTGTACTGTAAACTGTACTGTGAACTGTACTGTGAACTGTACTGTGAACTGTACTGTGAACTGTACTGTGAACTGTACTGTGAACTGTACTGTGAACTGTACTGTGAACTGTACTGTGAACTGTACTGTGAACTGTACTGTGAACTGTACTGTGAACTGTACTGTGAACTGTACTGTGAACTGTACTGTGAACTGTACTGTGAACTGTACTGTGAACTGTACTGTGAACTGTACTGTGAACTGTACTGTGAACTGTACTGTGAACTCTACTGTGAACTGTACTGTGAACTGTACTGTGAACTGTACTATGAACTGTACTATGAACTGTACTGTGAACTGTACTGTGAACTGTACTGTGAACTGTACTGTGAACTGTACTGTGAACTGTACTGTGAACTGTACTGTGAACTGTAATGTGAACTGTACTGTGAACTGTACTGTGAACTGTACTGTGAACTGTTCTGTGAACTGTACTGTGTACTGTAATGTGTACTGTACTGTGTACTATACTGTGAACTGTACTGTGAACTGTACTGTGAACTGTACTGTGAACTGTACTGTGAACTGTACTGTGAACTGTACTGTGAACTGTACTGTGAACTGTACTGTGAACTGTACTGTGAACTGTACTGTGAACTGTACTGTGAACTGTACTGTGAACTGTACTGTGAACTGTACTGTGAACTGTACTGTGAACTGTACTGTGAACTGTACTGTGAACTGTACTGTGAACAGTACTGTGAACTGTACTGTGAACTGTACTGTGAACTGTACTGTGAACTGTACTGTGAACTGTTCTGTGGACTTTACTGTGAACTGTACTGTGAACTGTACTGTGAACTGTACTGTGAACTGTACTGTGAACTGTACTGTGAACTGTACTGTGAACTGTACTGTGAACTGTACTGTGAACTGTACTGTGAACTGTTCTGTGAACTGTACTGTGAACTGTACTGTGAACTGTACTGTGAACTGTACTGTGAACTGTACTGTGAACTGTACTGTGAACTGTACTGTGAACTGTTCTGTGGACTTTACTGTGAACTGTACTGTGAACTGTACTGTGAACTGTACTGTGAACTGTACTGTGAACTGTACTGTGAACTGTACTGTGAACTGTACTGTGAACTGTTCTGTGAACTGTACTGTGAACTGTACTGTGAACTGTACTGTGAACTGTACTGTGAACTGTACTGTGAACTGTACTGTGAACTGTACTGTGAACTGTACTGTGAACTGTACTGTGAACTGTACTGTGAACTGTACTGTGAACTGTACTGTGAACTGTACTGTAAACTGTACTGTGAACTGTACTGTGAACTGTACTGTGAACTGTACTGTGAACTGTACTGTGAACTGTTCTGTGAACTGTACTGTGAACTGTACTGTAAACTGTACTGTGAACTGTACTGTGAACTGTACTGTGAACTGTACTGTGAACTGTACTGTGAACTGTACTGTGAACTGTACTGTGAACTGTACTGTGAACTGTACTGTGAACTGTACTGTGAACTGTACTGTGAACTGTACTGTGAACTGTACTGTGAACTGTACTGTGAACTGTACTGTGAACTGTACTGTGAACTGTACTGTGAACTGTACTGTGAACTGTTCTGTGAACTGTACTGTGAACTGTACTGTGAACTGTACTATGAACTGTACTGTGAACTGTACTGTGAACTGTACTGTGAACTGTACTGGGAACTGTACTGTGAACTGTACTGTGAACTGTACTGTGAACTGTACTGTGAACTGTACTGTAAACTGTACTGTGAACTGTACTGTGAACTGTACTGTGAACTGTACTGTGAACTGTACTGTGAACTGTACTGTGAACTGTACTGTGAACTGTTCTGTGGACTTTACTGTGAACTTTACTGTGAACTGTACTGTGAACTGTACTGTGAACTGTACTGTGAACTGTACTGTGAACTGTACTGTGAACTGTACTGTGAACTGTACTGTGAACTGTACTGTGAACTGTACTGTGAACTGTACTATGAACTGTACTGTGAACTGTACTATGAACTGTACTGTGAACTGTACTATGAACTGTACTGTGAACTGTACTGTGAACTGTACTGTGAACTGTACTGTGAACTGTACTGTGAACTGTACTGTGAACTGTACTGTGAACTGTTCTGTGAACTGTACTGTGAACTGTTCTGTGAACTGTACTGTGAACTGTACTGTGAACTGTACTGTGTACTGTACTGTGTACTGTACTGTGTACTGTACTGTGTACTGTACTGTGAACTGTACTGTGAACTGTACTGTGAACTGTACTGTGAACTGTACTGTGAACTGTACTGTGAACTGTACTGTGAACTGTACTGTGAACTGTACTGTGAACTGTACTGTGAACTGTACTGTGAACTGTACTGTGAACTGTACTGTGAACTGTACTGTGAACTGTACTGTGAACTGTACTGTGAACTGTACCGTGAACTGTTCTGTGAACTGTACTGTGAACTGTACTGTGAACTGTACTGTGAACTGTACTGTGAACTGTACTGTGAACTGTACTGTGAACTGTACTGTGAACTGTACTGTGTACTGTACTGTGTACTGTACTGTGTACTATACTGTGAACTGTACTGTGTACTGTACTGTGAACTGTACTGTGAACTGTACTGTGAACTGTACTGTGAACTGTACTGTGAACTGTACTGTGAACTGTACTGTGAACTGTACTGTGAACTGTACTGTGAACTGTACTGTGAACTGTACTGTGAACTGTACTGTGAACTGTACTGTGAACTGTACTGTGAACTGTACTGTGAACTGTACTGTGAACTGTACTGTGAACTGTACTGTGAACTGTACTGTGAACTGTACTGTGAACTGTACTGTGAACTGTACTGTGAACTGTACTGTGAACTGTACTGTGAACTGTACTGTGAACTGTACTGTGAACTGTACTGTGAACTGTACTGTGAACTGTACTGTGAACTGTACTGTGAACTGTACTGTGAACTGTACTGTGAACTGTACTGTGAACTGTACTGTGAACTGTACTATGAACTGTACTATGAACTGTACTGTGAACTGTACTGTGAACTGTACTGTGAACTGTACTGTGAACTGTACTGTGAACTGTACTGTGAACTGTACTGTGAACTGTAATGTGAACTGTACTGTGAACTGTACTGTGAACTGTACTGTGAACTGTTCTGTGAACTGTACTGTGTACTGTAATGTGTACTGTACTGTGAACTGTACTGTGAACTGTTCTGTGAACTGTACTGTGAACTGTACTGTGAACTGTACTGTGAACTGTTCTGTGAACTGTAATGTGAACTGTACTGTGAACTGTACTGTGAACTGTACTGTGAACTGTTCTGTGAACTGTACTGTGTACTGTAATGTGTACTGTACTGTGAACTGTACTGTGAACTGTTCTGTGAACTGTACTGTGAACTGTACTGTGAACTGTACTGTGAACTGTTCTGTGAACTGTAATGTGAACTGTACTGTGAACTGTACTGTGAACTGTTCTGTGAACTGTAATGTGAACTGTACTGTGAACTGTACTGTGAACTGTACTATGAACTGTACTATGAACTGTACTGTGAACTGTACTGTGAACTGTACTGTGAACTGTACTGTGAACTGTACTGTGAACTGTACTGTGAACTGTACTGTGAACTGTACTGTGAACTGTACTGTGAACTGTAATGTGAACTGTACTGTGAACTGTACTGTGAACTGTACTGTTAACTGTTCTGTGAACTGTACTGTGTACTGTAATGTGTACTGTACTGTGAACTGTACTGTGAACTGTTCTGTGAACTGTACTGTGAACTGTACTGTGAACTGTACTGTGAACTGTTCTGTGAACTGTAATGTGAACTGTACTGTGAACTGTACTGTGAACTGTACTGTGAACTGTTCTGTGAACTGTACTGTGTACTGTAATGTGTACTGTACTGTGAACTGTACTGTGAACTGTTCTGTGAACTGTACTGTGAACTGTACTGTGAACTGTACTGTGAACTGTACTGTGTACTGTACTGTGAACTGTACTGTGAACTGTACTGTGAACTGTACTGTGAACTGTACTGTGAACTGTAATGTGAACTGTACTGTGAACTGTACTGTGAACTGTACTGTGAACTGTTCTGTGAACTGTACTGTGTACTGTAATGTGTACTGTACTGTGAACTGTACTGTGAACTGTTCTGTGAACTGTACTGTGAACTGTACTGTGAACTGTACTGTGAACTGTACTGTGAACTGTTCTGTGAACTGTAATGTGAACTGTACTGTGAACTGTACTGTGAACTGTACTGTGAACTGTTCTGTGAACTGTACTGTGAACTGTACTGTGAACTGTACTGTGAACTGTACTGTGAACTGTACTGTGAACTGTACTGTGTACTGTACTGTGTACTGTACTGTGTACTATACTGTGAACTGTACTGTGTACTGTACTGTGAACTGTACTGTGAACTGTACTGTGAACTGTACTGTGAACTGTACTGTGAACTGTACTGTGAACTGTACTGTGAACTGTACTGTGAACTGTACTGTGAACTGTACTGTGAACTGTACTGTGAACTGTACTGTGAACTGTACTGTGAACTGTACTGTGAACTGTACTGTGAACTGTACTGTGAACTGTACTGTGAACTGTACTGTGAACTGTACTGTGAACTGTACTGTGAACTGTGCTGTGAACTGTACTGTGAACTGTACTGTGAACTGTACTGTGAACTGTACTGTGAACAGTACTGTGAACTGTACTGTGAACTGTACTGTGAACTGTACTGTGAACTGTACTGTGAACTGTTCTGTGGACTTTACTGTGAACTGTACTGTGAACTGTACTGTGAACTGTACTGTGAACTGTACTGTGAACTGTACTGTGAACTGTACTGTGAACTGTACTGTGAACTGTACTGTGAACTGTTCTGTGAACTGTACTGTGAACTGTACTGTGAACTGTACTGTGAACTGTACTGTGAACTGTACTGTGAACTGTACTGTGAACTGTACTGTGAACTGTTCTGTGGACTTTACTGTGAACTGTACTGTGAACTGTACTGTGAACTGTACTGTGAACTGTACTGTGAACTGTACTGTGAACTGTACTGTGAACTGTACTGTGAACTGTTCTGTGAACTGTACTGTGAACTGTACTGTGAACTGTACTGTGAACTGTACTGTGAACTGTACTGTGAACTGTACTGTGAAATGTACTGTGAACTGTACTGTGAACTGTACTGTGAACTGTACTGTGAACTGTACTGTGAACTGTACTGTGAACTGTACTGTGAACTGTACTGTGAACTGTACTGTAAACTGTACTGTGAACTGTACTGTGAACTGTACTGTGAACTGTACTGTGAACTGTTCTGTGAACTGTACTGTGAACTGTACTGTAAACTGTACTGTGAACTGTACTGTGAACTGTACTGTGAACTGTACTGTGAACTGTACTGTGAACTGTACTGTGAACTGTACTGTGAACTGTACTGTGAACTGTACTGTGAACTGTACTGTGAACTGTACTGTGAACTGTACTGTGAACTGTACTGTGAACTGTACTGTGAACTGTACTGTGAACTGTACTGTGAACTGTACTGTGAACTGTACTGTGAACTGTTCTGTGAACTGTACTGTGAACTGTACTGTGAACTGTACTATGAACTGTACTGTGAACTGTACTGTGAACTGTACTGTGAACTGTACTGGGAACTGTACTGTGAACTGTACTGTGAACTGTACTGTGAACTGTACTGTGAACTGTACTGTAAACTGTACTGTGAACTGTACTGTGAACTGTACTGTGAACTGTACTGTGAACTGTACTGTGAACTGTACTGTGAACTGTACTGTGAACTGTTCTGTGGACTTTACTGTGAACTTTACTGTGAACTGTACTGTGAACTGTACTGTGAACTGTACTGTGAACTGTACTGTGAACTGTACTGTGAACTGTACTGTGAACTGTACTGTGAACTGTACTGTGAACTGTACTGTGAACTGTTCTGTGAACTGTACTGTGAACTGTACTGTGAACTGTACTGTGAACTGTACTGTGAACTGTACTGTGAACTGTACTGTGAACTGTACTGTGAACTGTACTGTGAACTGTACTGTGAACTGTACTGTGAGCTGTACTGTGAACTGTACTGTGAACTGTACTGTGAACTGTACTGTGAACTGTACTGTGAACTGTACTGTGAACTGTACTCTGAACTGTTCTGTGAACTGTTCTGTGAACTGTACTGTGAACTGTACTGTGAACTGTACTGTGAACTGTACTGTGAACTGTACTGTGAACTGTACTGTGAACTGTACTGTGAACTGTACTGTGAACTGTACTGTGAACTGTACTGTGAACTGTACTGTGAACTGTACTGTGAACTGTACTGTGAACTGTACTGTGAACTGTACTGTGAACTGTACTGTGAACTGTACTATGAACTGTACTATGAACTGTACTGTGAACTGTACTATGAACTGTACTGTGAACTGTACTGTGAACTGTACTGTGAACTGTACTGTGAACTGTACTGTGAACTGTACTGTGAACTGTACTGTGAACTGTACTGTGAACTGTTCTGTGAACTGTACTGTGAACTGTTCTGTGAACTGTACTGTGAACTGTACTGTGAACTGTACTGTGAACTGTACTGTGTACTGTACTGTGTACTGTACTGTGTACTGTACTGTGAACTGTACTGTGAACTGTACTGTGAACTGTACTGTGAACTGTACTGTGAACTGTACTGTGAACTGTACTGTGAACTGTACTGTGAACTGTACTGTGAACTGTACTGTGAACTGTACTGTGAACTGTACTGTGAACTGTACTGTGAACTGTACTGTGAACTGTACTGTGAACTGTTCTGTGAACTGTACTGTGAACTGTACTGTGAACTGTACTGTGAACTGTACTGTGAACTGTACTGTGAACTGTACTGTGAACTGTACTGTGAACTGTACTGTGTACTGTACTGTGTACTGTACTGTGTACTATACTGTGAACTGTACTGTGTACTGTACTGTGAACTGTACTGTGAACTGTACTGTGAACTGTACTGTGAACTGTACTGTGAACTGTACTGTGAACTGTACTGTGAACTGTACTGTGAACTGTACTGTGAACTGTACTGTGAACTGTACTGTGAACTGTACTGTGAACTGTACTGTGAACTGTACTGTGAACTGTACTGTGAACTGTACTGTGAACTGTACTGTGAACTGTACTGTGAACTGTACTGTGAACTGTACTGTGAACTGTACTGTGAACTGTACTGTGAACTGTACTGTGAACTGTACTGTGAACTGTTCTGTGAACTGTACTGTGAACTGTACAGTGAACTGTACTGTGAACTGTACTGTGAACTGTACTGTGAACTGTACTGTGAACTGTACTGTGAACTGTTCTGTGGACTTTACTGTGAACTGTACTGTGAACTGTACTGTGAACTGTACTGTGAACTGTACTGTGAACTGTACTGTGAACTGTACTGTGAACTGTACTGTGAACTGTACTGTCAACTGTACTGTGAACTGTACTGTGAACTGTACTGTGAACTGTACTGTGAACTGTACTGTGAACTGTACTGTGAACTGTACTGTGAACTGTACTGTGAACTGTACTGTGAACTGTACTGTGAACTGTACTGTGAACTGTACTGTGAACTGTACTGTGAACTGTACTGTGAACTGTACTGTGAAAAAGATTTCCTAAGGAAATCTATAGCAAGCTAAAGATTTCCTAAGGAAATCTATAGCAAGCTAAAGATTTCCTAAGGAAATCTATAGCAAGCTAAAGATTTCCTAAGGAAATCTATAGCAAGCTAAAGATTTCCTAAGGAAATCTATAGCAAGCTAAAGATTTCCTAAGGAAATCTATAGCAAGCTAAAGATTTCCTAAGGAAATCTATAGCAAGCTAAAGATTTCCTAAGGAAATCTATAGCAAGCTAAAGATTTCCTAAGGAAATCTATAGCAAGCGAAAGATTTCCTAAAGAAATCTATAGCAAGCGAAAGATTTCCTAAAGAAATCTATAGCAAGCTAAAGATTTCCTAAAGAAATCTATAGCAAGCTAAAGATTTCCTAAAGAAATCTATAGCAAGCTAAAGATTTCCTAAAGAAATCTATAGCAAGCTAAAGATTTCCTAAAGAAATCTATAGCAAGCTAAAGATTTCCTAAAGAAATCTATAGCAAGCTAAAGATTTCCTAAAGAAATCTATAGCAAGCTAAAGATTTCCTAAAGAAATCTATAGCAAGCTAAAGATTTCCTAAAGAAATCTATAGCAAGCTAAAGATTTCCTAAAGAAATCTATAGCAAGCTAAAGATTTCCTAAAGAAATCTATAGCAAGCTAAAGATTTCCTAAAGAAATCTATAGCAAGCTAAAGATTTCCTAAAGAAATCTATAGCAAGCTAAAGATTTCCTAAAGAAATCTATAGCAAGCTAAAGATTTCCTAAAGAAATCTATAGCAAGCTAAAGATTTCCTAAAGAAATCTATAGCAAGCTAAAGATTTCCTAAAGCAATCTATAGCAAGCTAAAGATTTCCTAAAGAAATCTATAGCACGCTAAAGATTTCCTAAAGAAATCTAAAGATTTCCTAAGGAAATCTATAGCAAGCTAAAGATTTCCTAAGGAAATCTATAGCAAGCTAAAGATTTCCTAAGGAAATCTATAGCAAGCTAAAGATTTCCTAAGGAAATCTATAGCAAGCTAAAGATTTCCTAAGGAAATCTATAGCAAGCTAAAGATTTCCTAAGGAAATCTATAGCAAGCTAAAGATTTCCTAAGGAAATCTATGGCAAGCTAAAGATTTCCTTAAGGAAATCTATAGCAAGCTAAAGATTTCCTAAGGAAATCTATAGCAAGCTAAAGATTTCCTAAGAAAATCTATAGCAAGCTAAAGATTTCCTAAGGAAATCTATAGCAAGCTAAAGATTTCCTAAGGAAATCTATATCGGTGAACTCACTGAGTACTCGGAGTAGTCGGTGTACACACTGAGTACTCGGTGTACTCACTGAGTACTCGGTGTACTCACTGAGTACTCGGTGTACTCACTGAGTACTCGGTGTACTCACTGAGTACTCGGTGTACTCACTGAGTACTCGGTGTACTCACTGAGTACTCGGAGTACTCGGTGTCCTCACTGAGTACTCGGTGTACTCACTGAGTACTCGGTGTACTCACTGAGTACTCGGAGTACTCGGTGTACTCACTGAGTACTCGGAGTACTCGGTGTACTCACTGAGTACTCGGTGTACTCACTGAGTACTCGATGTACTCACTGAGTACTTGGAGTACTCGGTGTACTCACTGAGTACTCGAAGAACTTGGTATACTCACTGAGTACTCGGAGTACTCGGTGTACTCACTGAGTACTCGGTGTACTCACTGAGTACTCGGAGTACTCGGTGTCCTCACTGAATACTCGGTGTACTCACTGAGTACTCGGTGTACTCACTGAGTACTCGGTGTACTCACTGAGTACTCGGTGTACTCACTGAGTACTCGGTGTACTCACTGAGTACTCGGTGTACTCACTGAGTACTCGGTGTACTCACTGAGTACTCGGTGTACTCACTGAGTACTCGGTGTACTCACTGAGTACTCGGTGTACTCACTGAGTACTCGGTGTACTCACTGAGTACTCGGTGTACTCACTGAGTACTCGGTGTACTCACTGAGTACTCGGTGTACGCACTGAGTACTCGGTGTACTCACTGAGTACTCGGTGTACTCACTGAGTACTCGGTGTACTCACTGAGTACTCGAAGTACTCACTGAGTACTCGGAGTACTCGGTGTACTCACTGAGTAATTGGTGTACTCACTGAGTACTCGGAGTACTCGGTGTACTCACTGAGTACTTGGAGTACTCGGTGTACTCACTGAGTACTCGGTGTACTCACTGAGTATTCGGTGTACTCACTGAGTACTCGGTGTACTCACTGAGTACTCGGTTTACTCACTGAGTACTCGGTGTACTCACTGAGTACTCGGTGTACTCACTGAGTACTCGGAGTACTCGGTGTACTCACTGAGTACTCAGTGTACTCACTGAGTACTCGGTGTACTCACTGAGTACTCGGAGTACTCGGTGTACTCGGTGTACTCACTGAGTACTCGGAGTACTCGGTGTACTCACTGAGTACTCACTGAGTACTCGGAGTACTCGGTGTACTCACTGAGTACTCGGTGTACTCACTGAGTACTCGATGTACTCACTGAGTACTTGGAGTACTCGGTGTACTCACTGAGTACTCGAAGAACTTGGTATACTCACTGAGTACTCGGAGTACTCGGTGTACTCACTGAGTACTCGGTGTACTCACTGAGTAGTCGGAGTACTCGGTGTACTCACTGAGTACTCGGTGTACTTACTAAGTACTCGGAGTACTCGGTGTACTCACTGAGTACTCGGTGTACTCACTGACTACTCGGTGTACTCACTGAGTACTCGGAGTACTCGGTGTACTCACTGAGTACTCGGTGTACTCACTGAGTACTCGGTGTACTCACTGAGTACTCGGTGTACTCACTGAGTACTCGGAGTACTCACTGAATACTCGGTGTACTCACTGAGTACTCGCAGCTTTCTGTCAAGCTGCATACATAAAAATCGAGGCTTATTTTTTCCTTATATTTTATATGCAGTTTGACGGTCACCGTGCTCCGTGAGGGTGCTGTTGGCTCAGTAGTTAGCGCGTTTGACTACAAACCCTGAGGTCTTTAGTTCAATACTTGTTTCATGCAAGCCAACAACATCAAGCATTTTTCTCATGTGCGTTGGTATGTTATTCTGTTGGTTGTTGTTGGACTGTTAAAGTGATAAAGGCATAGCTCTGATCACCTTGGCACTACAGGCAGCGATTAATACTAACATATCCTAATGCACTTTACAGTGCCTTCCTTTGTCGGTATTGTAGCAGAACCGTCGGCGAAGTAAAAGAACTAATAAAATGGCTACACAGGTTAAACAACTCAATGCCTCTATTTGACACCAGATGGGCTTGCGACACTGCTCTACAAAAAACGCGCAATAGGATGTCAAAACCGAATTGACATTTGGCGACATTTGCAAAAGCTATGGCGTTTTCCAATAGGGTGATTACTTTTGCCCAAGGCATTAGACATAATAACATAAGCATACCAGTAATACAACATTGTCCGCGTAAGCCACAGCCTTGACTCGCCCAGCTTCTAGTCTAAAAATAAACGAAACTATAACTCCACCTTCACTCCAGTACCTTAGCATTTGACCATTTGCTTATAACCGGGTTTTTTGCGAAAAAGTATATTGTGCTATGGACAAAAATACCTTTCAAACCATATATGTTTCATCAATATTAATGGACAATACTTACTAGACGACACTTAAATGTGTACCATAAAATATTGTGTGACCATTTATATGTATACTATATAACACATAAACACCGAACTTTTAACATTATTACTTTCTTCCTTTAAGATTTTCATCAACATGGAGGCACAATATGATAAATTATCACAACAGCAAATAAACATATTACAAATTTATCAGGAAAAATTAGCCAAACAAAGTATTACATACACCAAAGAAAAATCCCTGGTAAGTTTATATCTTTCTGTTTATTAGTTATTAAAATAAGCTTAAATTTATATTTACCTTACATTTTAAAAAGCTTTCAGCTTCCAGTTCCAATAGTGACAGCAGTTCCAATACGGGCCGTGAAAAATGGGGCAAAGAAATTGAATTTTTATTTTCCTCTATTGCCTTATCCGTGGGTCTGGGCAATGTCTGGCGTTTTCCCTTTATAGCTTTGGCCAATGGTGGCGGAGCTTTTGTTGTACCCTATATAATAGTATTACTACTCATTGGACGTCCCGTTTACTATATGGAAGTGATAATCGGACAATTTTCCAGCCGTGGTTGTATTAAGGCTTTTGGTATGGCACCTATAATGAAGGGTAAGTTTAAACAAAAGAAAAAATTTTATATCAATTAAGTGGATTTAATATATTTATTTCATTTCTTTTAAAGGCGTGGCCTATGGTCAGGTCTATGCCACCGCTTTGGCTACTACTTACTATGCCAGTATTATGGCTATAACCTTAAAATATTTAATTGCTTCTATGGCGGAAATTTTACCCTGGACATATTGCCTTCCCGAATGGGGCAGTACTTGTGTTGCAACCTCCGAGTCTTACGATCACAGTAACTCAACTGGTATTAAACGTATTTCATCGGCTGAATTATTTTTCACAAAATCCGTCCTACGGGAAAATGTTGACATTGAACAGGGTCTAGGAACACCCAATTGGGATTTGGTATTGTGCTTATTAGTTGCTTGGATAATAATAATTGGCGCCATTTTAATAAAAGGCATACACAGTTCCGGCAAAGCATCATATTTTCTGGCCTTATTCCCTTATGTAGTGATGTTTATTTTATTGGGACGGGCTGTAACGTTGCCGGGCTCCTGGGATGGTATTATGTACTTTTTAAAGCCGCAATGGACTGACCTATTGAATCCAAATGTAAGTGAAATATTTACGATTAATAAATTTAATTTTGTAAATAAAGAAATTTAACAACTTAAAAAAAATCTCTAAAACTATAAAAAAAAAATTGATAATCCACACATTTTTTCCTATTCATTTGAATGTTATACAAGATATTTAACAAGCCCAATCAATGCTTTTAGCTGTTTAAAGCTTTTTTTAAATAAAAAAATTAAATAATTTTTTGTATTTGTTTATTTATCTCAGGTATGGTATAATGCCATAACACAAATGTTCTTCTCTTTGGCCATTTGTTTCGGTACATTGATCATGTATGCATCCTATAATAATTTCCACAAAAATATTTACAGGTAAGTGAATTTTTACCACTAAAATCATAATACTTACCATCATTATACCATAATTTTGTTAGCACATACGAGTATGGCACCATTGCTTTTACCGTTATTTTTCTTGTTTACTTATTTTCTTTCATCTTACTTTTCATATGGTGCTCTTACTCACCACACATATTGAAATACATACACAGAGATGTCATCATTATAACCAGTGTTGACTCATTGACCTCTATGCTGGCGGGTTGTATTATTTTTGGCATTTTAGGCAATTTAGCTTATGAAACTAACACTCCTGACATATGAATGTGGTTAAGGGAGGCGCTGGACTGGCTTTTATTTCATATCCCGAGGCTATAGCCAAATTTAAACTATTACCTCAGGTCTTTGCTGTTTTATGGCAAAGAATTTATGACAATATTTTTAATTAATTTAAAAATTTTCAATTTAGTTGAATTGATGTGTTTTTTTTAACTTTCTTTTGTATTTAAAGTTTTTCTAAACCATATATCACTAAGAGCTAGTTTCTTACTTTCTGGTTAAACTTAGTTCAGCATGTGCTTAGTTAGATTAAAACAGACAAAATTCAAACGTTCTTAACCACCAAATCGATTTTTCAATAATTGATTAGGCGCTGTCAATTTGGCCAGCTCTGCCGCACTTTTTTTTTTATCAATATGTGGCATTCTTGAACTTTTTATTATAAGTTAGGCAACACTCTAAATTTCAAGAAAAATCACAATATTTCCTTCATTTGCAAACATCTGAAATGCAGTTTTAATTTTTTTTCTTTATAAATTAATTTTTCAGTTTTTTTACATATGGATTGAATTTTTTTTAAATTATTTAATTTTCTTGACAATTCTAACTTGGGTTTAACTGAGCAATGTTGATCGGCTAAACTTAGATTATTAACTGAATAATCTTTATTTGAAAAACAATATTTTAAGTTTAAGCTACAGTTAACTAGCAAATGTAGTTTTTATTTATGATAAAAATTAGCTCTAAGAAAGCTTTCTACTTAAGAATAAGAAATTGAAAATTTTGAAGTATTACTGTAGAAATGCTGGCAAAGTATTGAGTAGTGCGCACCGAGTATTTGCCCTTTTTCGCATCTACTCAACATTGCAAAGTAGTTGCTCGATTCTTTTAGAGTTTTATTTTTATTACTGAATTGAGTGAAAGAAAATACAACTCTGTCAAAAAATAAATGCTTATTTGAGCGTGTATCTCTAATGAAATAAAAGTATCGAGTACCAGAAAGAAAAGTACTGAATACTTGAGAGTAGTAGAATTTGCCAACACTACGGTAGAATTTAAAAGTGCGCTCATTTTTAAGCGTAAATGCAGCTTTTAATTGTTTTTTTTTTGAAAAAGGGCTTTAAAAAATCTATGGACATTAAATATTATTAGTTTTTAAGAAATAAATAGTTTTTAAGAAAACATTATTAATTGAATAATTTCGCAATAAAAATTGTTATCTAAAATTTAGGAGAAAATAATTTTTTCAAATACAAAAAGAACTTTTCAAATCAGTTTATAGAAAATAGTTCTTCCAAAAAAAAAACCCGACTACAAAATAAGCGATAAAAAATTGGGCAGTGTCAACAATAAAGTTGGATTGAGGGCAAAAATTACTGCATTGTTCTCATCTTGTCCTCCACAATGTCACTGAAGACAAAATGTAGATATACATTGTTCCTCATTGTCCTCAACAAAGTTGGATTGGTGTCAAAAATTAAGACATTGTCGCTCATCTTGTCCTTCAAAATGTCACTGAAGACAAAATGTAAGACACTGTCGCTCATATTGTCCTCAACAAAGTTGTATCGCTCATCTTGTCGTCATAAGTGTTTAATAGAGGACAACATCCACGAAATTTTCGCTCAGATTGTCGTGAAAGACGATTTCGTTGAAATTGTGGCTTAGAAATCCTATTGGACAGAGCACAATTCGTACAAGAAACGTAGGCGACAATGTCGTACAAAGCAACATGGCCAACTGGCAGTGGTTTACACACACATACATACTAATATCCATACGGATATCATCGTAAAAATAGTCAGAATATCTTCCTATAATCTCAAAACCCCGAAACCTGATGAAAATTCGATTTCCTAAAATCGGGGCAAATTCAATACTCTTTATATACTCAAATATATATGTACATTAAAACAAAAATCCAATTCGGTATATAAATAACGCAACTCTGAGATAACAAACATTAAAAAATTCCCACGAATCCTCTCACGCAGTTTGCAATTTTATTGAACTACTAGCTGAGCCCGGCAAACGTTGTCTTAGCTCTAAAGCGGTCCACCCACTTGCAATATAATTGTGCAATTTTTCGTATTGTACAATAACATTGCCAATGTATATCTGATAATCGAAGGTGTACAATATATTGGCAAAAATACAAAGACTTTTGATTTTTATTGTGGTGGCAACATTGTTCAGTGTTTTGTTTACTGTTTCAAAGTCAAGAAAATTGGGAAATATTTTCTTTGAAAATATTGTGCCATTTATTGTATATTCAATAATATTGTATATTGGATAGGCCGCTTAAATGTATCGTATTTTAACTTTAACAATTCCACCCCATGACCACTTATTGATTCAAAGACAATACAAAAACCTAACGCGGATTGACACGAACCTGTGTTTAAAATTTCAAGTGGCTTTTCACACTATGCCTTTTTAGCCTGCCGTTTTTTGACAAATTGCTTTTAAAACCCCCTTTTTTGACGATTATACACATGCTTAATGCTGAGAGTACGAAAATGGCCAAGAGAAATATGAAAAACCCCTCAAATTTCAATTCGTGCATTTTTTCTTACCCCGCTAGCTTCTCACCACACCTCTCTATCAAACTAAAAAAGCCTGCCTTTAAAGCCAGGCGAGAAAGGCATAATGTTAATTGCGTGTAACAAACACACAAACGATTTCATATATACAGAATAAACATTGGCCAAAGCTCGTTTGGATTGGCTTTAGTTCGAAAATTACCATAACATCGACAAATAAATCAAAAATCTCCATGTCATCAAATCTAAATTAAGGACGCCAAACATGTTTGTAAATCGCCACCTATGCGGAGAAATCGCTACATCTGATAACACTGGTTTCTTCAACTTCTTTTTAAATCACAATTCTTTAAACATTTTATTAGCAAATGTTCGGTGACGCGCGTGGTTTTATTTACTATCTCCGTTAAATATCAAATAAAATTAGTAAAAAGTTTTGTAATTTCTTAAGAATATTCAATTAATATTCAGAATATGCAATTAATATTGCTTTATTTGTTGGTTGCTTTATATGTTAAGTTTTTAATAATTTTGGCCGCGGTAAATCTATTGCGCAGTATCTGTTGCATATACTTATGTATGTACCAACGAGTACGTGCATACATATGTACATTATGTATTTTTTACTCGTTTAGTTAATATGTTTGTTTGTTTATGGTAATTGAAAAGAAAAAGGAAGGAAATAAAATAAGAAACAAAAGCAAGTTTCAACTTCTATTTTCACCACAATTCTTTAGTCAGTTTAATGCTAAATTTTCGGTGACGCGTATGTTTTTGTTCTTTGTCTCCAGTTAAATATTAAATAAAAATAGTAAAATGTGTTATATTTTTCGAAAAATACTTAATAAATATTAAGTAAAAATTGTTTTATTAAAGTGTTATCGAAGTTTTTTATAATTTTGCGTATCTTCATAGTTTTAAGTCAAAGCTGCGCAGCCGAGGGCGCAGTATCTGTTGCTTAATTATTTTATTCGCCTCGTTCGTTTTTGTGTGTGTTTGCTTGTGTATTCATAAAAAGTAAATAAAAAAAAGCATTTCTGGCTTAATTTTATTTGTGTCTTTATTTTGTTGTTATTCAATGTGTTTTTGTGGAAGGAAATAAAATTAATTATAAAGCAAAGCAAGTCAATGTTATGACGAGCGTTGCCAGAATGAAAATTGCATCTTACATATGTACATATAAGGTAAGTTGTTTTACTTGGTTTTTCTTTTTTTAAATTTGTTGTTAAAAAACCATCAAAAATTTTTGATATCATATAAAAAAGAGTTCTCAAATGGGGGCCGCGGCAACACTCTAAGGGGTCCGTGAAGAAGTCTGGAAAACATTGTTTAGAAAATTATTACATACAAATTTTATTTTAAGAAAAAAAATACTATATTCTTTGAAAGCTTAGGCCCAAATTCATAACAAAAACTTGGCAAGAAGTTAGCACATACCTCTAAGTGGCGAAATTGAAATGGATCTTAACAATTTTTTCCATATACATACATAATTTGGCCTTAAAAATCACCGTAGAATATAGTACTGAGTGACGACTGCAATCTACAGTGATTTTTAATGTCAAATTGTATAAAAAAACTCGTTAAGAGCCAAGATTTTGTTATGCGTGTTAGTCTAAGGTCCCACCTAAGATATAACTTCACCCATCAACCAACCGGATTGCCTTATGAGTTCAGGTCTAGGCTATGCTTAATTAAGGCTAATATGGCAATTTTTTTTTAAGTTATCAACCATCTGCCAACCCGATGAAACCAATACAGGCCGATAGTACAGAGTATAAGGAAAAAGAAAACGTTTGGTTGTCTATCATTTACCTATCAATTTGCAGAAAAATCCCTAACTGCTGCAGAGCCACTCCTAGAGGGTTAAAATGTGGGACCGACACCCATTAATTTTTCCTTTTTTGTAAACAAACGTACCTCCTCTCTCTCTATCTATTCCTTATAGCGGCTATCATACAAAATTTAAAATTTTATGAAATTACATAAAATTGGACCCTACAGCTCTTGGGATTCCCCTAGACGGGTCAAATGTATGACTGAGTCATTAGTGTTCTAGCACAAATATTTTTTCTAAACATACTTACTCCATTACTCCATTCTTTAATGGGGCTCCCATACAAAATTTGAAATACAGACTGGAAATATGTATATAGTGGTAAAAGTCCCATAAATGCCTAGGAGTCTCTCTAGGGAGTAAAATGTATGACCGGACCTCCTTTAGTTTTTTGTCCTAATATTTTCAAAAAACATACTTGCGCCTTATCTCACCACTTAGGGGAACCCCCCCCCCCCCAATAATATGGTGGTTTTATGAAATTGTTAAATTTGCCCCCTTCATCACCTAGGAGGCCCCTACACGCGTCAAGTGAATGACTGAGCCCACTTAATTTTTTTCCAACATTTTTTTTATATACCTAACTTCTATCTCCATTCTTTAAGAGGGCTCCCATACAAAATATACATTTTTTAAATGATAGCTACAAAATAGATTTTATCCGGTTAGCCGATGGGTGAAGTTATGTCTTAGGTGGTACCTCGTACTATATGGAAGTTATTGTTTTACAATTGTGTTTCGTGGTGATTTTTTTCGAAGTGTGTTGGTTTTATTCCAAAAATTTTTTTTAAGTCAAGCTCAAGGTGGTCAAGAATAAGCTCGTTAATTTTATAAGATAGTCCCTGAGAATATCTACAAAAAACTCGCTTACATGTGTGAAATATCTCTTTTTAGTTTAAAAAATTAATTTTTGAGCGACCATGAGTATTTGCGATGCGGTGGACTAAACGCAACATTTTTGGGCAAAAGGAGGTAATGATTTTCCCTCCAGCCCTATCTAAAGTTGACTGATTTGAAAAGATTTATGGTTTCCTTAAAAATTCTTCAGAGTGCAATGCAACGATCGCCACAAAACTGCAAATTTACTAAGGTCTTACGTGTTGCCTAAATACACCGAAAGCTATTTAGATATCATACGGTAAATAACGACAGGGTGATCATTTTAGTAAAATAAACAAATTTTTTGGAACATATTTTTCCCGTTTTAGGAATTCTGATTTATAATATTTAATAGTAAAAATGTTAAATATTATTTAAATTTAAAAGTTTATTATTGTGGTAAATATTATTTTTATTATTATCTTGCCTAACTTCTTCTAGCCTCAAGCTATTGATATCTTAATATATAAAGGTCGAAAAACTTAGGAATAATTTTTATATTATATTATTTTTATTATTATCCTTCCTGTTCTGTAAATTGAGTCGATTTAAAAACGCTCGATTTAGAAAAATGAAGTCCAATAGTAGCGAAATTTTTTTAGATTTTTTTGTAGTTTTCTATTTTTTAGAGTTTAAAATATCATATCTGGAATTAATTTACTATGTATGATTTAAAACACGTCAATGTAGCGAGCCATTATTTATTTTTCGAAAACGAGAAATTTACTCGTATTCGATTTGCAGAGCATGGCCGAACACCTTTGTCCGTTCAAATTTTTATGAATTCGAGTATGAAACTATTTTTAAAAAAATATTATTAAATCATGAAATTTTATAAAAAGCACAATTAGGCATAGTTTTGGACTGGAGTAAAGAAAAATTGTTTCATATGTCATTTGGGGCGCTGAACTCGAAACTGCACTCGGTTTCTTCAAACTGACTCGAGCTTGCGAGGTATACCGTTATATCTCAAAAAGAGGCACCCGCACGACATACATATGTTAACATAACTGGAGAACGGTTTGTTCTATTCAGTTAAATAAAAAATGCGAAATTTGGCAATAATAATAATATCTTTAAACCGAACTAACATTGCATTTTTAATTTGCTCAGTAGTTTCATAGACATCGTGGTACTTGTGCCAAAAAAAGTTTTTTATAAAAATTTTAGTTTCTAAAAATTTAATTAAAAATATCCGCTATTTTTCCGTAGACACTTAGATGAAAATGTTCCACACAAAATAAGCCATATTTCATTAAATCAACATTTATTTACAACTTTTGATTTTATTTACAATCAAGTGAGGAGACTCAATTGATAAAAGTCACGAATCGTGATTTTTAGCCATTGAGTCCCGATTTGAATAAATAAACCACCAAAAAGATGCCGAATAAGATTACCTTTAAGTTATTTTTATTTAATTTTTTTATATATCCAACTGTTTCGGAGTTATTCAGAAATCAGCGGCGAAAAAAATGTATTCTTGCTAAATTAAAATTCCTTTTTTTTGTTTTAAAAAAGTCATAAAAAATTGAAAACTGAAAAAAAATTTCATTTTTATCATTAATTTGAGAGATAGGTGTACTAGGAATAAAATAAACTATAAATCATGAAAATCGATGGACAAATGTTAATTTTATTCACAATTAAGTGAGGAAACTTAATTGACAAAAGTTGTGATTTTCATACAAAAAACAAAAATTAAAATTTTGCTGTTGTATGGAAATTGTGTTTTTTTATGAATTGAGTTCATATACACAATTGTGAATAAAATGAGCATTTGTCTACAAATTGTCATAATTTATGGCGTATTTAATTCCTAGTTCGTCTAGCTCTCAGATTAATGATAAAAATGTAAAATTTTTGCTGTTTTAATTTTTTATGAACTTTTGAAAACAAAAAAGTTTAATTTTGCAAAAATTGTGTATTTTTTTTTTAAATTTGGGGCTCTTATTTTGAATGAAACTACAACTTTAAATTTATTTAGTTTCTTTTTATTAATGTAATTGCCTGGGTAATAATTAGTTTTATCACTAGTTAAAGCTTAAATTTGTTTGTTACTCTTTTAAACTTGCTAGATTCAGTTATTGTAAGTAAAAATTTCTTATATGTTTTTATTGTTTTTATATTTAGAGTATTCGTACTACTTAATGATATTCTTTTGCTTGATTTTTGATATCTTTCATTACTTATTAATATTTAGGCTGGGGTTTTTGAGATCTCAGTTAAACTAGGTTTAGTTAATCTGAAAACAGGTTTGTGCCGCCATTACCAAGTTTGTATACAAAATTTTTATGGAACAGCTTAGTTTTGCTTAAAATGTTGGTCTTTAATGAAATAATAAAAAAAATTACATTTCGAAGGAAAAATCAGAGTTTCAGACTACGTTAAACTAAGTTTAACCTTAATCGACATCTCAAAAACCCAGCCTTAGTGTATTTAAATAAAAGCTAAAAAGATTAACTAACTTAGTTCGTTTCTGCTTCAATTTGATGTAGAGAAAATTTTGATTTGCTTTTGTAAGTAAGTTGATTTTAAAAAATTTTTAAGTGTAGGATTGAAGATTTTAAAATATAGAAAACATTGCTGGATAGATGGACTGTTCTGAAACTACGTAACACAATTTTTGATGTTTTCAAAACATTCGTCCCTCATTGCTAGCGCATTAAAAAATATCAAAACTAATACTTGACTTCGAAACAAATTTTCTGTCCTCCTAAGTGCACTACGTGACATGTGATTAGCCCCTTATAGATGTTTTACACTATCTCACAATCCGTTCTACTTCTGTAGAAAATGCAACCCTGATGTAATAAGTTTATGGAAAGTTTAAAAAAGCAATAACAACACATTAGCCCAATTCACAATCTTGTGCAAATGGTCTTGCATCGTAGCATTTGCAAATTGGTATAGTATATTATACGCACCACTTAACAATTGTTAGTGGTGGGTATCAATATGCTATACCATTTTGCAAATGCTACGATGCAAGACCATTTGCACAAGATTGTGAATTGGGCTATTGTATCAGGTTTGCATTTCGTGCAGAAGTCGAACAGATTGTAGAATAGTCTAAAAACAGTTTTAACAGTGTTGTAACTATAATCATTCATTTGATTACAAGTTATTTATTTTGTTTTGCAATGATAAATCCACTGAGCAGCGTACAGTGTACATTGGGGCCAGAATCAAAATATGTTGGAAATAAATAAGCAATTTCCAAACGGATAATCTGATTAGTATAAAATTTCGCATAGACATAGCAGAGGAGTAGTCCTATTTAACGTATGAAGATGACATTCTTAAATTGCTCAGGTGCGGAGCCGTGAAGTCCCAAAGTAAGGCACTTCGGTCATGTAAAATTTTTCAACGCTTTTTTTGTTTCTCGCTGGATCCCAAACATTTTTTGTATCCTTATACCTCTTATAGGATTCCGAAAAATCATGTTTGGTCAAGCACTTATATTTTATAGTTAGTGAGTTTACTCATTTGAAAATTAAAATTTCTCAATTTTTCAAAACCATGGTCCAGTATTTGCAAGATATCGGATCCAAATAACAACTAATTGCCATAATTCTATATTTGTTAGTTAAACAAACAGAATTTCAAATTATTAAAAAAAATATGGAAAGATTCCTTCTTAGGGCTAGGCCCATGTGGCCTAGGAAGGAAAGTTTAAAAATTGCAAACTTTCAAATTTATGTAATATAAAAAAACAGAAACGCGCGTTTTAAAAACGCCCGTGTGGCCTGGCCCTTAGTTAGAAAATATACAATTTTTAAATCCAAATTGAGTATTAGGCTAAGGTGCGTAACGTTATATTTAGAAAGAATTGGGCATGATTAATATTCCAAGGAACAAGGGAAAAAATAACATCAACTTAATTTTTCAACGTACACAGCAGAACAGAGTAACGCCACTTTCGGAAGCCGGTACACTACCATCGTCAGTGCTCACGTGTATTTGCTTATCACCACTTGTCATCAGGTGGCTCTGCTGAATGTGATTTTAATTCTTATATATACAACTTTTTCATGAAAATTTAATACGAGAATTAAATCACTCTCAAGCTGATATTAAAGTCTACTTTCCCAGCGTTGCCATCGGTTTATTTTTAATTTGAAAATGGAAAAAAATTAATTTTTTTTTTGCCCTAAAAGGCACTCTCATTCTTTTCTCTATAAAAATAAGTTTGTTCACGAATATATAATTATTATATGTGTGTCTGAAAGGTATCGATACAGATGTGATTTTAGAAAAAAATTTTAATCCAATTTAACATGTTTTTTGGCCCTGGACCCTTCGGAATTCGATCTATTGTGCAGTAAAATTTTGACTTTAGCCCCTTACGTTCTAAAATCCCAAATTTTGGATTCAAAAACAAATGCCACTTACAGAAACTCTTATGTGTAACAATTTATTTGGCAAAATCTTTTATGGGCCTTGGACCAAATGTGGATTTTATGGGCAAAATCGTAAGGAATTTCCTTTTCTGGTATTTCTTAACACTTTCTAAAGAATTCTAAGAAAGAAAAAAATGTAAAAGCGTTGAAAATTTTTACATGACCGAAGTGCCCTACTTTGGGACTTCACAGCTTTTCTCCAGAGCCATTTGGACAGTTCATCTTTTTATGCGAAATATGAATACTCCTCTACTATGTTCATATGAAATTTTATACTGATTAAATCATCCGTTTAGAAATGGTTGATTTATTTCCCAAATATTTTGATTCTTCCTCATTGTGCAATGGCGCAGAATCAAAATATTTTGGAAATAAATCAAACATATGTAAACAGAATTGAAAAATCGAAAATCACTGATATTTTCGATTCCTATTGTTAAATTAATTTTTAAATCTACAAAATTAGTAAGCGTTTTTTTTAAATTTTTTTTAATTATATTTATTTTTGCTTTTAAAATAAGTGCTTTAGATTTTATAATACTTTTAATTGGATTATTTTCCGTTATTTTCTCATTAGCGCCATTTTGTTATTGTGTTTTAAAAGAGAGTGTTTTACAGTGTTGTGTATTTGTTGTTGTTAGTATCACAGCTTTATTTTGAAAATATTTATTTATTATTATAAATAATTGTTTAAGTGTAGAGATAAAGGTGAACAATTTGAGTAAACGTCATGCAATAATTTAAGTTTGTTCGGTCTTGTAGTGTTGCAACCTTTAATCCATAAAATAATTGAATAATAATTTAGACTTTTGTTTTGGTTAGTTTTATAGACAGATTTTTGTTTAAAGACAAGTAACACAATCAGGCAATTAATGCCTACCATTTAATTAATAATGTGGTACCTTCTCTTGGAAAGGTATAATGTAGAGTAATGCTATAGCGCGTTTTTTGTACAGAAGTGTTGCAAGCCCCTCTGGTGTCAAGGAGAGGCATTGAGTCGTTTAAGCTGTGTAGCCATTTTATTAGTTCTTTTACTTCGCCGACGGTTCTGCTTCAATACCGACATAAAAAACAGAAAAGGGAATTTGCTCAAACTTTGGTGGGCATGGGACACGCCTTGATCTGAACTGATTGACCTGAAAATTTTTTAGGGTAGTTTTTAGGGTTCCGTACAGCAAAGGTGAAAAATCGAAAAAACGTCAATCAAGGAAAAACCAAATTTAATAAAATATCCAAAACGAAAAATTGCCAAAATGAAAAAAGTGCAGAAACCAAAAGCATCTTAACAAAAAAGTCGTCAAAACAAAAATAATCGCCAAAAAATAAAAACATATTAAAAAAGGAAAAAAAAAATCGTCGACACAAAAAAGAAGAAAGATAGGAAGAAGAAAAACTAAAAAAATTGCCAGAACGAATAAAATCAACAAAATGGGAAAAAGAGCTAAAACAGAAAAATCTCCAAAACGAAAAAATCGCTAAAGCAAAAACGCCAAAACTAAAAAAACCTTAAATTAAAAAAAGCAACGAAAAAAATCTCAAAAATAAGAAAAAAAAAAAACACTGAAACGATAAAAATCGTCAAAACTAAAAAAACGAAAAAAAAACGACTAAATGAAAAAATCGCTAAAACAAAAAAAAAAACGTAAAAACTAAAACCCCAAATCAAAAAAACACAACGAAACGAAAAAACGAACAAATTAAAAAAGCGCTAAAACAAAAAAACATTAAAATGACAAAAACCGCCAAAACTAAAATAATTGCAAAAACAAACAATTTTCCAAAACAAAACTCTAAACGAAAAAATACGCTAAAATTAATAAAAAAAAGTCCCGAAATACGAACAAAAATCGCAAGAACGAAAAAGGAAGTATTCTATGTATGTGTATGGCATTCGTACGGAACTCTTCGTGAGCGCGTCAGAGTCGCACTTTACTGAATTTATATATAAATACCCATCGGTTTGGGATATGAGACTTGGAGTAGTCCAACTTTTAATTTTTTACGACTACTCTAGTATACATACATACATTAATACATACATATAAGATGGCTTAAATGTGTGCTTAAGACATTTGCTTTGTTTCAAATACTTTCACAACAGTGATGTTGTGACGAGCATGTATTGCAGACGACTTTTTAAAACACATTTTCAATCAACTTGTACGTTAGGAACATGGTTTCCACTACGGATGCCAATCTTGATCCCGAAAATCCCGGGATATTTCGGGATTGACAAATCCCGGAATTCTTCATAAAAAGTCCGGGGAATCCCGAAATATTTAAATTACGTTCTTTAAGGATTTAATTAATTTAAGAATTTAAATGTATTATGGTTGTCTAAGGCTATCCTCTATTCCCACTACCCTTGTCGGTGGTGATAGACGAACTTCTCCACATTCGTAGTGAAAGTGGGCATCAACTGACTGGATGCGCCGATTATGGTAACTGGAAAATTTATCTGTCTTCTCTCAGGCGTCATGAATGATACTTGATCTCTACTTCACTCTTAGAAGAAAATTTGATTTCGGTATAGTATCGTTAAATGGGTACAATATCCCTCATTCTATGGATGTCAGCTACTTATTTCTGTGATTTTCTTGGCAGAAGGCTGACTTGGAGTACCTAAGCAGAACTATTTATACAAAAAGCCTCTAGAGTTGTGCTGGATGCATCTGGATGAAGTATGAGCCCTAAAATTTTCATGTGGATTTATGAAATTATACGGGTGTACTCTATTCTATTATACGGGTATTCCATGCGGAATGAAAATGTTCGGAATTATCAAAGCATTGTTGCTACAAATTATTATTTATAACAACAATGCTATGGCAATTCCGAATACTGTTATTCCGCATGGAATATAGAACAAGCATGAATATCAGACCAACTATCACGTACGTCACGCTTGTATGGTGGCCGAGAACTCGGCTGATTGTAGAAGCTACTAACTAAGATATGCAAGGTCAAGATGTTGGTATATCTTCTTGCTACCGGTGTAATGAGGATATGTCCAGCCTTTGCCATTCAGCCCTTAATTAGTCCAACGACTTTTCAGATCTTCATAAGATCCTTTGCATCAGTGGCTGCTTACAGGATGGGTCGTGGAAACTCTGTACATTGTGTTGGCAAAAAGCATTTATCGATCCTGAGTACAATATCTTAAAGAGAACTATTAGCTATGCCGAATGACAAGCATAAACAATGAACTGAGGCTGGGAAAAATATTATGTTGCTTTCAGCTTTAGGCGATCACGGCTACGTGTGAGGATATTGGTTCATCCACAGGAGAACCAACATCCTCACAGAAATATACGGTAGCTTGCGATTAGATCCAAAACCTCGTGCTGCTGCATAAGTCTTTGGACCCAATGTTAAAATATTGTCACCCACACATACAACATAATAAAAAAAACCTACAAAACGATAACACGCCTGCAAATTGTTGCGAGAGATGACAGAGTAGTACAGGTTGAAACGTCGTACTGAATGGTCGTGTTGCGGAATAATTAAAGAATAACAATTTATTAACTTTAAAGAATAAAATTACATTTTTATACTATTGAACTATTAAACGCTGCCTTTTAATTTCCAACCTTACGGCTATCCTTTATTTTATGACAATATACATATGTTTCCATGTGCAAATGACCTACGGTATTTCAGGTGAAAATTGAGACAATTGTAACTGCCGTCATTATTTAAAATATAAGTCCTAAGGGCTCACATAACGCTATCTTTTCAGATAGACCAGCAGCTCTGAAATCTCTCCTTTCATCATCCGAGCTTGTGCTAGAGTGGTCCGACTAACTACAAAAGCTATAAATAGGTAACAAAATTTTATTTTACTGAGTACCTGGTCATAGTGTACTCAGAGCATTTTTGTACCGTTATTTGTTCAACGGATAACTAAGTAATAGAGGGAAAGGAAATTTCGATCGCTAAGGGAGCAATATGATTAGATATTGTTGTAGCTAATTTATTTTCTAAGATCCTAGTTCAATGAATTAACTTTTAATTTTGTAACGTTCTCTTTCCCAAATTTATATTTTGCTATTCAGTAAAATATTAAAATTTGTTTTAAAATACATTAAAATTACCTTTTCTTTCTTAATTTTTTATAGTTGTTATTAAGAATACACATAACGAAGATATTTAACTTTAAAAAATGATAATTTTATTAAAAAAAATAAAAACCCTGAAATTCCGATAAATCCCGGGATTTGAAATTCTGAAATCCCGAATCCCGGGATTTACAAAAACCAGTCCCGTTTGGCATCCCTAGTTTCCATACATTTTACAAACTAAAAAAACTACTTTCCAAGTAAGCTTTCTTGTAAATGTTGCTCGCAACATTATTGTTGCGAAAGTGTTTGAACCAAACCAAATGTCTTAAACACACCTTCAAGACAACTTCAGCAACCCTCTACTGCATGCATATGTATGGAACTAATCAAAAATGATTTTCATAAAAAATGTTTAGACTTTAAGTTTTCATACAAAACTTTTAAAATCCATATGAAATCCGAACTATTTTTTTGATAAATACGGCAATACATTATCAATTTACTCACACCTTTATAGGGAAATAACAAATATCACTCTTCCATTTCCATATCGCATTGAATTGATAAGGTATTTTTTTTCAAATAACAATAATGCTAAAATAATAAATATGTTCAACCATATAAAATAACTGTTTGAGTGTTGTACCATAATAATAATAATTTTTTTATGTTAATTTATTTGGAGCGGTTTAATCAGCGTTTTATTGTAATTAAAATAGTTGTGCTTTGATTTGGTATCACATTCGTATTTATGTAATTTATTGCGTGTGTTTTTATTTAAACTTTAGTTTACTTATTAACTGTACTGTGAACTGTACTGTGAACTGTACTGTGAACTGTACTGTGAACTGTACTGTGAACTGTACTGTGAACTGTACTGTGAACTGTACTGTGAACTGTACTGTGAACTGTACTGTGAACTGTACTGTGAACTGTACTGTGAACTGTACTGTGAACTGTACTGTGAAATGTACTGTGAAATGTACTGTGAACTGTACTGTGAACTGTACTGTGAACTGTACTGTGAACTGTACTGTGAACTGTACTGTGAACTGTACTGTGAACTGTACTGTGAACTGTACTGTGAACTGTAATGTGAACTGTACTGTGAACTGTACTGTGAACTGTACTGTGAACTGTACTGTGAACTGTACTGTGAACTGTACTGTGAACTGTACTGTGAACTGTACTATGAACTGTACTGTGAACTATACTGTGAACTGTACTGTGAACTGTACTGTGAACTGTACTGTGAACTGTACTGTGAACTGTACTATGAACTGTACTGCGAACTGTACTGTGAACTGTACTGTGAACTGTACTGTGAACTGTACTGTGAACTGTACTGCGAACTGTACTGTGAACTGTACTGTGAACTGTACTGTGAACTGTACTGTCAACTGTACTGTGAACTGTACTGTGAACTGTACTGTGAACTGTACTGTGAACTGTACTGTGAACTGTACTGTGAACTGTACTGTGAACTGTACTGTGAACTGTACTGTGAACTGTACTGTGAACTGTACTGTGAACTGTACTGTGAACTGTACTGTGAACTGTACTGTGAACTGTACTGTGAACTGTACTGTGAACTGTACTGTGAACTGTACTGTGAACTGTACTGTGAACTGTACTGTGAACTGTACTGTGAACTGTACTGTGAACTGTACTGTGAACTGTACTGTGAACTGTACTGTGAACTGTACTGTGAACTGTACTGTGAACTGTACTGTGAATTGTACTGTGAACTGTACTGTGAACTGTACTGTGAACTGTACTGTGAACTGTACTGTGAACTGTACTGTGAACTGTACTGTGAACTGTACTGTGAACTGTACTGTGAACTGTACTGTGAACTGTACTGTGAACTGTACTGTGAACTGTACTGTGAACTGTACTGTGAACTGTACTGTGAACTGTACTGTGAACTGTACTGTGAACTGTACTGTGAACTGTACTGTGAACTGTACTGTGAACTGTACTGTGAACTGTACTGTGAACTGTACTGTGAACTGTACTGTGAACTGTACTGTGGACTGTACTGTGAACTGTACTGTGAACTGTACTGTGAACTGTACTGTGAACTGTACTGTGAACTGTACTGTGAACTGACTGTGAACTGTACTGTGAACTGACTGTGAACTGTACTGTGAACTGACTGTGAACTGTACTGTGAACTGACTGTGAACTGTACTGTGAACTGTACTGTGAACTGTACTGTGAACTGTACTGTGAACTGTACTGTGAACTGTACTGTGAACTGTACTATGAACTGTACTGTGAACTGTACTGTGAACTGTACTGTGAACTGTACTGTGAACTGTACTGTGAACTGTACTGTGAACTGTACTGTGAACTGTACTGTGAACTGTACTGTGAACTGTACTGTGAACTGTACTGTGAACTGTACTGTGAACTGTACTGTGAACTGTACTGTGAACTGTACTGTGAACTGTACTGTGAACTGTACTGTGAACTGTACTGTGAACTGTACTGTGAACTGTACTGTGAACTGTACTGTGAACTGTACTGTGAACTGTACTGTGAACTGTACTGTGAACTGTACTGTGAACTGTACTGTGAACTGTACTGTGAACTGTACTGTGAACTGTACTGTGAACTGTACTGTGAACTGTACTGTGAACTGTACTGTGAACTGTACTGTGAACTGTACTGTGAACTGTACTGTGAACTGTACTGTGAACTGTACTGTGAACTGTACTGTGAACTGTACTGTGAACTGTACTGTGAACTGTACTGTGAACTGTACTGTGAACTATACTGTGAACTGTACTGTGAACTGTACTGTGAACTGTACTGTGAACTGTACTGTGAACTGTACTGTGAACTGTACTGTGAACTGTACTGTGAACTGTACTGTGAACTGTACTGTGAACTGTACTGTCAACTGTACTGTGAACTGTACTGTGAACTGTACTGTGAACTGTACTGTGAACTGTACTGTGAACTGTACTGTGAACTGTACTGTGAACTGTACTGTGAACTGTACTGTGAACTGTACTGTGAACTGTACTGTGAACTGTACTGTGAACTGTACTGTGAACTGTACTGTGAACTGTACTGTGAACTGTACTGTGAACTGTACTGTGAACTGTACTGTGAACTGTACTGTGAACTGTACTGTGAACTGTACTGTGAACTGTACTGTGAACTGTACTGTGAACTGTACTGTGAACTGTACTGTGAACTGTACTATGAACTGTACTGTGAACTGTACTGTGAACTGTACTGTGAACTGTACTGTGAACTGTACTGTGAACTGTACTGTGAACTGTACTGTGAACTGTACTGTGAACTGTACTGTGAACTGTACTGTGAACTATACTGTGAACTGTACTGTGAACTGTACTGTGAACTGTACTGTGAACTGTACTGTGAACTGTACTGTGAACTGTACTGTGAACTGTACTGTGAACTGTACTGTGAACTGTACTGTCAACTGTACTGTGAACTGTACTGTGAACTGTACTGTGAACTGTACTGTGAACTGTACTGTGAACTGTACTGTGAACTGTACTGTGAACTGTACTGTCAACTGTACTGTGAACTGTACTGTGAACTGTACTGTGAACTGTACTGTGAACTGTACTGTGAACTGTACTGTGAACTGTACTGTGAACTGTACTGTGAACTGTACTGTGAACTGTACTGTGAACTGTACTGTGAACTGTACTGTGAACTGTACTGTGAACTGTACTGTGAACTGTACTGTGAACTGTACTGTGAACTGTACTGTGAACTGTACTGTGAACTGTACTGTGAACTGTACTGTGAACTGTACTGTGAACTGTACTGTGAACTGTACTGTGAACTGTACTGTGAACTGTACTGTGAATTGTACTGTGAACTGTACTGTGAACTGTACTGTGAACTGTACTGTGAACTGTACTGTGAACTGTACTGTGAGCTGTACTGTGAACTGTACTGTGAACTGTACTGTGAACTGTACTGTGAACTGTACTGTGAACTGTACTGTGAACTGTACTGTGAACTGTACTGTGAACTGTACTGTGAACTGTACTGTGAACTGTGCTGTGAACTGTACTGGGAACTGTACTGTGAACTGTACTGGGAACTGTACTGTGAACTGTACTGTGAACTGTACTGTGGACTGTACTGTGAACTGTACTGTGAACTGTACTGTGAACTGTACTGTGAACTGTACTGTGAACTGACTGTGAACTGTACTGTGAACTGTACTGTGAACTGTACTGTGAACTGTACTGTGAACTGTACTGTGAACTGTACTGTGAACTGTACTGTGAACTGTACTGTGAACTGTACTGTGAACTGTACTGTGAACTGTACTGTGAACTGTACTATGAACTGTACTGTGAACTGTACTGTGAACTGTACTGTGAACTGTACTGTTAACTATACTGTGAACTGTACTGTGAACTGTACTGTGAACTGTACTGTGAACTGTACTGTGAACTGTACTGTGAACTGTACTGTGAACTGTACTGTGAACTGTACTGTGAACTGTACTGTGAACTGTACTGTGAACTGTACTGTGAACTGTACTGTGAACTGTACTGTGAACTGTACTGTGAACTGTACTGTGAACTGTACTGTGAACTGTACTGTGAACTGTACTGTGAACTGTACTGTGAACTGTACTGTGAACTGTACTGTGAACTGTACTGTGAACTGTACTGTGAACTGTACTGTGAACTGTACTGTGAACTGTACTGTGAACTGTACTGTGAACTGTACTGTGAACTGTACTGTGAACTGTACTGTGAACTGTACTGTGAACTGTACTGTGAACTGTACTGTGAACTGTACTGTGAACTGTACTGTGAACTATACTGTGAACTGTACTGTGAACTGTACTGTGAACTGTACTGTGAACTGTACTGTGAACTGTACTGTGAACTGTACTGTGAACTGTACTGTGAACTGTACTGTGAACTGTACTGTCAACTGTACTGTGAACTGTACTGTGAACTGTACTGTGAACTGTACTGTGAACTGTACTGTGAACTGTACTGTGAACTGTACTGTGAAATGTACTGTGAACTGTACTGTGAACTGTACTGTGAACTGTACTGTGAACTGTACTGTGAACTGTACTGTGAACTGTACTGTGAACTGTACTGTGAACTGTACTGTGAACTGTACTGTGAACTGTACTGTGAACTGTACTGTGAACTGTACTGTGAACTGTACTGTGAACTGTACTGTGAACTGTACTGTGAACTGTACTGTGAACTGTACTGTGAACTGTACTGTGAACTGTACTGTGAACTGTACTGTGAACTGTACTGTGAACTGTACTGTGAACTGTACTGTGAACTGTACTGTGAACTGTACTGTGAACTGTACTGTGAACTGTACTGTGAACTGTACTGTGAACTGTACTATGAACTGTACTATGAACTGTACTGTGAACTGTACTGTGAACTGTACTGTGAACTGTACTGTGAACTGTACTGTGAACTGTACTGTGAACTGTTCTGTGAACTGTACTGTGAACTGTACTGTGAACTGTACTGTGAACTGTACTGTGAATTGTACTGTGAACTGTACTGTGAACTGTACTGTGAACTGTACTGTGAACTGTACTGTGAACTGTACTGTGAACTGTACTGTGAGCTGTACTGTGAACTGTACTGTGAACTGTACTGTGAACTGTACTGTGAACTGTACTGTGAACTGTACTGTGAACTGTACTGTGAACTGTACTGTGAACTGTACTGTGAACTGTACTGTGAACTGTACTGGGAACTGTACTGTGAACTGTACTGGGAACTGTACTGTGAACTGTACTGTGAACTGTACTGTGGACTGTACTGTGAACTGTACTGTGAACTGTACTGTGAACTGTACTGTGAACTGTACTGTGAACTGACTGTGAACTGTACTGTGAACTGTACTGTGAACTGTACAGTGAACTGTACTGTTAACTGTACTGTGAACTGTACTGTGAACTGTACTGTGAACTGTACTGTGAACTGTACTATGAACTGTACTGTGAACTGTACTGTGAACTGTACTGTGAACTGTACTGTTAACTATACTGTGAACTGTACTGTGAACTGTACTGTGAACTGTACTGTGAACTGTACTGTGAACTGTACTGTGAACTGTACTGTGAACTGTACTGTGAACTGTACTGTGAACTGTACTGTCAACTGTACTGTGAACTGTACTGTGAACTGTACTGTGAACTGTACTGTGAACTGTACTGTGAACTGTACTGTGAACTGTACTGTGAACTGTACTGTGAACTGTACTGTGAACTGTACTGTGAACTGTACTGTGAACTGTACTGTGAACTGTACTGTGAACTGTACTGTGAACTGTACTGTGAACTGTACTGTGAACTGTACTGTGAACTGTACTGTGAACTGTACTGTGAACTGTACTGTGAACTGTACTGTGAACTGTACTGTGAACTGTACTGTGAACTGTACTGTGAACTGTACTGTGAACTGTACTGTGAACTGTACTGTGAACTGTACTGTGAACTGTACTGTGAACTGTACTGTGAACTGTACTGTGAACTGTACTGTGAACTGTACTGTGAACTGTACTGTGAACTGTACTGTGAACTGTACTGTGAACTGTACTGTCAACTGTACTGTGAACTGTACTGTGAACTGTACTGTGAACTGTACTGTGAACTGTACTGTGAACTGTACTGTGAACTGTACTGTGAACTGTACTGTGAACTGTACTGTGAACTGTACTATGAACTGTACTATGAACTGTACTGTGAACTGTACTGTGAACTGTACTGTGAACTGTACTGTGAACTGTACTGTGAACTGTACTGTGAACTGTACTGTGAACTGTACTGTGAACTGTACTGTGAACTGTACTGTGAACTGTACTGTGAATTGTACTGTGAACTGTACTGTGAACTGTACTGTGAACTGTACTGTGAACTGTACTGTGAACTGTACTGTGAACTGTACTGTGAGCTGTACTGTGAACTGTACTGTGAACTGTACTGTGAAACTGTACTGTGAACTGTACTGTGAACTGTACTGTGAACTGTACTGTGAACTGTACTGTGAACTGTACTGTGAACTGTACTGTGAACTGTACTGTGAACTGTACTGTGAACTGTACTGTGAACTGTACTGGGAACTGTACTGTGAACTGTACTGGGAACTGTACTGTGAACTGTACTGTGAACTGTACTGTGGACTGTACTGTGAACTGTACTGTGAACTGTACTGTGAACTGTACTGTGAACTGTACTGTGAACTGACTGTGAACTGTACTGTGAACTGTACTGTGAACTGTACTGTGAACTGTACTGTTAACTGTACTGTGAACTGTACTGTGAACTGTACTGTGAACTGTACTGTGAACTGTACTATGAACTGTACTGTGAACTGTACTGTGAACTGTACTGTGAACTGTACTGTTAACTATACTGTGAACTGTACTGTGAACTGTACTGTGAACTGTACTGTGAACTGTACTGTGAACTGTACTGTGAACTGTACTGTGAACTGTACTGTGAACTGTACTGTGAACTGTACTGTCAACTGTACTGTGAACTGTACTGTGAACTGTACTGTGAACTGTACTGTGAACTGTACTGTGAACTGTACTGTGAACTGTACTGTGAACTGTACTGTGAACTGTACTGTGAACTGTACTGTGAGCTGTACTGTGAACTGTACTGTGAACTGTACTGTGAACTGTACTGTGAACTGTACTGTGAACTGTACTGTGAACTGTACTGTGAACTGTACTGTGAACTGTACTGTGAACTGTACTGTGAACTGTACTGTGAACTGTACTGTGAACTGTACTGTGAACTGTACTGGGTGTGAACTGTACTGTGAACTGTACTGTGAACTGTACTGTGAGCTGTAATGTGAACTGTACTGTGAACTGTACTGTGAACTGTACTGTGAACTGTACTGTGAACTGTACTGTGAACTGTACTGTGAACTGTACTGTGAACTGTACTGTGAACTGTACTGTGAACTGTATTGTGAACTGTACTGTGAACTGTACTGTGAACTGTACTGTGAGCTATAATGTGAACTGTACTGTGAACTGTACTGTGAAATGTACTGTGAACTGTACTGTGAACTGTACTGCGAACTGTACTGCGAACTGTACTGTGAACTGTACTGTGAACTGTACTATGAACTGTACTGTGAACTGTACTGTGAACTGTACTGTGAACTGTACTGTGAACTGTACTGTGAACTGTACTGTGAACTGTACTGTGAACTGTACTGTGAACTGTACTGTGAACTGTACTGTGAACTGTACTGTGAACTGTACTGTGAACTGTACTGTGAACTGTACTGTGAACTGTACTGTGAACTGTACTGTGAACTGTACTGTGAACTGTACTGTGAACTGTACCGTGAACTGTACTGTGAACTGTACTGTGAACTGTACTGTGAACTGTACTGTGAACTGTACTGTGAACTGTACTGTGAACTGTACTGGGAACTATACTGTGAACTGTACTGTGAACTGTACTGTGAACTGTACTGTGAACTGTACTGTGAACTCTACTGTGAACTGTACTGTGAACTGTACTCTGAACTGTACTGTGAACTGTACTCTGAACTGTACTGTGAACTGTACTGTGAACTGTACTGTGAACTGTACTGTGAACTGTACTGTGAACAGTACTGTGAACTGTACTGTGAACTGTACTGTGAACTGTACTGTGAACTGTACTGTGAACTGTACTGTGAACTGTACTGTGAACTGTACTGTGAACTTTACTGTGAACTGTACTGTGAACTGTACTATGAACTGTACTGTGAACTGTACTGTGAACTGTACTGTGAACTGTACTGTGAACTGTACTGTGAACTGTACTGTGAACTGTACTGTGAACTGTACTGTGAACTGTACTGTGAACTGTACTGTGAACTGTACTGTGAACTGTACTGTGAACTGTACTGTGAACTGTACTGTGAACTGTACTGTGAACTGTACTGTGATCTGTACTGTGAACTGTACTGTGAACTGTACTGTGAACTGTACTGTGAACTGTACTTCGAACTGTACTGTGAACTGTACTGCGAACTGTACTGTGAACTGTACTGTGAACTGTACTGTGAACTGTACTGTGAACTCTACTGTGAACTGTACTGTGAACTGTACTGTGAACTGTACTGTGAACTGTACTGTGAACTGTACTGTGAACTGTACTGTGAACTGTACTGTGAACTGTACTGTGAACTGTACTGTGAACTGTACTGTGAACTGTACTGTGAACTGTACTGTGAACTGTACTGTGAACTGTACTGTGAACTGTACTGTGAACTGTACTGTGAACTGTACTGTGATCTGTACTGTGAACTGTACTGTGAACTGTACTGTAAACTGTACTGTGAACTGTACTGTGAACTTTACTGTGAACTGTACTGTGAACTGTACTGTGAACTGTACTGTGAACTGTACTGTGAACTGTACTGGGAACTGTACTGTGAACTGTACTGTGAACTGTACTGTGAACTGTACTGTGAACTGTACTGTGAACTGTACTGTGAACTTTACTGTGAACTGTAGTGTGAACTGTACTGTGAAATGTACTGTGAACTGTACTGTGAACTGTACTGTGAACTATACTGTGAACTGTACTGTGAACTGTACTGTGAACTGTACTGTGAACTGTACTGTGAGCTGTACTGTGAACTGTACTGTGAACTGTACTGTGAACTTTACTGTGAACTGTACTGTGAACTGTACTGTGAACTGTACTGTGAACTGTACTGTGAACTGTACTGTGAACTGTACTGTGAACTGTACTGTGAACTGTACTGTGAACTGTACTGTGAACTGTACTGTGAACTGTACTGTGAACTGTACTGTGAACTGTACTGTGAACTGTACTGTGAACTGTACTGTGAACTGTACTGTGAACTGTACTGTGAACTGTACTGTAAACTGTACTGTGAACTGTACTGTGAACTGTACTGTGAACTGTACTGTGAACTGTACTGTGCACTGTACTGTGAACTGTACTGTGCACTGTACTGTGAACTGTACTGTGAACTGTACTGTGAACTGTACTGTGAACTGTACTGTGAACTGTACTGTGAACTGTACTGTGAACTGTACTGTGAACTGTACTGTGAACTGTACTGTGAACTGTACTGTGAACTGTACTGTGAACTGTACTGTGAACTGTACTGTGAACTGTACTGTGAACTGTACTGTGAACTGTACTGTGAACTGTACTGTGAACTGTACTGCGAACTGTACTGTGAACTGTACTGTGAACTGTACTGTGAACTGTACTGTGAACTGTACTGTGAACTGTACTGTGAACTGTACTGTGAACTGTACTGTGAACTGTACTGTGAACTGTACTGTGAACTGTACTGTGAACTGTACTGTGAACTGTACTGTGAACTGTACTGTGAACTGTACTGTGAACTGTACTGTGAACTGTACTGTGAACTGTACTGTGAACTGTACTGTGAACTGTACTATGAACTGTACTGTGATCTGTACTGTGAACTGTACTGTGAACTGTACTGTGAACTGTACTGTGAACTGTACTGTGAACTGTACTGTGAACTGAACTGTGAACTGTACTGTAAACTGTACTGTGAACTGTACTGTGAGCTGTAATGTGAACTGTACTGTGAACTGTACTGTGAAATGTACTGTGAACTGTACTGTGAACTGTACTGTGAACTGTACTGTGAACTGTACTGTGAACTGTACTGTGAACTGTACTGTGAACTGTACTGTGAACTGTACTGTGAACTGTACTGTGAACTGTACTGTGAACTGTACTGTGAACTGTACTGTGAACTGTACTGTGAACTGTACTGTGAACTGTACTGTGAACTGTACTGTGAACTGTACTGTGAACTGTACTGGGAACTGTACTGTGAACTGTACTGTGAACTGTACTGTGAACTGTACTGTGAACTGTACTGTGAACTGTACTGTGAACTGTACTGTGAACTGTATTGTGAACTGTACTGTGAACTGTACTGTGAACTGTACTGTGAACTGTACTGTGAACTGTACTGTGAACTGTACTGTGAACTGTACTGTGAACTGTACTGTGAACTGTACTGTGAACTGTACTGTGATCTGTACTGTGAACTGTACTGTAAACTGTACTGTGAACTGTACTGTGAACTGTACTGTGAACTGTACTGTGAACTGTACTGTGAACTGTACTGTGAACTGTACTGTGAACTGTACTGTGAACTGTACTGGGAACTGTACTGTGAACTGTACTGTGAACTGTACTGTGAACTGTACTGTGAACTGTACTGTGAACTGTACTGTGAACTGTACTGTGAACTGTACTGTGAACTGTACTGTGAACTGTACTGTGAACTGTACTGTGAACTGTACTGTGAACTGTACTGTGAACTGTACTGTGAACTGTACTGTGAACTGTACTGTGAACTGTACTGTGAACTGTACTGTGAGCTGTAATGTGAACTGTACTGTGAAATGTACTGTGAAATGTACTGTGAACTGTACTGTGAACTGTACTGCGAACTGTACTGTGAACTGTACTGTGAACTGTACTGTGAACTGTAATGTGAACTGTACTGTGAACTGTACTGTGAACTGTACTGTGAACTGTACTGTGAACTGTACTGTGAACTGTACTGTGAACTGTACTGTGAACTATACTGTGAACTGTACCGTGAACTGTACTGTGAACTGTACTGTGAACTGTACTGTGAACTGTACTGTGAACTGTACTGTGAACTGTACTGTGAACTGTACTGTGAACTGTACTGTGAACTATACTGTGAACTATACTGTGAACTGTACTGTGAACTGTACCGTGAACTGTACTGTGAACTCTACTGTGAACTGTACTGTGAACTGTACTCTGAACTGTACTGTGAACTGTACTGTGAACTGTACTGTGAACTGTACTGTGAACTGTACTGTGAACTGTACTGTGAACTGTACTGTGAACTGTACTGTGAACTGTACTGTGAACTGTACTGTGAACTGTACTGTAAACTGTACTGTAAACTGTACTGTGAACTGTACTGTGAACTGTACTGTGAACTGTTCTGTGAACTGTACTGTGCACTGTACTGTGAACTGTACTGTGCTCTGTACTGTGAACTGTACTGTGAACTGTACTGTGAACTGTACTGTGAACTGTACTGTGAACTGTACTGTGAACTGTACTGTGAACTGTACTGTGAACTGTACTGTGAACTGTACTGTGAACTGTACTGTGAACTATACTGTGAACTGTACTGTGAACTGTAGTGTGAACTGTACTGTGAAATGTACTGTGAACTGTACTGTGAACTGTACTGTGAACTGTACTGTGAACTGTACTGTGAACTGTACTGTGAACTCTACTGTGAACTGTACTGTGAACTGTACTGTGAACTGTACTGTGAACTGTACTGTGAACTGTACTGTGAACTGTACTGTGAACTGTAGTGTGAACTGTACTGTGAACTGTACTGTGAACTGTACTGTGAACTGTACTGTGAACTGTACTGTGAACTGTACTGTGAACTGTACTGTGAACTGTACAGTGAACTGTACCGTGAACTGTACCGTGAACTGTACTGTGATCTGTACTGTGAACTGTACTGTGAACTGTACTGTGAACTGTACTGTGAACTGTACTGTGAACTGTACTGCGAACTGTACTGTGAACTGTACTGTGAACTCTACTGTGAACTGTACTCTGGACTGTACTGTGAACTGTACTGTGAACTGTACTGTGAAATGTACTGTGAACTGTACTGTGAACTGTACTGTGAACTGTACTGTGAACTGTACTGTGAACTGTACTGTGAACTGTACTGTGAACTGTACTGTGAACTGTACTGTGAACTGTACTGTGAACTGTACTGTGAACTGTACTGTGAACTGTACTGTGAACTGTACTGTGAACTGTACTGTGAACTGTACTGTGAACTGTACTGTGAACTGTACTGTGAACTGTACTGTGAACTGTACTGTGAACTGTACTGTGAACTGTACTGTGAACTGTACTGTGAACTGTACTGTGAACTGTACTGTGAACTGTACTGTGAACTGTACTGTGAACTGTACTGTGAACTGTACTGTGAACTGTACTGTGAACTGTAGTGTGAACTGTACTGTGAACTGTACTGTGAACTGTACTGTGCACTGTACTGTGAACTGTACTGTGAACTGTACTGTGAACTGTACTGTGCACTGTACTGTGAACTGTACTGTGAACTGTACTGTGAACTGTACTGTGAACTGTACTGTGAACTGTTCTGTGAACTGTACTGTGAACTGTACTGTGAACTGTACTGTGAACTGTACTGTGAACTGTACTGTGAACTGTACTGTGAAATGTACTGTGAACTGTACTGTGAACTGTACTGTGAACTGTACTGTGAACTGTACTGTGAACTATACTGTGAACTGTACTGTGAACTGTACTGTGAACTGTACTGTGAACTGTACTGTGAACTGTACTGTGAACTGTACTGTGAACTGTACTGTGAACTGTACTGTGAACTGTACTGTGAACTGTACTGTGAACTGTACTGTGAACTGCACTGTGAACTGTACTGTGAACTGTACTGTGAACTGTACTGTGCACTGTACTGTGAACTGTACTGTGAACTGTACTGTGAACTGTACTGTGAACTGTACTGTGAACTGTACTGTGAACTGTACTGTGAACTGTACTGTGAACTGTACTGTGAACTGTACTGTGAACTGTACTGTGAACTGTACTGTGAACTGTACTGTGAACTGTACTGTGAACTGTACTGTGAACTGTACTGTGAACTGTACTGTGAACTGTACTGTGAACTGTACTGTGAACTGTACTGTGAACTGTACTGTAAACTGTACTGTGAACTGTACTGTACTGTGAACTGTACCGTGAACTGTACTGTGAACTGTACTGTGAACTGTACTGTAAACTGTACTGTGAACTGTACTGTGAACTGTAATGTGAACTGTACTGTGAACTGTACTGTGAACTGTACTGTGAAATGTACTGTGAACTGTACTGTGAACTGTAATGTGAACTGTACTGTGAACTGTACTGTGAAATGTACTGTGAACTGTACTGTGAACTGTACTGTGAACTGTACTGTGAACTGTACTGTGAACTGTACTGTGAACTGTACTGTGAACTGTACTGTGAACTGTACTGTGAACTGTACTGTGAACTGTACTGTGAACTGTACTGTGAACTGTACTGTGAACTGTACTGTGAACTGTACTGTGAACTGTACTGTGAACTGTACTGTGAACTGTACTGTGAACTGTACTGTAAACTGTACTGTGAACTGTACTGTACTGTGAACTGTACCGTGAACTGTACTGTGAACTGTACTGTGAACTGTACTGTGAACTGTACTGTGAACTGTACTGTGAACTGTAATGTGAACTGTACTGTGAACTGTACTGTGAACTGTACTGTGAAATGTACTGTGAACTGTACTGTGAACTGTAATGTGAACTGTACTGTGAACTGTACTGTGAAATGTGCTGTGAACTGTACTGTGAACTGTACTGTGAACTGTACTGTGAACTGTACTGTGAACTGTACTGTGAACTGTACTGTGAACTGTACTGTGAATTGTACTGTGAACTGTACTGTGAACTGTACTGTGAACTGTACTGTGAACTGTACTGTGAACTGTACTGTGCACTGTACTCTGAACTGTACTGTGAACTGTACTGTGAACTGTACTGTGAACTGTACTGTGAACTGTACTGCGAACTGTACTGTGAACTGTACTGTGAACTGTACTGTGAACTTTACTGTGAACTGTACTGTGAACTGTACTGTGAACTGTACTGTGAACTGTACTGTGAACTGTACTGTGAACTGTACTGTGAACTGTACTGTGAACTGTACTGTGAACTGTACTGTGAACTGTACTGTGAACTGTACTGTGAACTGTACTGTGAACTGTACTGTGGACTGTACTGTGAACTGTACTGTGAACTGTACTGTGAACTGTACTGTGAACTGTACTGTAAACTGTACTGTGAACTGTACTGTGAACTGTACTGTGAACTGTACTGTGAACTGTACTGTGAACTGTACTGTGAACTGTACTGTGAACTGTACTGTGAACTGTACTGTGAACTGTACTGTGAACTGTACTGTGAACTGTACTGTGAACTGTACTGTGAACTGTACTGTGAACTGTACTGTGAACTGTACTGTGAACTGTACTATGAACTGTACTGTGAACTGTACCGTGAACTGTACTGTGAACTGTACTGTGAACTGTACTGTGAACTGTACTGTGAACTGTACTGTGAACTTTACTGTGAACTGTACTGTGAACTGTACTGTGAACTGTACTGTGAACTGTACTGTGAACTGTACTGTGAACTGTACTGTGAACTGTACTGTGAACTGTACTGTGAACTGTACTGTGAACTGTACTGTGAACTGTACTGTGGACTGTACTGTGAACTGTACTGTGAACTGTACTGTGAACTGTACTGTGAACTGTACTGTAAACTGTACTGTGAACTGTACTGTGAACTGTACTGTGAACTGTACTGTGAACTGTACTGTGAACTGTACTGTGAACTGTACTGTGAACTGTACTGTGAACTGTACTGTGAACTGTACTGTGAACTGTACTGTGAACTGTACTGTGAACTGTACTGTGAACTGTACTGTGAACTGTACTATGAACTGTACTGTGAACTGTACCGTGAACTGTACTGTGAACTGTACTGTGAACTGTACTGTGAACTGTACTGTGAACTGTACTGTGAACTGTACTGTGAACTGTACTGTGAACTGTACTGTGAACTGTACTGTGAACTGTACTGTGAACTGTACTGTGAACTGTACTGTGAACTGTACTGTGAACTGTACTGTGAACTGTACTGTGAACTGTACTGTGAAATGTACTGTGAACTGTACTGTGAACTGTACTGTGAACTGTACTGTGAACTGTACTGTGAACTGTACTGTGAACTGTACTGTGAACTGTACTGTGAACTGTACTGTGAACTGTACTGTGAACTGTACTGTGAACTGTACTGTAAACTGTACTGTGAACTGTACTGTACTGTGAACTGTACTGTACTGTGAACTGTACTGTACTGTGAACTGTACTGTGAACTGTACTGTGAACTGTACTGTGAACTGTACCGTGAACTGTACTGTGAACTGTACTGTGAACTGTACTGTGAACTGTACTGTGAACTGTACTGTGAACTGTACTGTGAACTGTACTGTGAAATGTACTGTGAACTGTACTGTGAACTGTACTGTGAACTGTACTGTGAACTGTACTGTGAACTGTACTGTGAACTGTACTGTGAACTGTACTGTGAACTGTACTGTGAACTGTACTGTGAACTGTACTGTGAACTGTACTGTGAACTGTACTGTGAACTGTACTGTGAACTGTACTGTGAACTGTACTGTGAACTGTACTGTGAACTGTACTATGAACTGTAGTGTGAACTGTACCGTGAACTGTACTGTGAACTGTACTGTGAACTGTACTGTGAACTGTACTGTGAACTGTACTGTGAACTGTACTGTGAACTGTAGTGTGAACTGTACTGTGAACTGTACTGTGAACTGTACTGTGAACTGTACTGTGAACTGTACTGTGAACTGTACTGTGAACTGTACTGTGAACTGTACAGTGAACTGTACCGTGAACTGTACTGTGATCTGTACTGTGAACTGTACTGTGAACTGTACTGTGAACTGTACTGTGAACTGTACTGTGAACTGTACTGCGAACTGTACTGTGAACTGTACTGTGAACTCTACTGTGAACTGTACTCTGGACTGTACTGTGAACTGTACTGTGAACTGTACTGTGAAATGTACTGTGAACTGTACTGTGAACTGTACTGTGAACTGTACTGTGAACTGTACTGTGAACTGTACTGTGAACTGTACTGTGAACTGTACTGTGAACTGTACTGTGAACTGTACTGTGAACTGTACTGTGAACTGTACTGTGAACTGTACTGTGAACTGTACTGTGAACTGTACTGTGAACTGTACTGTGAACTGTACTGTGAACTGTACTGTGAACTGTACTGTGAACTGTACTGTGAACTGTACTGTGAACTGTACTGTGAACTGTACTGTGAACTGTACTGTGAACTGTACTGTGAACTGTACTGTGAACTGTACTGTGAACTGTACTGTGAACTGTACTGTGAACTGTACTGTGAACTGTACTGTGAACTGTACTGTGAACTGTACTGTGCACTGTACTGTGAACTGTACTGTGAACTGTACTGTGAACTGTACTGTGCACTGTACTGTGAACTGTACTGTGAACTGTACTGTGAACTGTACTGTGAACTGTACTGTGAACTGTTCTGTGAACTGTACTGTGAACTGTACTGTGAACTGTACTGTGAACTGTACTGTGAACTGTACTGTGAACTGTACTGTGAAATGTACTGTGAACTGTACTGTGAACTGTACTGTGAACTGTACTGTGAACTGTACTGTGAACTATACTGTGAACTGTACTGTGAACTGTACTGTAAACTGTACTGTGAACTGTACTGTGAACTGTACTGTGAACTGTACTGTGAACTGTACTGTGAACTGTACTGTGAACTGTACTGTGAACTGTACTGTGAACTGTACTGTGAACTGTACTGTGAACTGTACTGTGAACTGCACTGTGAACTGTACTGTGAACTGTACTGTGAACTGTACTGTGCACTGTACTGTGAACTGTACTGTGAACTGTACTGTGAACTGTACTGTGAACTGTACTGTGAACTGTACTGTGAACTGTACTGTGAACTGTACTGTGAACTGTACTGTGAACTGTACTGTGAACTGTACTGTGAACTGTACTGTGAACTGTACTGTGAACTGTACTGTGAACTGTACTGTGAACTGTACTGTGAACTGTACTGTGAACTGTACTGTGAACTGTACTGTGAACTGTACTGTAAACTGTACTGTGAACTGTACTGTACTGTGAACTGTACCGTGAACTGTACTGTGAACTGTACTGTGAACTGTACTGTAAACTGTACTGTGAACTGTACTGTGAACTGTAATGTGAACTGTACTGTGAACTGTACTGTGAACTGTACTGTGAAATGTACTGTGAACTGTACTGTGAACTGTAATGTGAACTGTACTGTGAACTGTACTGTGAAATGTACTGTGAACTGTACTGTGAACTGTACTGTGAACTGTACTGTGAACTGTACTGTGAACTGTACTGTGAACTGTACTGTGAACTGTACTGTGAACTGTACTGTGAACTGTACTGTGAACTGTACTGTGAACTGTACTGTGAACTGTACTGTGAACTGTACTGTGAACTGTACTGTGAACTGTACTGTGAACTGTACTGTAAACTGTACTGTGAACTGTACTGTACTGTGAACTGTACCGTGAACTGTACTGTGAACTGTACTGTGAACTGTACTGTGAACTGTACTGTGAACTGTACTGTGAACTGTAATGTGAACTGTACTGTGAACTGTACTGTGAACTGTACTGTGAAATGTACTGTGAACTGTACTGTGAACTGTAATGTGAACTGTACTGTGAACTGTACTGTGAAATGTGCTGTGAACTGTACTGTGAACTGTACTGTGAACTGTACTGTGAACTGTACTGTGAACTGTACTGTGAACTGTACTGTGAACTGTACTGTGAATTGTACTGTGAACTGTACTGTGAACTGTACTGTGAACTGTACTGTGAACTGTACTGTGAACTGTACTGTGCACTGTACTCTGAACTGTACTGTGAACTGTACTGTGAACTGTACTGTGAACTGTACTGTGAACTGTACTGCGAACTGTACTGTGAACTGTACTGTGAACTGTACTGTGAACTTTACTGTGAACTGTACTGTGAACTGTACTGTGAACTGTACTGTGAACTGTACTGTGAACTGTACTGTGAACTGTACTGTGAACTGTACTGTGAACTGTACTGTGAACTGTACTGTGAACTGTACTGTGAACTGTACTGTGAACTGTACTGTGAACTGTACTGTGGACTGTACTGTGAACTGTACTGTGAACTGTACTGTGAACTGTACTGTGAACTGTACTGTAAACTGTACTGTGAACTGTACTGTGAACTGTACTGTGAACTGTACTGTGAACTGTACTGTGAACTGTACTGTGAACTGTACTGTGAACTGTACTGTGAACTGTACTGTGAACTGTACTGTGAACTGTACTGTGAACTGTACTGTGAACTGTACTGTGAACTGTACTGTGAACTGTACTGTGAACTGTACTGTGAACTGTACTGTGAACTGTACTATGAACTGTACTGTGAACTGTACCGTGAACTGTACTGTGAACTGTACTGTGAACTGTACTGTGAACTGTACTGTGAACTGTACTGTGAACTTTACTGTGAACTGTACTGTGAACTGTACTGTGAACTGTACTGTGAACTGTACTGTGAACTGTACTGTGAACTGTACTGTGAACTGTACTGTGAACTGTACTGTGAACTGTACTGTGAACTGTACTGTGAACTGTACTGTGAACTGTACTGTGGACTGTACTGTGAACTGTACTGTGAACTGTACTGTGAACTGTACTGTGAACTGTACTGTAAACTGTACTGTGAACTGTACTGTGAACTGTACTGTGAACTGTACTGTGAACTGTACTGTGAACTGTACTGTGAACTGTACTGTGAACTGTACTGTGAACTGTACTGTGAACTGTACTGTGAACTGTACTGTGAACTGTACTGTGAACTGTACTGTGAACTGTACTATGAACTGTACTGTGAACTGTACCGTGAACTGTACTGTGAACTGTACTGTGAACTGTACTGTGAACTGTACTGTGAACTGTACTGTGAACTGTACTGTGAACTGTACTGTGAACTGTACTGTGAACTGTACTGTGAACTGTACTGTGAACTGTACTGTGAACTGTACTGTGAACTGTACTGTGAACTGTACTGTGAACTGTACTGTGAACTGTACTGTGAAATGTACTGTGAACTGTACTGTGAACTGTACTGTGAACTGTACTGTGAACTGTACTGTGAACTGTACTGTGAACTGTACTGTGAACTGTACTGTGAACTGTACTGTGAACTGTACTGTGAACTGTACTGTAAACTGTACTGTGAACTGTACTGTACTGTGAACTGTACTGTACTGTGAACTGTACTGTACTGTGAACTGTACTGTGAACTGTACTGTGAACTGTACTGTGAACTGTACCGTGAACTGTACTATGAACTGTACTGTGAACTGTACTGTGAACTGTACTGTGAACTGTACTGTGAACTGTACTGTGAGCTGTACTGTGAACTGTACTGTGAACTGTACTGTAAACTGTACTGTGAACTGTACTGTGAACTGTACTGTGAACTGTACTGTGAACTGTACTGTGAACTGTACTGTGAACTGTACGTTGAACTGTACTGTGAACTGTACTCTGAACTGTACTGTGTGTACTGTGAACTTTACTGTGAACTGTACTGTGAACTGTACTGTGAACTGTACTGTGAACTGTACTGTGAACTGTACTGTGAACTGTACTGTGAACTGTACTGTACTGTGAACTGTACCGTGAACTGTACTGTGAACTGTACTGTGAACTGTACTGTGAACTGTACTGTGAACTGTACTGTGAACTGTAATGTGAACTGTACTGTGAACTGTACTGTGAACTGTACTGTGAACTGTAATGTGAACTGTACTGTGAGCTGTACTGTGAAATGTACTGTGAACTGTACTGTGAACTGTACTGTGAACTGTACTGTGAACTGTACTGTGAACTGTACTGTGAACTGTACTGTGAACTGTACTGTGAACTGTACTGTGAACTGTACTGTGAACTGTACTGTGAACTGTACTGTGAACTGTACTGTGAACTGTACTGTGAACTGTACTGTGAACTGTACTGTGAACTGTACTGTGAACTGTACTGTGCACTGTACTCTGAACTGTACTGTGAACTGTACTGTGAACTGTACTGTGAACTGTACTGTGAACTGTACTGTGAACTGTACTGTGAACTGTACTGTGAACTGTACTGTGAACTGTACTGTGACCTGTACTGTGAACTGTGCTGTGAACTGTACTGTGAACTGTACTGTGAACTCTACTGTGAACTGTACTGTGAACTGTACTGTGAACTGTACTGTGAACTGTACTGTGAACTGTACTGTGAACTGTACTGTGAACTGTACTGTGAACTGTACTGTGAACTGTACTGTGAACTGTATTGTGATCTGTACTGTGATCTGTACTGTGAACTGTACTGTGAACTGTACTGTGAACTGTACTGTGAACTGTACTGTAAACTGTACTGTGAACTGTACTGTGAACTGTAAGGTGAACTGTACTGTGAGCTGTAATGTGAACTGTACTGTGAACTGTACTGTAAAATGTACTGTGAACTGTACTGTGAACTGTACTGCGAACTGTACTGTGAACTGTACTGTGAACTGTACTGTGAACTTTACTGTGAACTGTACTGTGAACTGTACTGTGAACTGTACTGTGAACTGTACTGTGAACTGTACTGTGAACTGTACTGTGAACTGTACTGTGAACTGTACTGTGAACTGTACTGTGAACTGTACTGTGAACTGTACTGTGAACTGTACTGTGAACTGTACTGTGAACTGTACTGTAAACTGTACTGTGAACTGTACTGTGAACTGTACTGTGAACTGTACTGTGAACTGTACTGTGAACTGTACTGTGAACTGTACTGTGAACTGTACTGTGAACTGTACTGTGAACTGTACTGTGAACTGTACTGTGAACTGTACTGTGAACTGTACTGTGAACTGTACTGTGAACTGTACTATGAACTGTACTGTGAACTGTACCGTGAACTGTACTGTGAACTGTACTGTGAACTGTACTGTGAACTGTACTGTGAACTGTACTGTGAACTGTACTGTGAACTGTACTGTGAACTGTACTGTGAACTGTACTGTGAACTGTACTGTGAACTGTACTGTGAACTGTACTGTGAACTGTACTGTGAACTGTACTGTGAACTATACTGTGAACTGTACTGTGAACTGTACTGTGAACTGTACTGTGAACTGTACTGTGAACTGTACTGTGAAATGTACTGTGAACTGTACTGTGAACTGTACTGTGAACTGTACTGTGAACTGTACTGTGAACTGTACTGTGAACTGTACTGTGAACTGTACTGTGAACTGTACTGTGAACTGTACTGTGAACTGTACTGTGAACTGTACTGTGAACTGTACTGTGAACTGTACTGTGAACTGTACTGTAAACTGTACTGTGAACTGTACTGTACTGTGAACTGTACTGTACTATGAACTGTACTGTGAACTGTACTGTGAACTGTACTGTGAACTGTACTGTGAACTGTACTGTGAACTGTACTGTGAACTGTACCGTGAACTGTACTATGAACTGTACTGTGAACTGTACTGTGAACTGTACTGTGAACTGTACTGTGAACTGTACTGTGAACTGTACTGTGAACTGTACTGTGAACTGTACTGTGAACTGTACTATGAACTGTACTGTGAACTGTACCGTGAACTGTACTGTGAACTGTACTGTGAACTGTACTGTGAACTGTACTGTGAACTGTACTGTGAACTGTACTGTGAACTGTACTGTGAACTGTACTGTGAACTGTACTGTGAACTGTACTGTGAACTGTACTGTGAACTGTACTGTGAACTGTACTGTGAACTGTACTGTGAACTGTACTGTGAATTGTACTGTGAACTGTACTGTGAACTGTACTGTGAACTGTACTGTGAACTGTACTGTGAACTGTACTGTGAACTGTACTGTGAAATGTACTGTGAACTGTACTGTGAACTGTACTGTGAACTGTACTGTGAACTGTACTGTGAACTGTACTGTGAACTGTACTGTGAACTGTACTGTGAACTGTACTGTGAACTGTACTGTGAACTGTACTGTGAACTGTACTGTGATCTGTACTGTGAACTGTACTGTAAACTGTACTGTGAACTGTACTGTACTGTGAACTGTACTGTGAACTGTACTGTACTGTGAACTGTACTGTGAACTGTACTGTGAACTGTACTGTGAACTGTACTGTGAACTGTACCGTGAACTGTACTATGAACTGTACTGTGAACTGTACTGTGAACTGTACTGTGAACTGTACTGTGAGCTGTACTGTGAACTGTACTGTGAACTGTACTGTAAACTGTACTGTGAACTGTACTGTGAACTGTACTGTGAACTGTACTGTGAACTGTACTGTGAACTGTACGTTGAACTGTACTGTGAACTGTACTCTGAACTGTACTGTGTGTACTGTGAACTTTACTGTGAACTGTACTGTGAACTGTACTGTGAACTGTACTGTGAACTGTACTGTGAACTGTACTGTGAACTGTACTGTGAACTTTACTATGAACTGTACTGTGAACTGTACTGTGAATTGTACTGTGAACTGTACTGTGAATTGTACTGTGAACTGTACTGTGAATTGTACTGTGAATTGTACCGTGAATTGTACTGTGAATTGTACTGTGAACTGTAGTGTGAACTGTACTGTGAACTGTACTGTGAACTGTACTGTGAACTGTACTGTGAACTGTACTGTGAACTGTACTGTGAACTGTACTGTGAACTGTACTGTGAACTGTACTGTGAACTGTACTGTGAACTGTACTGTGAACTGTACTGTGAACTGTACTGAGAATTGTACTGTGAACTGTACTGTGAACTGTACTGTGAACTGAACTGTGAACTGTACTGTGAACTGTACTGTGAACTGTACTGTGAACTGAACTGTGAACTGTACTGTGAACTGTACTGTGAACTGTACTGTGAACTGTACTGTGAACTGTACTGTGAACTGTACTGTGAACTGTACTGTGAACTGTTCTGAGAACTGTACTGTGAACTGTACTGTGAACTGTACTCTGAACTGTACTGTGTGTACTGTGAACTTTACTGTGAACTGTACTGTGAACTGTACTGTGAACTGTACTGTGAACTGTACTGTGAACTGAACTGTGAACTGTACTGTGAACTGTACTGTGAACTGTACTGTGAACTGTACTGTGAACTGTACTGTGAACTGTACTGTGAACTGTACTGTGAACTGTTCTGAGAACTGTACTGTGAACTGTACTGTGAAATGTACTGTGAACTGTACTGTGAACTGTACTGTGAACTGTACTGTGAACTGTACTGTGAACTGTACTGTGAACTGTACTGTGAACTGTACTGTGAACTGTACTGTGAACTGTACTGTGAACTGTACTGTGAACTGTACTGAGAACTGTACTGTGAACTGTACTGTGAACTGTACTGTGAACTGTACTGTGAACTGTACTGTGAACTGTACTGTGAACTGTACTGTAAACTGTACTGTGAACTGTACTGTGAACTGTACTGTGAATTGTACTGTGAACTGTACTGTGAACTGTACTGTGAACTGTACTGTGAACTGTACTGTGTACTGTACTGTGAACTGTACTGTGAACTGTACTGTGAACTGTACTGTGAACTGTACTGTGAATTGTACTGTGAACTGTACTTTGAACTGTACTGTGAACTGTACTGAGAACTGTACTGTAAACTGTACTGTGAACTGTACTGTGAACTGTACTGTGAACTGTACTGTGAACTGTACTGTGAACTGTATTGTGAACTGTAGTTTAAACTGTTCTGTGAACTGTACTGTGAACAGTACTGTGAACTGTACTGTGAACTGTACTGTGAACTGTACTGTGAACTGTACTGTGAACTGTACTGTGAACTGTACTGTGAACTGTACTGTGAACTGTTCTGTGAACTGTACTGTGAACAGTACTGTGAACTGTACTGTGAACTGTACTGTGAACTGTACTGTGAACGGTACTGTGAACTGTACTGTGAACTGTACTGTGAACTGTACTGTGAACTGTACTGTGAACTGTAATGTGAACTGTACTGTAAACTGTACTGTGAACTGTACTGTGAACTGTACTGTGAACTGTACTGTGAACTGTTATGTGAACTGTACCGTGAACTGTACTGTGAACTGTACTGTGAACTGTACTGTGAACTGTACTGTGAACTGTACTGTAAACTGTACTGTGAACTGTACTGTGAACTGTACTGTGAACTGTACTGTGAACTGTACTGTGAACTGTACTGTGAACTGCACTGTGAACTGTACTGTGAACTGTACTGTGAACTGTACTGTGAACTGTACTGTGAACTGTACTGTAAACTGTACTGTGAACTGTACTGTGAACTGTACTGTGAACTGTACTGTGAACTGTACTGTGAACTGTACTGTGAACTGTACTGTGAACTGTACTGTGAACTGTACTGTGAACTGTACTGTGAACTGTACTGTGAACTGTACTGTGAACTGTACTGTGAACTGTACTGTGAACTATACTGTGAACTGTACTGTGAACTGTACTGTGAACTGTACTGTGAACTGTACTGTGAATTGTACTGTGAACTGTACTGTGAATTGTACTGTGAATTGTACCGTGAATTGTACTGTGAATTGTACTGTGAACTGTACTGTGAACTGTACTGTGAACTGTACTATGAACTGTACTGTGAACTGTACTGTGAACTGTACTGTGAACTGTACTGTGAACTGTACTGTAAACTGTACTGTGAACTGTACTGTGAACTGTACTGTGAACTGTGAACTGTACTGTGAACTGTACTGTGAACTGTACTGTGAACTGTACTGTGAACTGTACTGTGAACTGTACTGTGAACTGTACTGTGAACTGTACTGTGAACTGTACTGTGAACTGTACTGTGAACTGTTCTGTGAACTGTACTGTGAACAGTACTGTGAACTGTACTGTGAACTGTACTGTGAACTGTACTGTGAACTTTACTGTGAATTGTACTGTGAACTGTACTGTGAACTGTACTGTGAACTGTGAACTGTACTGTGAACTGTACTGTGAACTGTACTGTGAACTGTACTGTGAACTGTACTGTGAACTGTACTGTGAACTGTACTGTGAACTGTACTGTGAACTGTACTGTGAACTGTACTGTGAACTGTACTGTGAACTGTACTGTGAACTGTACTGTGAACTGTACTGTAAACTGTACTGTGAGTTGTACTGTGAATTGTACCGTGAATTGTACTGTGAATTGTACTGTGAACTGTACTGTGAACTGTGTACTGTGAACTGTATTGTGAACTGTAGTTTAAACTGTTCTGTGAACTGTACTGTGAACAGTACTGTGAACTGTACTGTGAACTGTACTGTGAACTGTACTGTGAACTGTACTGTGAACTGTACTGTGAACTGTACTGTGAACTGTACTGTGAACTGTTCTGTGAACTGTACTGTGAACAGTACTGTGAACTGTACTGTGAACTGTACTGTGAACTGTACTGTGAACGGTACTGTGAACTGTACTGTGAACTGTACTGTGAACTGTACTGTGAACTGTACTGTGAACTGTAATGTGAACTGTACTGTAAACTGTACTGTGAACTGTACTGTGAACTGTACTGTGAACTGTACTGTGAACTGTTATGTGAACTGTACCGTGAACTGTACTGTGAACTGTACTGTGAACTGTACTGTGAACTGTACTGTGAACTGTACTGTAAACTGTACTGTGAACTGTACTGTGAACTGTACTGTGAACTGTACTGTGAACTGTACTGTGAACTGTACTGTGAACTGCACTGTGAACTGTACTGTGAACTGTACTGTGAACTGTACTGTGAACTGTACTGTGAACTGTACTGTAAACTGTACTGTGAACTGTACTGTGAACTGTACTGTGAACTGTACTGTGAACTGTACTGTGAACTGTACTGTGAACTGTACTGTGAACTGTACTGTGAACTGTACTGTGAACTGTACTGTGAACTGTACTGTGAACTGTACTGTGAACTGTACTGTGAACTGTACTGTGAACTATACTGTGAACTGTACTGTGAACTGTACTGTGAACTGTACTGTGAACTGTACTGTGAATTGTACTGTGAACTGTACTGTGAATTGTACTGTGAATTGTACCGTGAATTGTACTGTGAATTGTACTGTGAACTGTACTGTGAACTGTACTGTGAACTGTACTGTGAACTGTACTGTGAACTGTACTGTGAACTGTACTGTGAACTGTACTGTAAACTGTACTGTGAACTGTACTGTGAACTGTACTGTGAACTGTGAACTGTACTGTGAACTGTACTGTGAACTGTACTGTGAACTGTACTGTGAACTGTACTGTGAACTGTACTGTGAACTGTACTGTGAACTGTACTGTGAACTGTACTGTGAACTGTACTGTGAACTGTTATGTGAACTGTACCGTGAACTGTACTGTGAACTGTACTGTGAACTGTACTGTGAACTGTACTGTGAACTGTACTGTAAACTGTACTGTGAACTGTACTGTGAACTGTACTGTGAACTGTACTGTGAACTGTACTGTGAACTGTACTGTGAACTGCACTGTGAACTGTACTGTGAACTGTACTGTGAACTGTACTGTGAACTGTACTGTGAACTGTACTGTAAACTGTACTGTGAACTGTACTGTGAACTGTACTGTGAACTGTACTGTGAACTGTACTGTGAACTGTACTGTGAACTGTACTGTGAACTGTACTGTGAACTGTACTGTGAACTGTACTGTGAACTGTACTGTGAACTGTACTGTGAACTGTACTGTGAACTGTACTGTGAACTATACTGTGAACTGTACTGTGAACTGTACTGTGAACTGTACTGTGAACTGTACTGTGAATTGTACTGTGAACTGTACTGTGAATTGTACTGTGAATTGTACCGTGAATTGTACTGTGAATTGTACTGTGAACTGTACTGTGAACTGTACTGTGAACTGTACTATGAACTGTACTGTGAACTGTACTGTGAACTGTACTGTGAACTGTACTGTGAACTGTACTGTAAACTGTACTGTGAACTGTACTGTGAACTGTACTGTGAACTGTGAACTGTACTGTGAACTGTACTGTGAACTGTACTGTGAACTGTACTGTGAACTGTACTGTGAACTGTACTGTGAACTGTACTGTGAACTGTACTGTGAACTGTACTGTGAACTGTACTGTGAACTGTTCTGTGAACTGTACTGTGAACAGTACTGTGAACTGTACTGTGAACTGTACTGTGAACTGTACTGTGAACTTTACTGTGAATTGTACTGTGAACTGTACTGTGAACTGTACTGTGAACTGTGAACTGTACTGTGAACTGTACTGTGAACTGTACTGTGAACTGTACTGTGAACTGTACTGTGAACTGTACTGTGAACTGTACTGTGAACTGTACTGTGAACTGTACTGTGAACTGTACTGTGAACTGTACTGTGAACTGTACTGTGAACTGTACTGTGAACTGTACTGTAAACTGTACTGTGAGTTGTACTGTGAATTGTACCGTGAATTGTACTGTGAATTGTACTGTGAACTGTACTGTGAACTGTGTACTGTGAACTGTATTGTGAACTGTAGTTTAAACTGTTCTGTGAACTGTACTGTGAACAGTACTGTGAACTGTACTGTGAACTGTACTGTGAACTGTACTGTGAACTGTACTGTGAACTGTACTGTGAACTGTACTGTGAACTGTACTGTGAACTGTTCTGTGAACTGTACTGTGAACAGTACTGTGAACTGTACTGTGAACTGTACTGTGAACTGTACTGTGAACGGTACTGTGAACTGTACTGTGAACTGTACTGTGAACTGTACTGTGAACTGTACTGTGAACTGTAATGTGAACTGTACTGTAAACTGTACTGTGAACTGTACTGTGAACTGTACTGTGAACTGTACTGTGAACTGTTATGTGAACTGTACCGTGAACTGTACTGTGAACTGTACTGTGAACTGTACTGTGAACTGTACTGTGAACTGTACTGTAAACTGTACTGTGAACTGTACTGTGAACTGTACTGTGAACTGTACTGTGAACTGTACTGTGAACTGTACTGTGAACTGCACTGTGAACTGTACTGTGAACTGTACTGTGAACTGTACTGTGAACTGTACTGTGAACTGTACTGTAAACTGTACTGTGAACTGTACTGTGAACTGTACTGTGAACTGTACTGTGAACTGTACTGTGAACTGTACTGTGAACTGTACTGTGAACTGTACTGTGAACTGTACTGTGAACTGTACTGTGAACTGTACTGTGAACTGTACTGTGAACTGTACTGTGAACTGTACTGTGAACTATACTGTGAACTGTACTGTGAACTGTACTGTGAACTGTACTGTGAACTGTACTGTGAATTGTACTGTGAACTGTACTGTGAATTGTACTGTGAATTGTACCGTGAATTGTACTGTGAATTGTACTGTGAACTGTACTGTGAACTGTACTGTGAACTGTACTATGAACTGTACTGTGAACTGTACTGTGAACTGTACTGTGAACTGTACTGTGAACTGTACTGTAAACTGTACTGTGAGTTGTACTGTGAACTGTACTGTGAACTGTACTGTGAACTGTACTCTGAACTGTACTGTGAACTTTACTGTGAATTGTACTGTGAACTGTACTGTGAACTGTACTGTGAACTGTACTGTGAACTGTACTGTGAACTGTACTGTGAACTGTACTGTGAACTGTACTGTGAACTGTACTGTAAACTGTACTGTGAGTTGTACTGTGAACTGTACTGTGAACTGTACTGTGAACTGTACTCTGAACTGTACTGTGAACTTTACTGTGAATTGTACTGTGAACTGTACTGTGAACTGTACTGTGAACTGTACTGTGAACTGTACTGTGAACTGTACTGTGAACTGTACTGTGAACTGTACTGTGAACTGTACTGTGAACTTTACTGTGAATTGTACTGTGAACTGTACTGTGAACTGTACTGTGAACTGTACTGTGAACTGTACTGTGAACTGTACTGTGAACTGTACTGTGAACTGTACTGTGAACTGTACTGTGAACTGTACTGTGAACTGTACTGTGAACTGTACTGTGAACTGTACTGTGAACTGTACTGTGAACTGTACTGTAAACTGTACTGTGAACTGTACTGTACTGTGAACTGTACTGTACTGTGAACTGTACTGTGAACTGTACTGTGAACTGTACTGTGAACTGTACTGTGAACTGTACCGTGAACTGTACTATGAACTGTACTGTGAACTGTACTGTGAACTGTACTGTGAACTGTACTGTGAACTGTACTGTGAACTGTACTGTGAACTGTACTGTGAACTGTACTGTGAACTGTACTGTGAACTGTACTGTGAACTGTACTGTGAACTGTACTGTGAACTGTACTGTGAACTGTACGTTGAACTGTACTGTGAACTGTACTGTGAACTGTAGTCTGAACTGTACTGTGAATTGTACTGTGAATTGTACCGTGAATTGTACTGTGAACTGTAGTGTGAACTGTACTGTAAACTGTACTGTGAACTGTACTGTGAACTGTACTGTGAACTGTACTGTGAACTGTACTGTGAACTGTACTGTGAACTGTACTGTGAACTGTACTGTGAACTGTACTGTGAACTGTACTGAGAACTGTACTGTGAACTGTACTGTGAACTGTACTGTGAACTGTACTGTGAACTGTACTGTGAACTGTACTGTGAACTGTACTGTGAACTGTACTGTGAACTGTACTGTGAACTGAACTGTGAACTGTACTGTGAACTGTACTGTGAACTGTACTGTGAACTGTACTGTGAACTGTACTGTGAACTGTACTGTGAACTGTACTGTGAACTGTACTGTGAACTGTTGTGAGAACTGTACTGTGAACTGTACTGTGAAATGTACTGTGAACTGTACTGTGAACTGTACTGTGAACTGTACTGTGAACTGTACTGTGAACTGTACTGTGAACTGTACTGTGAACTGTACTGTGAACTGTACTGTGAACTGTACTGTGAACTGTACTGTGAACTGTACTGTGAACTGTACTGTGAACTGTACTGTGAACTGTACTGTGAACTGTACTGAGAACTGTACTGTGAACTGTACTGTGAACTGTACTGTGAACTGTACTGTGAACTGTACTGTGAACTGTACTGTGAACTGTACTGTTAACTGTACTGTGAACTGTACTGTGAACTGTACTGTGAACTGAACTGTGAACTGTACTGTGAACTGTACTGTGAACTGTACTGTGAACTGTACTGTGAACTGTACTGTGAACTGTACTGTGAACTGTACTGTGAACTGTTCTGAGAACTGTACTGTGAACTACACTGTGAAATGTACTGTGAACTGTACTGTGAACTGTACTGTGAACTGTACTGTGAACTGTACTGTGAACTGTACTGTAAACTGTACTGTGAACTGTACTGTGAACTGTACTGAGAACTGTACTGTGAACTGTACTGTGAACTGTACTGTGAACTGTACTGTGAACTGTACTGTGAACTGTACTGTGAACTGTACTGTGAACTGTACTGTGAATTGTACTGTGAACTGTACTTTGAACTGTACTGTGAACTGTACTGAGAACTGTACTGTAAACTGTACTGTGAACTGTACTGTGAACTGTACTGTGAACTGTACTGTGAACTGTACTGTGAACTGTATTGTGAACTGTAGTTTAAACTGTTCTGTGAACTGTAGTTTAAACTGTTCTGTGAACTGTACTGTGAACAGTACTGTGAACTGTACTGTGAACTGTACTGTGAACTGTACTGTGAACTGTACTGTGAACTGTACTGTGAACTGTAATGTGAACTGTACTGTGAACTGTTCTGTGAACTGTACTGTGAACAGTACTGTGAACTGTACTGTGAACTGTACTGTGAACTGTACTGTGAACTGTACTGTGAACTGTACTGTGAACTGTACTGTGAACTGTACTGTGAACTGTAATGTGAACTGTACTGTAAACTGTACTGTGAACTGTACTGTGAACTGTACTGTGAACTGTACTGTGAACTGTTATGTGAACTGTACCGTGAACTGTACTGTGAACTGTACTGTGAACTGTACTGTGAACTGTACTGTGAACTGTACTGTAAACTGTACTGTGAACTGTACTGTGAACTGTACTGTGAACTGTACTGTGAACTGTACTGTGAACTGTACTGTGAACTGCACTGTGAACTGTACTGTGAACTGTACTGTGAACTGTACTGTGAACTGTACTGTGAACTGTACTGTGAACTGTACTGTGAACTGTACTGTAAACTGTACTGTGAACTGTACTGTGAACTGTACTGTGAACTGTACTGTGAACTGTACTGTGAACTGTACTGTGAACTGTACTGTGAACTGTACTGTGAACTGTACTGTGAACTGTACTGTGAACTGTACTGTGAACTATACTGTGAACTGTACTGTGAACTGTACTGTGAACTGTACTGTGAACTGTACTGTGAATTGTACTGTGAACTGTACTGTGAATTGTACTGTGAATTGTACCGTGAATTGTACTGTGAATTGTACTGTGAACTGTACTGTGAACTGTACTGTGAACTGTACTATGAACTGTACTGTGAACTGTACTGTGAACTGTACTGTGAACTGTACTGTGAACTGTACTGTAAACTGTACTGTGAATTGTACTGTGAACTGTACTGTGAACTGTACTGTGAACTGTACTGTGAACTGTACTGTAAACTGTACTGTGAATTGTACTGTGAATTGTACTGTGAACTGTACTGTGAACTGTACTGTGAACTGTACTGTGAACTGTACTGTGAACTGTACTGTGAACTGTACTGTGAACTGTACTGTGAACTGTACTGTGAACTGTACTGTGAACTGTACTGTGAACTGTACTGTGAACTGTACTGTGAACTGTACTGTGAACTGTACTGTGAACTGTACTGAGAACTGTACTGTGAACTGTACTGTGAACTGTACTGTGAACTGTACTGTGAACTGTACTGTGAACTGTACTGTAAACTGTACTGTGAACTGTACTGTGAACTGTACTGTGAACTGTTATGTGAACTGTACCGTGAACTGTACTGTGAACTGTACTGTGAACTGTACTGTGAACTGTACTGTAAACTGTACTATGAACTATACTGTGAACTGTACTGTGAACTGTACTGTGAACTGTACTGTGAACTGTACTGTGAACTGCACTGTGAACTGTACTGTGAACTGTATTGTGAACTGTACTGTGAACTGTACTGTGAACTGTACTGTGAACTGTACTGTAAACTGTACTGTGAACTGTACTGTGAACTGTACTGTGAACTGTACTGTGAACTGTACTGTGAACTGTACTGTGAACTGTACTGTGAACTGTACTGTGAACTGTACTGTGAACTGTACTGTAAACTGTACTGTGAACTGTACTGTGAACTGTACTGTGAACTGTACTGTGAACTGTACTATGAACTGTACTGTGAACTGTACTGTGAACTGTACTGTGAACTGTACTGTGAACTGTACTGTGAACTGTACTGTGAACTGTACTGTGAACTGTACTGTGAACTGTAATGTGAACTGTACTGTAAACTGTACTGTGAACTGTACTGTGAACTGTACTGTGAACTGTTATGTGAACTGTACCGTGAACTGTACTGTGAACTGTACTGTGAACTGTACTGTGAACTGTACTGTGAACTGTACTGTAAACTGTACTGTGAACTATACTGTGAACTGTACTGTGAACTGTACTGTGAACTGTACTGTGAACTGCACAGTGAACTGTACTGTGAACTGTATTGTGAACTGTACTGTGAACTGTACTGTGAACTGTACTGTGAACTGTACTGTAAACTGTACTGTGAACTGTACTGTGAACTGTACTGTGAACTGTACTGTGAACTGTACTGTGAACTGTACTGTGAACTGTACTGTGAACTGTACTGTGAACTGTACTGTGAACTGTACTGTGAACTGTACTGTGAACTGTACTGTGAACTGTACTGTGAACTGTACTGTGAACTGTACTGTGAACTGTACTGTGAATTGTACTGTGAACTGTACTGTGAATTGTACTGTGAATTGTACCGTGAATTGTACTGTGAATTGTACTGTGAACTGTACTGTGAACTGTACTGTGAACTGAACTATGAACTGTACTGTGAACTGTACTGTGAACTGTACTGTGAACTGTACTGTGAATTGTACTGTGAACTGTACTGTGAACTGTACTGTGAACTGTACTCTGAACTGTACTGTGTGTACTGTGAACTTTACTGTGAACTGTACTGTGAACTGTACTGTGAACTGTACTGTGAACTGTACTGTGAACTGTACTGTGAACTGTACTGTGAACTGTACTGTGAACTGTACTGTGAACTGTACTGTGAACTGTACTGTGAACTGTACTGTGCACTGTACTGTGAAGTGTACTGTGAACTGTACTGTGAACTGTACTGTGAACTGTACTGTGAACTGTACTGTGAACTGTACTGTGAACTTTACTGTGAACTGTACTGTGAACTGTACTGTGAACTGTACTGTGAACTGTACTGAGAACTGTACTGTGAACTGTACTGTGAACTGTACTGTGAACTGTACTGTGAACTGTACTGTGAACTGTACTGTGAACTGTACTGTGAACTGTACTGTGAACTGTACTGTGAACTGTACTGTGAACTGTACTGTGAACTGTACTGTGAACTTTACTGTGAACTGTACTGTGAACTGTACTGTGAACTGTACTGTGAACTGTACTGTGAACTGTACTGTGAACTGTACTGTGAACTGTACTGCGAACTTTACTGTGAACTGTACTGTGAACTGTACTGTGAACTGTACTGTGAATTGTACTGTGAATTGTACTGTGAACTGTACTGTGAATTGTACTGTGAATTGTACCGTGAATTGTACTGTGAATTGTATTGTGAACTGTACTGTGAACTGTACTGTGAACTGTACTGTGAACTGTACTGTGAACTGTACTGTGAACTGTACTGTGAACTGTACTGTGAACTGTACTGTGAATTGTACTGTGAATTGTACTGTGAATTGTACCGTGAATTGTACTGTGAATTGTACTGTGAACTGTACTGTGAATTGTACTGTGAATTGTACCGTGAATTGTACTGTGAATTGTATTGTGAACTGTACTGTGAACTGTACTGTGAACTGTACTGTGAACTGTACTGTGAACTGTACTGTGAACTGTACTGTGAACTGTACTGTGAACTGTACTGTGAATTGTACTGTGAACTGTACTGTAAACTGTACTGTGAATTGTACTGTGAATTGTACCGTGAATTGTACTGTGAATTGTATTGTGAACTGTACTGTGAACTGTACTGTGAACTGTACTGTGAACTGTACTGTGAACTGTACTGTGAACTGTACTGTGAACTGTACTGTGAACTGTACTGTGAATTGTACTGTGAACTGTACTGTAAACTGTACTGTGAATTGTACTGTGAATTGTACCGTGAATTGTACTGTGAATTGTATTGTGAACTGTACTGTGAACTGTACTGTGAACTGTACTGTGAACTGTACTGTGAACTGTACTGTGAATTGTACTGTGAACTGTACTGTGAACTGTACTGTGAACTGTACTGTGAATTGTACTGTGAATTGTACCGTGAATTGTACTGTGAATTGTATTGTGAACTGTACTGTGAACTGTACTGTGAACTGTACTGTGAACTGTACTGTGAACTGTACTGTGAACTGTACTGTGAACTGTACTGTGAACTGTACTGTGAATTGTACTGTGAATTGTACCGTGAATTGTACTGTGAATTGTATTGTGAACTGTACTGTGAACTGTACTGTGAACTGTACTGTGAACTGTACTGTGAACTGTACTGTGAACTGTACTGTGAACTGTTATGTGAACTGTACCGTGAACTGTACTGTGAACTGTACTGTGAACTGTACTGTGAACTGTACTGTGAACTGTACTGTGAACTGTACTGTAAACTGTACTATGAACTATACTGTGAACTGTACTGTGAACTGTACTGTGAACTGTACTGTGAACTGTACTGTGAACTGCACTGTGAACTGTACTGTGAACTGTATTGTGAACTGTACTGTGAACTGTACTGTGAACTGTACTGTGAACTGTACTGTAAACTGTACTGTGAACTGTACTGTGAACTGTACTGTGAACTGTACTGTGAACTGTACTGTGAACTGTACTGTGAACTGTACTGTGAACTGTACTGTGAACTGTACTGTGAACTGTACTGTGAACTGTACTGTGAACTGTACTGTGAACTGTACTGTGAACTGTACTATGAACTGTACTGTGAACTGTACTGTGAACTGTACTGTGAACCGTACTGTGAACTGTACTGTGAACTGTACTGTGAACTGTACTGTGAACTGTACTGTGAACTGTACTGTGAACTGTAATGTGAACTGTACTGTAAACTGTACTGTGAACTGTACTGTGAACTGTACTGTGAACTGTTATGTGAACTGTACCGTGAACTGTACTGTGAACTGTACTGTGAACTGTACTGTGAACTGTACTGTGAACTGTACTGTAAACTGTACTGTGAACTATACTGTGAACTGTACTGTGAACTGTACTGTGAACTGTACTGTGAACTGTACTGTGAACTGCACAGTGAACTGTACTGCGAACTGTATTGTGAACTGTACTGTGAACTGTACTGTGAACTGTACTGTGAACTGTACTGTAAACTGTGCTGTGAACTGTACTGTGAACTGTACTGTGAACTGTACTGTGAACTGTACTGTGAACTGTACTGTGAACTGTACTGTGAACTGTACTGTGAACTGTACTGTGAACTGTACTGTGAACTGTACTGTGAACTGTACTGTGAACTGTACTGTGAACTGTACTGTGAACTGTACTGTGAACTGTACTGTGAACTGTACTGTGAATTGTACTGTGAACTGTACTGTGAATTGTACTGTGAATTGTACCGTGAATTGTACTGTGAATTGTACTGTGAACTGTACTGTGAACTGTACTGTGAACTGAACTATGAACTGTACTGTGAACTGTACTGTGAACTGTACTGTGAACTGTACTGTGAACTGTACTGTGAATTGTACTGTGAACTGTACTGTGAACTGTACTCTGAACTGTACTGTGTGTACTGTGAACTTTACTGTGAACTGTACTGTGAACTGTACTGTGAACTGTACTGTGAACTGTACTGTGAACTGTACTGTGAACTGTACTGTGAACTGTACTGTGAACTGTACTGTGAACTGTACTGTGAACTGTACTGTGCACTGTACTGTGAACTGTACTGAGAACTGTACTGTGAACTGTACTGTGAACTGTACTGTGAACTGTACTGTGAACTGTACTGTGAACTGTACTGTGAACTGTACTGTGAACTGTACTGTGAACTGTACTGTGAACTGTACTGTGAACTGTACTGTGAACTTTACTGTGAACTGTACTGTGAACTGTACTGTGAACTGTATTGTGAACTGTACTGTGAACTGTACTGTGAACTGTACTGTGAACTGTACTGCGAACTTTACTGTGAACTGTACTGTGAACTGTACTGTGAACTGTACTGTGAATTGTACTGTGAACTGTACTGTGAATTGTACTGTGAATTGTACCGTGAATTGTACTGTGAATTGTATTGTGAACTGTACTGTGAACTGTACTGTGAACTGTACTGTGAACTGTACTGTGAACTGTACTGTGAACTGTACTGTGAACTGTACTGTGAACTGTACTGTGAACTGTACTGTGAATTGTACTGTGAATTGTACTGTGAATTGTACCGTGAATTGTACTGTGAATTGTACTGTGAACTGTACTGTGAATTGTACTGTGAATTGTACCGTGAATTGTACTGTGAATTGTATTGTGAACTGTACTGTGAACTGTACTGTGAACTGTACTGTGAACTGTACTGTGAACTGTACTGTGAATCGTACTGTGAACTGTACTGTAAACTGTACTGTGAATTGTACTGTGAATTGTACCGTGAATTGTACTGTGAATTGTATTGTGAACTGTACTGTGAACTGTACTGTGAACTGTACTGTGAACTGTACTGTGAACTGTACTGTGAATTGTACTGTGAACTGTACTGTGAACTGTACTGTGAAGTGTACTGTGAATTGTACTGTGAATTGTACCGTGAATTGTACTGTGAATTGTATTGTGAACTGTACTGTGAACTGTACTGTGAACTGTACTGTGAACTGTACTGTGAACTGTACTGTGAACTATACTGTGAACTGTACTGTGAACTGTACTGTGAACTGTACTGTGAATTGTACTGTGAATTGTACCGTGAATTGTACTGTGAATTGTATTGTGAACTGTACTGTGAACTGTACTGTGAACTGTACTGTGAACTGTACTGTGAACTGTACTGTGAATCGTACTGTGAACTGTACTGTAAACTGTACTGTGAATTGTACTGTGAATTGTACCGTGAATTGTACTGTGAATTGTATTGTGAACTGTACTGTGAACTGTACTGTGAACTGTACTGTGAACTGTACTGTGAACTGTACTGTGAATTGTACTGTGAACTGTACTGTGAACTGTACTGTGAACTGTACTGTGAATTGTACTGTGAATTGTACCGTGAATTGTACTGTGAATTGTATTGTGAACTGTACTGTGAACTGTACTGTGAACTGTACTGTGAACTGTACTGTGAACTGTACTGTGAACTGTACTGTGAACTGTACTGTGAACTGTACTGTGAACTGTACTGTGAATTGTACTGTGAATTGTACCGTGAATTGTACTGTGAATTGTATTGTGAACTGTACTGTGAACTGTACTGTGAACTGTACTGTGAACTGTACTGTGAATTGTACTGTGAACTGTACTGTGAACTGTACTGTGAACTGTACTGTGAATTGTACTGTGAATTGTACCGTGAATTGTACTGTGAATTGTATTGTGAACTGTACTGTGAACTGTACTGTGAACTGTACTGTGAACTGTACTGTGAACTGTACTGTGAACTGTACTGTGAACTGTACTGTGAATTGTACTGTGAATTGTACCGTGAATTGTACTGTGAATTGTATTGTGAACTGTACTGTGAACTGTACTGTGAACTGTACTGTGAACTGTACTGTGAACTGTACTGAGAACTGTACTGTGAACTGTACTGTGAACTGTACTGTGAACTGTACTGTGAACTGTACTGTGAACAGTACTGTGAACAGTACTGTGTACAGTACTGTGTACTGTACTGTGAACTGTACTGTGAACTATACTGTGAACTGTACTGTGAACTGTACTGTGAACTGTACTGTGAACTGTACTGTGAACTGTACTGTGAACTGTACTGAGAACTGTACTGTGAACTGTACTCTGAACTGTACTGTGAACTGTACTGTGAACAGTACTGTGAACTATACTGTGAACTGTACTGTGAACTGTACTGTGAACTGTACTGTGAACTGTAGTCTGAGCTGTACTGTGAACTGTACTGTGAACAGTACTGTGAACAGTACTGTGTACAGTACTGTGTACTGTACTGTGAACTGTACTGTGAACTATACTGTGAACTGTACTGTGAACTGTACTGTGAACTGTACTGTTAACTGTACTGTGAACTGTACTGTGAACTGTACTGTGAACTGTACTGTGAATTGTACTGTGAACTGTACTGTGAACTGTACTGTGAATTGTACTGTGAATTGTACTGTGAACTGTACTGTGAATTGTACTGTGAACTGTACTGTGAATTGTACTGTGAACTGTACTGTGAATTGTACTGTGAACTGTACTGTGAACTGTACTGTGAACTGTACTGTGAATTGTACTGTGAATTGTACTGTGAACTGTACTGTGAACTGTACTGTGAACTGTACTGTGAACTGTACTGTGAAGTGTACTGTGAACTGTACTGTGAACTGTACTGTGAACTGTACTGTGAACTGTACTGTGAACTGTACTGTGAACTGTACTGTGAACTATACTGTGAACTGTACTGTGAACTGTACTGTGAACTGTACTGTGAACTGTACTGTGAATTGTACTGTGAATTATACTGTGAACTGTACTGTGAATTGTACTGTGAATTGTACTGTGAACTCTACTGTGAACTGTACTGTGAACTGTACTGTGAATTGTACTGTGAATTATACTGTGAACTGTACTGTGAATTGTACTGTGAATTGTACTGTGAACTGTACTGTGAACTGTACTGTGAACTGTACTGTGAACTGTACTGTGAATTGTACTGTGAATTGTACTGTGAACTGTGTTGTGAACTGTACTGTGAACTGTACTGTGAACTGTACTGTGAACTGTACTGTGAACTGTACTGTGAACTATACTGTGAACTGTACTGTGAACTGTACTGTGAACTGTACTGTGAACTGTATTGTGAACTGTACTGTGAACTGTACTGTGAACTGTACTGTGAACTGTACTGTGTACTGTACTGTGAACTGTACTGTGAACTGTGCTGTGAACTGTACTGTGAACTGTACTGTGAACTGTACTGTGAACTGTACTGTGAACTGTACTGTGAACTGTACTGTGAACTGTACTGTGAACTGTACTGTGAACTGTACTGTGAACTGTACTGTGAACTGTACTGTGAACTGTACTGTGAACTGTACTGTGAACTGTACTGTGAACTGTACTGTGAACTGTACTGTGAACTGTACTGTGAACTGTACTGCGAACTGTACTGTGAACTGTACTGTGAACTGTACTGTGAACTGTACTGTGAACTGTACTGTGAACTGTACTGTGAACTGTACTGTGAACTGTACTGTGAACTGTACTGTGAACTGTACTGTGAATTGTACTGTGAACTGTACTGTGAACTGTACTGTGAACTGTACTGTGAACTGTACTGTGAACTGTACTGTGAACTGTACTGTGAACTGTACTCTGAACTGTACTGTGAACTTTACTGTGAACTGTACTGTGAACTGTACTGTGAACTGTACTGTGAACTGTACTGTGAACTGTACTGTGAACTGTACTGTGAACTGTACTGTGAACTGTACTGTGAACTGTACTGTGAACTGTACTGTGAACTGTACTGTGAACTGTACTGTGAATTGTACTGTGAACTGTACTGTGAATTGTACTGTGAATTGTACCGTGAATTGTACTGTGAACTGTACTGTGAACTGTACTGTGAACTGTACTATGAACTGTACTGTGAACTGTACTGTGAACTGTACTGTGAACTGTACTGTGAACTGTACTGTGAATTGTACTGTGAACTGTACTGTGAACTGTACTGTGAACTGTACTCTGAACTGTACTGTGTGTACTGTGAACTTTACTGTGAACTGTACTGTGAACTGTACTGTGAACTGTAATGTGAACTGTACTGTGAACTGTACTGTGAACTGTACTGTGAACTGTACTGTGAACTGTACTGTGAACTGTACTGTGAACTGCACTGTGCACTGTACTGTGAACTGTACTGTGAACTGTACTGTGAACTGTACTGTGAACTGTACTGTGAACTGTACTGTGAACTGTACTGTGAACTTTACTGTGAACTGTACTGTGAACTGTACTGTGAACTGTACTGTGAACTGTACTGAGAACTGTACTGTGAACTGTACTGTGAACTGTACTGTGAACTGTACTGTGAACTGTACTGTGAACTGTACTGTGAACTGTACTGTGAACTGTACTGTGCACTGTACTGTGAACTGTACTGTGAACTGTACTGTGAACTGTACTGTGAACTGTACTGTGAACTGTACTGTGAACTGTACTGTGAACTGTACTGTGAACTGTACTGAGAACTGTACTGTGACCTGTACTGTGAACTGTACTGTGAACTGTACTGTGAACTGTACTGTGAACTGTACTGTGAACTGTACTGTGAACTGTACTGTGAACTGTACTGTGAACTGTACTGTGAACTGTACTGAGAACTGTACTGTGAACTGTACTGTGAACTGTACTGAGAACTGTACTGTGAACTGTACTGTGAACTTTACTGTGAACTGTACTGTGAACTGTACTGTGAACTGTACTGTGAACTGTACTGTGAACTGTACTGTGAACTGTACTGTAAACTGTACTGTGAACTGTACTGTGAATTGTACTGTGAACTGTACTGTGAACTGTACTGTGAACTGTACTGTGAACTGTACTGTGAACTGTACTGTGAACTGTACTCTGAACTGTACTGTGAACTGTACTGTGAACAGTACTGTGAACAGTACTGTGAACTATACTGTGAACTGTACTGTGAACTGTACTGTGAACTGTACTGTGAACTGTACTGTGAACTGTACTCTGAACTGCACTGTGAACTGTACTGTGAACAGTACTGTGAACAGTACTGTGTACAGTACTGTGTACTGTACTGTGAACTGTACTGTGAACTATACTGTGAACTGTACTGTGAACTGTACTGTGAACTGTACTGTGAACTGTACTGTGAACTGTACTGTGAACTGTACTGTGAACTGTACTGTGAATTGTACTGTGAATTGTACTGTGAACTGTACTGTGAATTGTACTGTGAACTGTACTGTGAATTGTACTGTGAATTGTACTGTGAATTGTACTGTGAATTGTACTGTGAATTATACTGTGAACTATACTGTGAATTGTACTGTGAATTGTACTGTGAACTGTACTGTGAACTGTACTGTGAACTGTACTGTGAACTGTACTGTGAACTGTACTGTGAACTGTACTGTGAACTGTACTGTGAACTGTACTGTGAACTGTACTGTGAACTGTACTGTGAAATATACTGTGAACTGTACTGTGAACTGTACTGTGAACTGTACTGTGAACTGTATTGTGAACTGTACTGTGAACTGTACTGTGAACTGTACTGTGTACTGTACTGTGAACTGTACTGTGAACTGTGCTGTGAACTGTACTGTGAACTGTACTGTGAACTGTACTGTGAACTGTACTGTGAACTGTACTGTGAACTGTACTGTGAACTGTACTGTGAACTGTACTGTGAACTGTACTGTGAACTGTACTGTGAACTGTACTGTGAACTGTACTGTGAACTGTACTGTGAACTGTACTGTGAACTGTACTGCGAACTGTACTCTGAACTGTACTCTGAACTGTACTATGAACTGTACTGTGAACTGTACTGTGAACTGTACTGTGAACTGTACTGTGAACTGTACTGTGAACTGTACTGTGAACTGTACTGTGAACTGTATTGTGAAATGTACTGTGAACTGTACTGTGAACTGTACTGTGAACTGTACTGTGAACTGTACTGTGAACTGTACTGTGAACTGTACTGTGAAATGTACTGTGAACTGTACTGTGAACTGTACTGTGAACTGTACTGCGAACTGTACTGTGAACTGTACTGTGAAATGTACTGTGAACTGTACTGTGAACTGTACTGTGAATTGTACTGTGAACTGTATTGTGAACTGTACTGTGAACTGTACTGTGAACTGTACTGTGAACTGTACTGTGAACTGTACTGTGAACTGTACTGTGAACTGTAGTGTGAACTGTACTGTGAACTGTACTGTGAACTGTACTGTGAACTGTACTGTGAACTGTACTGTGAACTGTACTGTGAACTGTACTGTGAAATGTACTGTGAACTGTACTGTGAACTGTGCTGTGAACTGTACTGTGAACTGTACTGTGAACTGTACTGTGAACTGTACTGTGAACTGTACTGTGAACTGTACTGTGAACTGTACTGTGAACTGTACTGTGAACTGTACTGTGAACTGTACTGTGAACTGTACTGTGAACTGTACTGTGAACTGTACTGTGAATTGTACTGTGAATTGTACCGTGAATTGTACTGTGAATTGTATTGTGAACTGTACTGTGAACTGTACTGTGAACTGTACTGTGAACTGTACTGTGAACTGTACTGTGAATTGTACTGTGAACTGTACTGTGAACTGTACTGTGAACTGTACTGTGAATTGTACTGTGAATTGTACCGTGAATTGTACTGTGAATTGTATTGTGAACTGTACTGTGAACTGTACTGTGAACTGTACTGTGAACTGTACTGTGAACTGTACTGTGAACTGTACTGTGAACTGTACTGTGAACTGTACTGTGAACTGTACTGTGAATTGTACTGTGAATTGTACCGTGAATTGTACTGTGAATTGTATTGTGAACTGTACTGTGAACTGTACTGTGAACTGTACTGTGAACTGTACTGTGAATTGTACTGTGAACTGTACTGTGAACTGTACTGTGAACTGTACTGTGAATTGTACTGTGAATTGTACCGTGAATTGTACTGTGAATTGTATTGTGAACTGTACTGTGAACTGTACTGTGAACTGTACTGTGAACTGTACTGTGAACTGTACTGTGAACTGTACTGTGAACTGTACTGTGAATTGTACTGTGAATTGTACCGTGAATTGTACTGTGAATTGTATTGTGAACTGTACTGTGAACTGTACTGTGAACTGTACTGTGAACTGTACTGTGAACTGTACTGAGAACTGTACTGTGAACTGTACTGTGAACTGTACTGTGAACTGTACTGTGAACTGTACTGTGAACAGTACTGTGAACAGTACTGTGTACAGTACTGTGTACTGTACTGTGAACTGTACTGTGAACTATACTGTGAACTGTACTGTGAACTGTACTGTGAACTGTACTGTGAACTGTACTGTGAACTGTACTGTGAACTGTACTGAGAACTGTACTGTGAACTGTACTCTGAACTGTACTGTGAACTGTACTGTGAACAGTACTGTGAACTATACTGTGAACTGTACTGTGAACTGTACTGTGAACTGTACTGTGAACTGTAGTCTGAGCTGTACTGTGAACTGTACTGTGAACAGTACTGTGAACAGTACTGTGTACAGTACTGTGTACTGTACTGTGAACTGTACTGTGAACTATACTGTGAACTGTACTGTGAACTGTACTGTGAACTGTACTGTTAACTGTACTGTGAACTGTACTGTGAACTGTACTGTGAACTGTACTGTGAATTGTACTGTGAACTGTACTGTGAACTGTACTGTGAATTGTACTGTGAATTGTACTGTGAACTGTACTGTGAATTGTACTGTGAACTGTACTGTGAATTGTACTGTGAACTGTACTGTGAATTGTACTGTGAACTGTACTGTGAACTGTACTGTGAACTGTACTGTGAATTGTACTGTGAATTGTACTGTGAACTGTACTGTGAACTGTACTGTGAACTGTACTGTGAACTGTACTGTGAAGTGTACTGTGAACTGTACTGTGAACTGTACTGTGAACTGTACTGTGAACTGTACTGTGAACTGTACTGTGAACTGTACTGTGAACTATACTGTGAACTGTACTGTGAACTGTACTGTGAACTGTACTGTGTACTGTACTGTGAATTGTACTGTGAATTATACTGTGAACTGTACTGTGAATTGTACTGTGAATTGTACTGTGAACTCTACTGTGAACTGTACTGTGAACTGTACTGTGAATTGTACTGTGAATTATACTGTGAACTGTACTGTGAATTGTACTGTGAATTGTACTGTGAACTGTACTGTGAACTGTACTGTGAACTGTACTGTGAACTGTACTGTGAATTGTACTGTGAATTGTACTGTGAACTGTGTTGTGAACTGTACTGTGAACTGTACTGTGAACTGTACTGTGAACTGTACTGTGAACTGTACTGTGAACTATACTGTGAACTGTACTGTGAACTGTACTGTGAACTGTACTGTGAACTGTATTGTGAACTGTACTGTGAACTGTACTGTGAACTGTACTGTGAACTGTACTGTGAACTGTGCTGTGAACTGTACTGTGAACTGTACTGTGAACTGTACTGTGAACTGTACTGTGAACTGTACTGTGAACTGTACTGTGAACTGTACTGTGAACTGTACTGTGAACTGTACTGTGAACTGTACTGTGAACTGTACTGTGAACTGTACTGTGAACTGTACTGTGAACTGTACTGTGAACTGTACTGTGAACTGTACTGTGAACTGTACTGTGAACTGTACTGTGAACTGTACTGCGAACTGTACTGTGAACTGTACTGTGAACTGTACTGTGAACTGTACTGTGAACTGTACTGTGAACTGTACTGTGAACTGTACTGTGAACTGTACTGTGAACTGTACTGTGAACTGTACTGTGAATTGTACTGTGAACTGTACTGTGAACTGTACTGTGAACTGTACTGTGAACTGTACTGTGAACTGTACTGTGAACTGTACTGTGAACTGTACTCTGAACTGTACTGTGAACTTTACTGTGAACTGTACTGTGAACTGTACTGTGAACTGTACTGTGAACTGTACTGTGAACTGTACTGTGAACTGTACTGTGAACTGTACTGTGAACTGTACTGTGAACTGTACTGTGAACTGTACTGTGAATTGTACTGTGAACTGTACTGTGAATTGTACTGTGAATTGTACCGTGAATTGTACTGTGAACTGTACTGTGAACTGTACTGTGAACTGTACTATGAACTGTACTGTGAACTGTACTGTGAACTGTACTGTGAACTGTACTGTGAACTGTACTGTGAATTGTACTGTGAACTGTACTGTGAACTGTACTGTGAACTGTACTCTGAACTGTACTGTGTGTACTGTGAACTTTACTGTGAACTGTACTGTGAACTGTACTGTGAACTGTAATGTGAACTGTACTGTGAACTGTACTGTGAACTGTACTGTGAACTGTACTGTGAACTGTACTGTGAACTGTACTGTGAACTGCACTGTGCACTGTACTGTGAACTGTACTGTGAACTGTACTGTGAACTGTACTGTGAACTGTACTGTGAACTGTACTGTGAACTGTACTGTGAACTTTACTGTGAACTGTACTGTGAACTGTACTGTGAACTGTACTGTGAACTGTACTGAGAACTGTACTGTGAACTGTACTGTGAACTGTACTGTGAACTGTACTGTGAACTGTACTGTGAACTGTACTGTGAACTGTACTGTGAACTGTACTGTGCACTGTACTGTGAACTGTACTGTGAACTGTACTGTGAACTGTACTGTGAACTGTACTGTGAACTGTACTGTGAACTGTACTGTGAACTGTACTGTGAACTGTACTGTGAACTGTACTGAGAACTGTACTGTGACCTGTACTGTGAACTGTACTGTGAACTGTACTGTGAACTGTACTGTGAACTGTACTGTGAACTGTACTGTGAACTGTACTGTGAACTGTACTGTGAACTGTACTGTGAACTGTACTGAGAACTGTACTGTGAACTGTACTGTGAACTGTACTGAGAACTGTACTGTGAACTGTACTGTGAACTTTACTGTGAACTGTACTGTGAACTGTACTGTGAACTGTACTGTGAACTGTACTGTGAACTGTACTGTGAACTGTACTGTAAACTGTACTGTGAACTGTACTGTGAATTGTACTGTGAACTGTACTGTGAACTGTACTGTGAACTGTACTGTGAACTGTACTGTGAACTGTACTGTGAACTGTACTCTGAACTGTACTGTGAACTGTACTGTGAACAGTACTGTGAACAGTACTGTGAACTATACTGTGAACTGTACTGTGAACTGTACTGTGAACTGTACTGTGAACTGTACTGTGAACTGTACTCTGAACTGCACTGTGAACTGTACTGTGAACAGTACTGTGAACAGTACTGTGTACAGTACTGTGTACTGTACTGTGAACTGTACTGTGAACTATACTGTGAACTGTACTGTGAACTGTACTGTGAACTGTACTGTGAACTGTACTGTGAACTGTACTGTGAACTGTACTGTGAACTGTACTGTGAATTGTACTGTGAATTGTACTGTGAACTGTACTGTGAATTGTACTGTGAACTGTACTGTGAATTGTACTGTGAATTGTACTGTGAATTGTACTGTGAATTGTACTGTGAATTATACTGTGAACTATACTGTGAATTGTACTGTGAATTGTACTGTGAACTGTACTGTGAACTGTACTGTGAACTGTACTGTGAACTGTACTGTGAACTGTACTGTGAACTGTACTGTGAACTGTACTGTGAACTGTACTGTGAACTGTACTGTGAAATATACTGTGAACTGTACTGTGAACTGTACTGTGAACTGTACTGTGAACTGTATTGTGAACTGTACTGTGAACTGTACTGTGAACTGTACTGTGTACTGTACTGTGAACTGTACTGTGAACTGTGCTGTGAACTGTACTGTGAACTGTACTGTGAACTGTACTGTGAACTGTACTGTGAACTGTACTGTGAACTGTACTGTGAACTGTACTGTGAACTGTACTGTGAACTGTACTGTGAACTGTACTGTGAACTGTACTGTGAACTGTACTGTGAACTGTACTGTGAACTGTACTGTGAACTGTACTGTGAACTGTACTGCGAACTGTACTCTGAACTGTACTCTGAACTGTACTATGAACTGTACTGTGAACTGTACTGTGAACTGTACTGTGAACTGTACTGTGAACTGTACTGTGAACTGTACTGTGAACTGTACTGTGAACTGTATTGTGAAATGTACTGTGAACTGTACTGTGAACTGTACTGTGAACTGTACTGTGAACTGTACTGTGAACTGTACTGTGAACTGTACTGTGAAATGTACTGTGAACTGTACTGTGAACTGTACTGTGAATTGTACTGTGAACTGTATTGTGAACTGTACTGTGAACTGTACTGTGAACTGTACTGTGAACTGTACTGTGAACTGTACTGTGAACTGTACTGTGAACTGTACTGTGAACTGTAGTGTGAACTGTACTGTGAACTGTACTGTGAACTGTACTGTGAACTGTACTGTGAACTGTACTGTGAACTGTACTGTGAACTGTACTGTGAAATGTACTGTGAACTGTACTGTGAACTGTGCTGTGAACTGTACTGTGAACTGTACTGTGAACTGTACTGTGAACTGTACTGTGAACTGTACTGTGAACTGTACTGTGAACTGTACTGTGAACTGTACTGTGAACTGTACTGTGAACTGTACTGTGAACTGTACTGTGAACTGTACTGTGAACTGTACTGTGAACTGTACTGTGAAATGTACTGTGAACTGTACTGTGAACTGTGCTGTGAACTGTACTGTGAACTGTACTGTGAACTGTACTGTGAACTGTACTGTGAACTGTACTGTGAAATGTACTGTGAACTGTACTGTGAACTGTGCTGTGAACTGTACTGTGAACTGTACTGTGAATTGTACTGTGAATTGTACTGTGAACTGTACTGTGAATTGTACTGTGAACTGTACTGTGCATTGTACTGTGAATTGCACTGTGAATTGTACTGTGAATTATACTGTGAACTGTACTGTGAATTGTACTGTGAATTGTACTGTGAACTTTACTGTGAACTGTACTGTGAACTGTACTGTGAACTGTACTGTAAACTGTACTGTGAACTCTACTGTGAACTGTACTGTGTACTGTACTGTGAACTGTACTGTGAACTATACTGTGAACTGTACCGTGAACTGTAGTGTGAACTGTACTGTGAACTGTACTGTGAACTGTACTCTGAACTGTACTGTGAACTGTACTGTGAGCTGTACTGTGAACTGTACTGTGAACTGTACTGTAAACTGTACTGTGAACTGTACTGTGAACTGTACTGTGAATTGTACTGTGAACTGTACTGTGAACTGTACTGTGAATTGTACTGTGAATTGTACTGTGAATTGTACTGTGAACTGTGCTGTGAATTGTACTGTGAACTGTACTGTGCATTGTACTGTGAATTGTACTGTGAATTATACTGTGAATTATACTGTGAACTGTACTGTGAATTGTACTGTGAATTGTACTGTGAACTGTACTGTGAACTGTACTGTGAACTGAACTGTGAACTGTACTGTGAACTGTACTATGAACTGTACTGTGAACTGTACTGTGAACTGTACTGTGAAGTGTACTGTGAACTGTACTGTGAACTGTACTGTGAACTGTACTGTGAACTGTACTGTGAACTGTACTGTGAACTGTACTGTGAACTGTACTGTGAACTGTACTGTGAACTGCACTGTGAACTGTACTGTGAACTGTACTGTGAACTGTACTGTGAACTGTACTGCGAACTGTACTGCGAACTGTACTCTGAACTGTACTGTGAACTGTACTGTGAACTGTACTGTGAACTGTACTGTGAACTGTACTGTGAACTGTACTGTGAACTGTACTGTGAACTGTACTGTGAACTGTACTGTGAAATGTACTGTGAACTGTACTGTGAACTGTACTGTGAATTGTACTGTGAATTATACTGTGAACTGTGCTGTGAATTGTACTGTGAACTGTACTGTGAATTGTACTGTGAATTGTACTGTGAACTGTACTGTGAATTGTACTGTGAACTGTACTGTGCATTGTACTGTGAATTGTACTGTGAATTGTACTGTGAATTATACTGTGAACTGTACTGTGAATTGTACTGTGAATTGTACTGTGAACTTTACTGTGAACTGTACTGTGAACTGTACTGTGAACTGTACTGTAAACTGTACTGTGAACTGTACTGTGAACTGTACTGTGAACTGTAGTGTGAACTGTAATGTGAACTATACTGTGAACTGTACCGTGAACTGTAGTGTGAACTGTACTTTGAACTGTACTGTGAACTGTACTCTGAACTGTACTGTGAACTGTACTGTGAACTGTACTGTGAACTGTACTGTGAACTGTACTGTGAACTGTACTGTGTACTGTACTGTGAACTGTACTGTGTACTGTACTGTGAACTGTACTGTGAACTGTACTGTGAACTGTACTGTGAACTGTACTGTGAGCTGTACTGTGAACTGTATTGTGAACTGTACTGTGAACTGTACTGTGAACTGTACTCTGAACTGTACTGTGAACTGTACTGTGAACTGTACTGTGAACTGCACTGCGAACTGTACTGTGAACTGCACTGTGAACTGTACTGTGAACTGTACTGTGAACTGTACTGTGAACTGTACTGTGAACTGTACTGGGAACTGTACTGTGAACTGTACTGTGAACTGTACTGTGAACTGTACTGTGAACTGTACTGTGAACTGTACTGTGAACTGTACTGTGAACTGTACTGTGAACTGTACTGTGAACTGTACTGTGAACTGTACTGTGAACTGTACTGTGAACTGTACTGTGAACTGTACTGTGAACTGTACTGAGAACTGTACTGTGAACTGTACTGTGAAATGGACTGTGAGTTGTACTGTGAACTGTACTGTGAACTGTACTGTGAACTGTACTGTGAACTGTACTGTGAACTGTACTGTGAACTGTACTGTGAACTGTACTGTGAACTGTACTGTGAACTGTACTGAGAACTGTACTGTGAACTGTACTGTGAACTGTACTGTGAACTGTACTGTGAACTGTACTGTGAACTGTACTGTGAACTGTACTGTGAACTGTACTGTAAACTGTACTGTGAACTGTACTGTAAACTGTACTGTGAACTGTACTGTGAACTGTACTGTGAATTGTACTGTGAACTGTACTGTGAACTGTACTGTGAACTGTACTGTGAACTGTACTGTGAACTGTACTGTGAACTGTACTGTGAACTGTACTGTGAACTGTACTGTGAACTGTACTTTGAACTGTTCTGTGAACTGTACTGTGAACAGTACTGTGAACTGTACTGTGAACTGTACTGTGAACTGTACTGTGAACTGTACTGTGAACTGTACTGTGAACTGTACTGTGAACTGTACTGTGAACTGTACTGTGAACTGTACTGTGAACTGTACTGTGAACTGTACTGTGAACTGTACTGTGAACTGTACTGTGAACTGTACTGTGAACTGTACTGTGAACTGTACTGTGAACTGTACTGTGAACTGTACTGTGAACTGTACTGTGAACTGTACTGTGAACTGTACTGCGAACTGTACTACGAACTGTACTCTGAACTGTACTGTGAACTGTACTGTGAACTGTACTGTGAACTGTACTGTGAACTGTACTGTGAACTGTACTGTGAACTGTACTGTGAACTGTACTGTGAACTGTACTGTGAACTGTACTGTTAACTGTACTGTGAAATGTACTGTGAATTGTACTGTGAACTGTACTGTGAATTGTACTGTGAATTATACTGTGAACTGTGCTGTGAATTGTACTGTGAACTGTACTGTGAATTGTACTGTGAATTGAACTGTGAACTGTACTGTGAATTGTACTGTGAACTGTACTGTGCATTGTACTGTGAATTGTACTGTGAATTGTACTGTGAATTATACTGTGAACTGTACTGTGAACTGTACTGTGAACTGTACTGTGAACTGTACTGTAAACTGTACTTTGAACTGTACTGTGAACTGTACTGTGAACTGTACTGTGAACTGTAATGTGAACTATACTGTGAACTGTACCGTGAACTGTAGTGTGAACTGTACTTTGAACTGTACTGTGAACTGTACTCTGAACTGTACTGTGAACTGTACTGTGAACTGTACTGTGAACTGTACTGTGAACTGTACTGTGAATTGTACTGTGAATTGTACTGTGAACTGTGCTGTGAATTGTACTGTGAACTGTACTGTGAATTGTACTGTGAATTGTACTGTGAACTGTACTGTGAATTGTACTGTGAATTGTACTGTGAACTGTGCTGTGAATTGTACTGTGAACTGTACTGTGAATTGTACTGTGAATTGTACTGTGAACTGTACTGTGAATTGTACTGTGAATTGTACTGTGAACTGTACTGTGAACTGTACTGTGAATTGTACTGTGAATTGTACTGTGAACTGTACTGTGAACTGTACTGTGAACTGTACTGTGAATTGTACTGTGAACTGTACTGTGAACTGTACTGTGAACTGTACTGTGAATTGTACTGTGAATTGTACTGTGAACTGTGCTGTGAATTGTACTGTGAACTGTACTGTGAATTGTACTGTGAATTGTACTGTGAACTGTACTGTGAATTGTACTGTGAATTGTACTGTGAACTGTACTGTGAATTGTACTGTGAATTGTACTGTGAACTGTACTGTGAACTGTATTGTGAACTGTACTGTGAACTGTACTGTGAACTGTACTCTGAACTGTACTGTGAACTGTACTGTGATCTGTACTGTGAACTGCACTGTGAACTGTACTGTGAACTGTATTGTGAACTGTACTGTGAACTGTACTGTGAACTGTACTGTGAACTGTACTGTGAACTGTACTGTGAACTGTACTGTGAACTGTACTGTGAACTGTACTGTGAACTGTACTGTGAACTGTACTGTGAACTGTACTGTGAACTGTACTGTGAATTGTACTGTGAACTGTACTGTGAATTGTACTGTGAATTGTACCGTGAATTGTACTGTGAACTGTACTGTGAACTGTACTGTGAACTGTACTATGAACTGTACTGTGAACTGTACTGTGAACTGTACTGTGAACTGTACTGTGAACTGTACTGTGAACTGTACTGTGAATTGTACTGTGAACTGTACTGTGAACTGTACTGTGAACTGTACTCTGAACTGTACTGTGTGTACTGTGAACTTTACTGTGAACTGTACTGTGAACTGTACTGTGAACTGTACTGTGAACTGTACTGTGAACTGTACTGTGAACTGTACTGTGAACTGTACTGTGAACTGTACTGTGAACTGTACTGTGAACTGTACTGTGAACTGTACTGTGAACTGTACTGTGAACTGTACTGTGAACTGTACTGTGAACTGTACTGTGAACTGTACTGTGAACTTTACTGTGAACTGTACTGTGAACTTTACTGTGAACTGTACTGTGAACTGTACTGTGAACTGTACTGTGAACTGTACTGAGAACTGTACTGTGAACTGTACTGTGAACTGTACTGTGAACTGTACTGTGAACTGTACTGTGAACTGTACTGTGAACTGTACTGTGAACTGTACAGTGCACTGTACTGTGAACTGTACTGTGCACTGTACTGTGAACAGTACTGTGTACTGTACTGTGAACTGTACTGTGAACTATACTGTGAACTGTACTGTGAACTGTACTGTGAACTGTACTGTGAACTGTACTGTGAACTGTACTGTGAACTGTACTGTGAACTGTACTGAGAACTGTACTGTGAACTGTACTGTGAACTGTACTGTGAACTGTACTGTGAACTGTACTGTGAACTGTACTGTGAACTGTTTTGTGAACTATACTCTGAACTGTACTGTGAACTGTACTGTGAACAGTACTGTGAACTATACTGTGAACTGTACTGTGAACTGTACTGTGAACTGTACTGTGAACTGTACTGTGAACTGTAGTCTGAACTGTACTGTGAACTGTACTGTGAACAGTACTGTGAACAGTACTGTGTACAGTACTGTGTACTGTACTGTGAACTGTACTGTGAACTATACTGTGAATTGTACTGTGAACTGTGCTGTGAATTGTACTGTGAACTGTACTGTGAATTGTACTGTGAATTGTACTGTGAACTGTACTGTGAACTGTACTGTGAACTGAACTGTGAACTGTACTGTGAACTGTACTGTGAACTGTACTGTGAACTGTACTGTGAACTGTACTGTGAACTGTACTGTGAACTGAACTGTGAACTGTACTGTGAACTGTACTGTGAACTGTACTGTGAACTATACTGTGAACTGTACTGTGAACTGTACTGTGAACTGTACTGTGAACTGTACTGTGAACTGTACTGTGAACTGAACTGTGAATTGTACTGTGAATTGTACTGTGAACTGTACTGTGAACTGTACTGTGAATTGTACTGTGAATTATACTGTGAACTGTACTGTGAATTGTACTGTGAATTGTACTGTGAACTGTACTGTGAACTGTACTGTGAACTGAACTGTGAACTGTACTGTGAACTGTACTGTGAACTGTACTGTGAACTGTACTGTGAACTGTACTGTGAACTGTACTGTGAACTATACTGTGAACTGTACTGTGAACTGTACTGTGAACTGTACTGTGAACTGTACTGTGAACTGTACTGTGAACTGTACTGTGAACTGTACTGTGTACTGTACTGTGAACTGTACTGTGTACTGTACTGTGAACTGTACTGTAAACTGTACTGTGAACTGTACTGTGAACTGTACTGTGAACTTTACTGTGAACTGTACTGTGAACTGTACTGTGAACTGTAGTGTAAACTGTACTGTGAACTGTACTGTGAACTGTACTGTGAACTGTACTGTGAACTGTAATGTGAACTATACTGTGAACTGTACCGTGAACTGTAGTGTGAACTGTACTTTGAACTGTACTGTGAACTGTACTCTGAACTGTACTGTGAACTGTACTGTGAACTGTACTGTGAACTGTACTGTGAACTGTACTGTGAATTGTACTGTGAATTGTACTGTGAACTGTGCTGTGAATTGTACTGTGAACTGTACTGTGAATTGTACTGTGAATTGTACTGTGAACTGTACTGTGAATTGTACTGTGAATTGTACTGTGAACTGTGCTGTGAATTGTACTGTGAACTGTACTGTGAATTGTACTGTGTATTGTACTGTGAATTATACTGTGAACTGTACTGTGAATTGTACTGTGAATTGTACTTTGAACTGTACTGTGAACTGTACTGTGAACTGAACTGTGAACTGTACTGTGAACTGTACTGTGAACTGTACTGTGAACTGTACTGTGAACTGTACTGTGAACTGTACTGTGAACTGTACTGTGAACTATACTGTGAACTGTACTGTGAACTGTACTGTGAACTGTACTGTGAACTGTACTGTGAACTGTACTGTGTACTGTACTGTAAACTGTACTGTGTACTGTACTGTGAACTGTACTGTGAACTGTACTGTGAACTGTACTGTGAACTGTACTGTGAGCTGCACTGTGAACTGTATTGTGAACTGTACTGTGAACTGTACTGTGAACTGTACTCTGAACTGTACTGTGAACTGTACTGTGAACTGTACTGTGAACTGTACTGTGAACTGCACTGTGAACTGTACTGTGAACTGTACTGTGAACTGTACTGTGAACTGTACTGTGAACTGTACTGTGAACTGTACAGTGCACTGTACTGTGAACTGTACTGTGCACTGTACTGTGAACAGTACTGTGTACTGTACTGTGAACTGTACTGTGAACTATACTGTGAACTGTACTGTGAACTGTACTGTGAACTGTACTGTGAACTGTACTGTGAACTGTACTGTGAACTGTACTGTGAACTGTACTGAGAACTGTACTGTGAACTGTACTGTGAACTGTACTGTGAACTGTACTGTGAACTGTACTGTGAACTGTACTGTGAACTGTTTTGTGAACTATACTCTGAACTGTACTGTGAACTGTACTGTGAACAGTACTGTGAACTATACTGTGAACTGTACTGTGAACTGTACTGTGAACTGTACTGTGAACTGTACTGTGAACTGTAGTCTGAACTGTACTGTGAACTGTACTGTGAACAGTACTGTGAACAGTACTGTGTACAGTACTGTGTACTGTACTGTGAACTGTACTGTGAACTATACTGTGAATTGTACTGTGAACTGTGCTGTGAATTGTACTGTGAACTGTACTGTGAATTGTACTGTGAATTGTACTGTGAACTGTACTGTGAACTGTACTGTGAACTGAACTGTGAACTGTACTGTGAACTGTACTGTGAACTGTACTGTGAACTGTACTGTGAACTGTACTGTGAACTGTACTGTGAACTGTACTGTGAACTGAACTGTGAACTGTACTGTGAACTGTACTGTGAACTGTACTGTGAACTATACTGTGAACTGTACTGTGAACTGTACTGTGAACTGTACTGTGAACTGTACTGTGAACTGTACTGTGAACTGAACTGTGAATTGTACTGTGAATTGTACTGTGAACTGTACTGTGAACTGTACTGTGAATTGTACTGTGAATTATACTGTGAACTGTACTGTGAATTGTACTGTGAATTGTACTGTGAACTGTACTGTGAACTGTACTGTGAACTGAACTGTGAACTGTACTGTGAACTGTACTGTGAACTGTACTGTGAACTGTACTGTGAACTGTACTGTGAACTGTACTGTGAACTATACTGTGAACTGTACTGTGAACTGTACTGTGAACTGTACTGTGAACTGTACTGTGAACTGTACTGTGAACTGTACTGTGAACTGTACTGTGTACTGTACTGTGAACTGTACTGTGTACTGTACTGTGAACTGTACTGTAAACTGTACTGTGAACTGTACTGTGAACTGTACTGTGAACTTTACTGTGAACTGTACTGTGAACTGTACTGTGAACTGTAGTGTAAACTGTACTGTGAACTGTACTGTGAACTGTACTGTGAACTGTACTGTGAACTGTAATGTGAACTATACTGTGAACTGTACCGTGAACTGTAGTGTGAACTGTACTTTGAACTGTACTGTGAACTGTACTCTGAACTGTACTGTGAACTGTACTGTGAACTGTACTGTGAACTGTACTGTGAACTGTACTGTGAATTGTACTGTGAATTGTACTGTGAACTGTGCTGTGAATTGTACTGTGAACTGTACTGTGAATTGTACTGTGAATTGTACTGTGAACTGTACTGTGAATTGTACTGTGAATTGTACTGTGAACTGTGCTGTGAATTGTACTGTGAACTGTACTGTGAATTGTACTGTGTATTGTACTGTGAATTATACTGTGAACTGTACTGTGAATTGTACTGTGAATTGTACTTTGAACTGTACTGTGAACTGTACTGTGAACTGAACTGTGAACTGTACTGTGAACTGTACTGTGAACTGTACTGTGAACTGTACTGTGAACTGTACTGTGAACTGTACTGTGAACTGTACTGTGAACTATACTGTGAACTGTACTGTGAACTGTACTGTGAACTGTACTGTGAACTGTACTGTGAACTGTACTGTGTACTGTACTGTAAACTGTACTGTGTACTGTACTGTGAACTGTACTGTGAACTGTACTGTGAACTGTACTGTGAACTGTACTGTGAGCTGCACTGTGAACTGTATTGTGAACTGTACTGTGAACTGTACTGTGAACTGTACTCTGAACTGTACTGTGAACTGTACTGTGAACTGTACTGTGAACTGTACTGTGAACTGCACTGTGAACTGTACTGTGAACTGTACTGTGAACTGTACTGTGAACTGTACTGTGAACTGTACTGTGAACTGTACTGTGAACTGTACTGTGAACTGTACTGTGAACTGTACTGTGAACTGTACTGTGAACTGTACTGTGAACTGTACTGTGAACTGTACTGTGAACTGTACTGTGAACTGTACTGTGAACTGTACTGTGAACTGTACTGTGAACTGTACTGTGAACTGTACTGTGAACTGTACTGTGAACTGTACTGTGAACTGTACTGTGAACTGTACTGTGAACTGTACTGAGAACTGTACTGTGAACTGTACTGTGAAATGTACTGTGAGTTGTACTGTGAACTGTACTGTGAACTGTACTGTGAACTGTACTGTGAACTGTACTGTGAACTGTACTGTGAACTGTACTGTGAACTGTACTGTGAACTGTACTGTGAACTGTACTGAGAACTGTACTGTGAACTGTACTGTGAACTGTACTGTGAACTGTACTGAGAACTGTACTGTGAACTGTACTGTGAACTGTACTGTGAACTGTATTGTGAACTGTACTGTGAACTGTACTGTGAACTGTACTGTGAACTGTACTGTGAACTGTACTGTGAACTGTACTGTGAATTGTACTGTGAACTGTACTGTGAACTGTACTGTGAACTGTACTGTGAACTGTACTGTGAACTGTACTGTGAACTGTACTGTGAACTGTACTGTGAACTGTTCTGTGAACTGTACTGTGAACAGTACTGTGAACTGTACTGTGAACTGTACTGTGAACTGTACTGTGAACTGTACTGTGAACTGTACTGTGAACTGTACTGTGAACTGTTATGTGAACTGTACTGTGAACTGTACTGTGAACTGTACTGTGAACTGTACTGTGAACTGTACTGTAAACTGTACTGTGAACTGTACTGTGAACTGTACTGTAAACTGTACTGTGAACTGTACTGTGAACTGTACTGTGAACTGTACTGTGAACTGTACTGTGAACTGTACTGTGAACTGCACTGTGAACTGTACTGTGAACTGTACTGTGAACTGTACTGTGAACTGTACTGTGAATTGTACTGTGAACTGTACTGTGAACTGTATTGTGACTTGTACTGTGAATTGTACTGTGAACTGTACTGTGAACTGTACTGTGAACTGTACTGTGAACTGTACTGTGAACTGTACTGTGAACTGTACTGTGAACTGTACTGTGAATTGTACTGTGAACTGTACTGTGAATTGTACTGTGAATTGTACCGTGAATTGTACTGTGAATTGTACTGTGAACTGTACTGTGAATTGTACTGTGAATAATACTGTGAACTGTACTGTGAACTGTACTGTGAATTGTACTGTGAACTGTACTGTGAATTGTACTGTGAATTGTACTGTGAATTGTACTGTGAATTATACTGTGAACTGTACTGTGAATTGTACTGTGAACTGTACTGTGAATTGTACTGTGAACTGTACTGTGAACTGTACTGTGAACTGTACTGTGAACTGTACTGTGAACTGTACTGTGAACTGTACTGTAAGCTGTACTGTGAAGTGTACTGTGAATTGTACTGTGAACTGTACTGTGAACTGTACTGTGAACTGTACTGTAAACTGTACTCTGAACTGTACTGTGTGTACTGTGAACTTTACTGTGAACTGTACTGTGAATTGTACTGTGAATTGTACTGTGAATTGTACTGTGAACTGTACTGTGAACTGTACTGTGAACTGTACTGTGAACTGTACTGTGAACTGTACTGTGAACTGTACTGAGAACTGTACTGTGAACTGTACTGTGAACTGTACTGTGAACTGTACTGTGAACTGTACTGTGAACTGTACTGTGAACTGTACTGTGAACTGTACTGTGTACTGTACTGTGAACTGTACTGTGAACTATACTGTGAACTGTACTGTGAACTGTACTGTGAACTGTACTGTGAACTGTACTGTGAACTGTACTGTGAACTATAGTGTGAACTGTACTGTGAACTGTACTGTGAACTGTACTGTGAACTGTACTGTGAACTGTACTGTGAACTGTACTGTGAACTGTACTGTGAACTGTACTGTGAACTGTACTGTGAACTGTACTGTGAACTGTACTGTGAACTGTACTGTGAACTGTACTGTGAACTGTACTGTGAACTGTACTGAGAACTGTACTGTGAACTGTACTGTGAACTGTACTGTGAACTGTACTGTGAACTGTACTGTGAACTGTACTGTGAACTGTACTGTGAACTGTACTGTGAACTGTACTGTGAACTGTACTGAGAACTGTACTGTGAACTGTACTGTGAACTGTACTGTGAACTGTACTGTGAACTGTACTGTGAACTGTACTGTGAACTGTACTGCGAACTGTACTGTGAACTGTACTGTAAACTGTACTGTGAACTGTACTGTGAACTGTACTGTGAACTGTACTGTGAACTGTACTGTGAACTGTACTGTGAACTGTACTGTGAACTGTACTGTGAACTGTACTGAGAACTGTACTGTGAACTGTACTGTGAACTGTACTGTGAACTGTACTGTGAACAGTACTGTGAACAGTACTGTGAACAGTACTGTGAACTGTACTGTGAACTGTACTGTGAACTGTACTGTGAACTGTACTGTGAACTGTACTGTTAACTGTACTGTGAACTGTACTGTGAACTGTACTGTGAACTGTACTGTGAACTGTACTGTGAACTGTACTGTGAACTGTACTGTGAACTCTACTGTGAACTGTACTGTGAATTGTACTGTGAATTATACTGTGAACTGTACTGTGAATTGTACTGTGAACTGTACTGTGAATTGTACTCTGAATTGTACGGTGAATTGTACTGTGAATTGTACTGTGAATTATACTGTGAACTGTACTATGAATTGTACTGTGAATTGTACTGTGAACTGTACTGTGAACTGTACTGTGTACTGTACTGTGAACTGTACTGTGAACTGTACTGTGAACTGTACTGTGAACTGTACTGTGAACTGTACTGTGAACTGTACTGTGAACTGTACTGTGAACTGTACTGTGAACTGTACTGTGAACTGTACTGTGAACTGTACTGTGAACTGTACTGTGAACTGTACTGTGAACTGTACTGTGAACTGTACTGTGAACTGTACTGTGAACTGTACTGTGAACTGTACTGTGAACTGTACTGTGTACTGTACTGTGAACTGTACTGTGAACTGTACTGTGTACTGTACTGTGAACTGTACTGTGAACTGTACTGTGTACTGTACTGTGAACTGTACCGTGAACTGTACTGTGAACTGTACTGTGAACTGTACTGTGAACTGTACTGTGAACTGTACTGTGAACTGTACTGTGAAGTATAGTGTGAACTGTACTGTGAACTGTACTGTGAACTGTACTGTGAACTGTACCATGAACTGTACTGTGTACTGTACTGTGAACTGTACTGTGAACTGTACTGTAAACTCTACTGTGAACTCTACTGTGAACTGTACTGTGAACTGTACTGTGAACTGTACTGTGAACTGTACTGTAAACTGTACTGTGAACTCTACTGTGAACTGTACTGTGACCTGTACTGTGAACTGTACTGTGAACTGTACTGTGAACTGTACTGTGTACTGTACTGTGAACTGTACTGTGAACTGTACTGTGAACTGTACTGTGAACTGTACTGTGTACTGTACTGTGAACTGTACTGTGAACTGTACTGTGAACTATACTGTGAACTGTACTGTGAACTGTACTGTGAACTGTACTGTGAACTGTACTGTGAACTGTACTGTGTACTGTACTGTGAACTGTACTGTGAACTGTACTGTGAACTGTACTGTGAACTGTACTGTGAACTGTACTGTGTACTGTACTGTGAACTGTACTGTGAACTGTACTGTGTACTGTACTGTGAACTGTACTGTGAACTGTACTGTGTACTGTACTGTGAACTGTACTGTGAAAGTTACTGTGAACTGTACTGTGAACTGTACTGTGTACTGTACTGTGAACTGTACTGTGAACTGTACTGTGAACTGTACTGTGAACTGTACTGTGAACTGTACTGTGTACTGTACTGTGAACTGTACTGTGAACTGTACTGTGAACTGTACTGTGAAAGTTACTGTGAACTGTACTGTGAACTGTACTGTGTACTGTACTGTGAACTGTACTGTGAACTGTACTGTGAACTGTACTGTGTACTGTACTGTGAACTGTACTGTGAACTGTACTGTGAACTATACTGTGAACTGTACTGTGAACTGTACTGTGAACTGTACTGTGAACTGTACTGTGAACTGTACTGTGTACTGTACTGTGAACTGTACTGTGAACTGTACTGTGAACTGTACTGTGAATTGTACTGTGAATTGTACTGTGAACTGTACTGTGAACTGTACTGTGAATTGTACTGTGAATTGTACTGTGAACTGTACTGTGAATTGTACTGTGAACTGTACTGTGAATTGTACTGTGAATTGTACTGTGAATTGTACTGTGAATTGTACTGTGAATTATACTGTGAACTGTACTATGAATTGTACTGTGAATTGTACTGTGAACTGTACTGTGAACTGTACTGTGAACTGTACTGTGAACTGTACTGTGAACTGTACTGTGAACTGTACTTTGAATTGTACTGTGAATTGTACTGTGAACTGTACTGTGAACTGTACTGTGAACTGTACTGTGAACTGTACTGTGAACTGTACTGTGAACTGTACTGTGAACTGTACTGTGAACTGTACTGTGAACTGTACTGTGAACTATAGTGTGAACTGTACTGTGAACTGTACTGTGAACTGTACTGTGAACTGTACTGTGAACTGTACTGTGAACTGTACTGTGAACTATACTGTGAACTGTACTGTGAACTGTACTGTGAACTGTACTGTGAACTGTACTGTGAACTGTACTGTGTACTGTACTGTGAACTGTACTGTGAACTGTACTGTGAACTGTACTGTGAACTGTACTGTGAACTGTACTGTGTACTGTACTGTGAACTGTACTGTGAACTGTACTGTGAACTGTACTGTGAACTGTACTGTGTACTGTACTGTGAACTGTACTGTGAACTGTACTGTGTACTGTACTGTGAACTGTACTGTGAACTGTCCTGTGAACTGTACTGTGAACTGTACTGTGAACTGTACTGTGAACTGTACTGTGAACTATAGTGTGAACTGTACTGTGAACTGTACTGTGAACTGTACTGTGAACTGTACTGTGTACTGTACTGTGAACTGTACTGTGAACTGTACTGTGAAGTGTACTGTGAACTGTACTGTGAACTGTAGTGTGAAGTGTACTGTGAACTGTACTGTGAACTGTACTGTGAACTATAGTGTGAACTGTACTGTGAACTGTACTGTGAACTGTACTGTGAACTGTACTGTGAACTGTACTGTGAACTGTACTGTGAACTGTACTGTGAACTGTACTGTGACTTGTACTGTGAACTGTACTGTGTACTGTACTGTGAACTGTACTGTGAACTGTACTGTGTACTGTACTGTGAACTGTACCGTGAACTGTACTGTGAACTGTACTGTGAACTGTACTGTGAACTGTACTGTGAACTGTACTGTGAACTGTACTGTGAACTATAGTGTGCACTGTACTGTGAACTGTACTGTGAACTGTACTGTGAACTCTACTGTGTACTGTACTGTGAACTGTACTGTGAACTGTACTGTAAACTGTACTGTGAACTCTACTGTGAACTGTACTGTGAACTGTACTGTGAACTGTACTGTAAACTGTACTGTGAACTCTACTGTGAACTGTACTGTGACCTGTACTGTGAACTGTACTGTGAACTGTACTGTGAACTGTACTGTGTACTGTACTGTGAACTGTACTGTGAACTGTACTGTGAACTGTACTGTGAACTGTACTGTGTACTGTACTGTGAACTGTACTGTGAACTGTACTGTGAACTATACTGTGAACTGTACTGTGAACTGTACTGTGAACTGTACTGTGAACTGTACTGTGAACTGTACTGTGTACTGTACTGTGAACTGTACTGTGAACTGTACTGTGAACTGTACTGTGAACTGTACTGTGAACTGTACTGTGTACTGTACTGTGAACTGTACTGTGAACTGTACTGTGTACTGTACTGTGAACTGTACTGTGAACTGTACTGTGTACTGTACTGTGAACTGTACTGTGAAAGTTACTGTGAACTGTACTGTGAACTGTACTGTGTACTGTACTGTGAACTGTACTGTGAACTGTACTGTGAACTGTACTGTGAACTGTACTGTGAACTGTACTGTGAATTGTACTGTGTACTGTACTGTGAACTGTACTGTGAATTGTACTGTGAACTGTACTGTGAACTGTATTGTGAATTGTACTGTGAATTGTACTGTGAACTGTACTGTGAACTGTACTGTGAACTGTACTGTGAACTGTACTGTGAACTGTACTGTGAACTGTACTGTGAATTGTACTGTGAACTGTACTGTGAATTGTACTGTGAATTGTACCGTGAATTGTACTGTGAATTGTACTGTGAACTGTACTGTGAATTGTACTGTGAATAATACTGTGAACTGTACTGTGAACTGTACTGTGAATTGTACTGTGAACTGTACTGTGAATTGTACTGTGAATTGTACTGTGAATTGTACTGTGAATTATACTGTGAACTGTACTGTTAATTGTACTGTGAACTGTACTGTGAACTGTACTGTGAACTGTACTGTGAACTGTACTGTGAACTGTACTGTGAACTGTACTGTGAACTGTACTGTGAACTGTACTGTAAGCTGTACTGTGAACTGTACTGTGAATTGTACTGTGAACTGTACTGTGAACTGTACTGTGAACTGTACTGTAAACTGTACTCTGAACTGTACTGTGTGTACTGTGAACTTTACTGTGAATTGTACTGTGAATTGTACTGTGAACTGTACTGTGAACTGTACTGTGAACTGTACTGTGAACTGTACTGTGAGCTGTACTGTGAACTGTACTGAGAACTGTACTGTGAACTGTACTGTGAACTGTACTGTGAACTGTACTGTGAACTGTACTGTGAACTGTACTGTGAACTGTACTGCGAACTGTACTGTGAACTGTACTGTAAACTGTACTGTGAACTGTACTGTGAACTGTACTGTGAACTGTACTGTGAACTGTACTGTGAACTGTACTGTGAACTGTACTGTGAACTGTACTGTGAACTGTACTGTGAACTGTACTGTGAACTGTACTGAGAACTGTACTGTGAACTGTCCTGTGAACTGTACTGTGAACTGTACTGTGAACAGTACTGTGAACAGTACTGTGAACAGTACTGTGAACTGTACTGTGAACTATAGTGTGAACTGTACTGTGAACTGTACTGTGAACTGTACTGTGAACTGTACTGTGAACTGTACTGTGTACTGTACTGTGAACTGTACTGTGAACTGTACTGTGAACTATACTGTGAACTGTACTGTGAACTGTACTGTGAACTGTACTGTGAACTGTACTGTAAACTGTACTGTGTACTGTACTGTGAACTGTACTGTGAACTGTACTGTGAACTGTACTGTGAACTGTACTTTGAACTGTACTGTGAACTGTACTGTGTACTGTACTGTGAACTGTACTGTGAACTGTACTGTGAACTGTACTGTGAACTGTACTGTGAACTGTACTGTGTACTGTACTGTGAACTGTACTGTGAACTGTACTGTGTACTGTACTGTGAACTGTACTGTGAACTGTACTGTGAACTGTACTGTGAACTGTACTGTGAACTGTACTGTGAACTATACTGTGAACTATAGTGTGAACTGTACTGTGAACTGTACTGTGAACTGTACTGTGAACTGTACTGTGAACTGTACTGTGAACTGTACTGTGAACTGTACTGTGAACTGTACTGTGAACTGTACTGTGAACTGTACTGTGAACTGTACTGTGAACTGTACTGTGAACTGTACTGTGAACTGTACTGAGAACTGTACTGTGAACTGTACTGTGAACTGTACTGTGAACTGTACTGTGAACTGTACTGTGAACTGTACTGTGAACTGTACTGTGAACTGTACTGTGAACTGTACTGTGAACTGTACTGTGAACTGTACTGTGAACTGTACTGTGAACTGTACTGTGAACTGTACTGTGAACTGTACTGTGAACTCTACTGTGAACTGTACTGTGAACTGTACTGTGAATTGTACTGTGAATTATACTGTGAACTGTACTGTGAATTGTACTGTGAACTGTACTGTGAATTGTACTGTGAATTGTACTGTGAATTGTACTGTGAATTGTACTGTGAATTATACTGTGAACTGTACTATGAATTGTACTGTGAATTGTACTGTGAACTGTACTGTGAACTGTACTGTGAACTATAGTGTGAACTGTACTGTGAACTGTACTGTGAACTGTACTGTGAACTGTACTGTGTACTGTACTGTGAACTGTACTGTGAACTGTACTGTGAACTATACTGTGAACTGTACTGTGAACTGTACTGTGAACTGTACTGTGAACTGTACTGTGAACTGTACTGTGTACTGTACTGTGAACTGTACTGTGAACTGTACTGTGAACTGTACTGTGAACTGTACTGTGAACTGTACTGTGAACTGTACTGTGTACTGTACTGTGAACTGTACTGTGAACTGTACTGTGAACTGTACTGTGAACTGTACTGTGTACTGCACTGTGAACTGTACTGTGAACTGTACTGTGTACTGTACTGTGAACTGTACTGTGAACTGTACTGTGAACTGTACTGTGAACTGTACTGTGAACTGTACTGTGAACTGTACTGTGAACTGTACTGTGAACTATAGTGTGAACTGTACTGTGAACTGTACTGTGAACTGTACTGTGAACTGTACTGTGAACTGTACTGTGAACTGTACTGTGAACTGTACTGTGAAGTGTACTGTGAACTGTACTGTGAACTGTACTGTGAACTATAGTGTGAACTCTACTGTGAACTTTACTGTGAACTGTACTGTGAACTGTACTGTGAACTGTACTGTGAACTGTACTGTGAACTGTACTGTGAACTGTACTGTGAACTGTACTGTGTACTGTACTGTGAACTGTACTGTGAACTGTACTGTGTACTGTACTGTGAACTGTACCGTGAACTGTACTGTGAACTGTACTGTGAACTGTACTGTGAACTGTACTGTGAACTGTACTGTGAAGTATAGTGTGAACTGTACTGTGAACTGTACTGTGAACTGTACCGTGAACTGTACTGTGTACTATACTGTGAACTGTACTGTGAACTGTACTGTAAACTGTACTGTGAACTCTACTGTGAACTGTACTGTGAACTGTACTGTGAACTGTACTGTAAACTGTACTGTGAACTCTACCGTGAACTGTACTGTGACCTGTACTGTGAACTGTACTGTGAACTGTACTGTGAACTGTACTGTGTACTGTACTGTGAACTGTACTGTGAACTGTACTGTGAACTGTACTGTGAACTGTACTGTGTACTGTACTGTGAACTGTACTGTGAACTGTACTGTGAACTATACTGTGAACTGTACTGTGAACTGTACTGTGAACTGTACTGTGAACTGTACTGTGAACTGTACTGTGTATTGTACTGTGAACTGTACTGTGAACTGTACTGTGAACTGTACTGTGAACTGTACTGTGAACTGTACTGTGTACTGTACTGTGAACTGTACTGTGAACTGTACTGTGTACTGTACTGTGAACTGTACTGTGAACTGTACTGTGTACTGTACTGTGAACTGTACTGTGAAAGTTACTGTGAACTGTACTGTGAACTGTACTGTGTACTGTACTGTGAACTGTACTGTGAACTGTACTGTGAACTGTACTGTGAACTGTACTGTGAACTGTACTGTGTACTGTACTGTGAACTGTACTGTGAACTGTACTGTGAACTGTACTGTGAAAGTTACTGTGAACTGTACTGTGAACTGTACTGTGTACTGTACTGTGAACTGTACTGTGAACTGTACTGTGAACTGTACTGTGTACTGTACTGTGAACTGTACTGTGAACTGTACTGTGAACTATACTGTGAACTGTACTGTGAACTGTACTGTGAACTGTACTGTGAACTGTACTGTGAACTGTACTGTGAACTGTACTGTGTACTGTACTGTGAACTGTACTGTGAACTGTACTGTGAACTGTACTGTGAACTGTACTGTGAACTGTACTGTGTACTGTACTGTGAACTGTACTGTGAACTGTACTGTGTACTGTACTGTGAACTGTACTGTGAACTGTACTGTGTACTGTACTGTGAACTGTACTGTGAAAGTTACTGTGAACTGTACTGTGAACTGTACTGTGTACTGTACTGTGAACTGTACTGTGAACTGTACTGTGAACTGTACTGTGAACTGTACTGTGAACTGTACTGTGAATTGTACTGTGTACTGTACTGTGAACTGTACTGTGAATTGTACTGTGAACTGTACTGTGAACTGTATTGTGAATTGTACTGTGAATTGTACTGTGAACTGTACTGTGAACTGTACTGTGAACTGTACTGTGAACTGTACTGTGAACTGTACTGTGAACTGTACTGTGAATTGTACTGTGAACTGTACTGTGAATTGTACTGTGAATTGTACCGTGAATTGTACTGTGAATTGTACTGTGAACTGTACTGTGAATTGTACTGTGAATAATACTGTGAACTGTACTGTGAACTGTACTGTGAATTGTACTGTGAACTGTACTGTGAATTGTACTGTGAATTGTACTGTGAATTGTACTGTGAATTATACTGTGAACTGTACTGTTAATTGTACTGTGAACTGTACTGTGAACTGTACTGTGAACTGTACTGTGAACTGTACTGTGAACTGTACTGTGAACTGTACTGTGAACTGTACTGTGAACTGTACTGTAAGCTGTACTGTGAACTGTACTGTGAATTGTACTGTGAACTGTACTGTGAACTGTACTGTGAACTGTACTGTAAACTGTACTCTGAACTGTACTGTGTGTACTGTGAACTTTACTGTGAATTGTACTGTGAATTGTACTGTGAACTGTACTGTGAACTGTACTGTGAACTGTACTGTGAACTGTACTGTGAGCTGTACTGTGAACTGTACTGAGAACTGTACTGTGAACTGTACTGTGAACTGTACTGTGAACTGTACTGTGAACTGTACTGTGAACTGTACTGTGAACTGTACTGCGAACTGTACTGTGAACTGTACTGTAAACTGTACTGTGAACTGTACTGTGAACTGTACTGTGAACTGTACTGTGAACTGTACTGTGAACTGTACTGTGAACTGTACTGTGAACTGTACTGTGAACTGTACTGTGAACTGTACTGTGAACTGTACTGAGAACTGTACTGTGAACTGTCCTGTGAACTGTACTGTGAACTGTACTGTGAACAGTACTGTGAACAGTACTGTGAACAGTACTGTGAACTGTACTGTGAACTATAGTGTGAACTGTACTGTGAACTGTACTGTGAACTGTACTGTGAACTGTACTGTGAACTGTACTGTGTACTGTACTGTGAACTGTACTGTGAACTGTACTGTGAACTATACTGTGAACTGTACTGTGAACTGTACTGTGAACTGTACTGTGAACTGTACTGTAAACTGTACTGTGTACTGTACTGTGAACTGTACTGTGAACTGTACTGTGAACTGTACTGTGAACTGTACTTTGAACTGTACTGTGAACTGTACTGTGTACTGTACTGTGAACTGTACTGTGAACTGTACTGTGAACTGTACTGTGAACTGTACTGTGAACTGTACTGTGTACTGTACTGTGAACTGTACTGTGAACTGTACTGTGTACTGTACTGTGAACTGTACTGTGAACTGTACTGTGAACTGTACTGTGAACTGTACTGTGAACTGTACTGTGAACTATACTGTGAACTATAGTGTGAACTGTACTGTGAACTGTACTGTGAACTGTACTGTGAACTGTACTGTGAACTGTACTGTGAACTGTACTGTGAACTGTACTGTGAACTGTACTGTGAACTGTACTGTGAACTGTACTGTGAACTGTACTGTGAACTGTACTGTGAACTGTACTGTGAACTGTACTGAGAACTGTACTGTGAACTGTACTGTGAACTGTACTGTGAACTGTACTGTGAACTGTACTGTGAACTGTACTGTGAACTGTACTGTGAACTGTACTGTGAACTGTACTGTGAACTGTACTGTGAACTGTACTGTGAACTGTACTGTGAACTGTACTGTGAACTGTACTGTGAACTGTACTGTGAACTCTACTGTGAACTGTACTGTGAACTGTACTGTGAATTGTACTGTGAATTATACTGTGAACTGTACTGTGAATTGTACTGTGAACTGTACTGTGAATTGTACTGTGAATTGTACTGTGAATTGTACTGTGAATTGTACTGTGAATTATACTGTGAACTGTACTATGAATTGTACTGTGAATTGTACTGTGAACTGTACTGTGAACTGTACTGTGAACTATAGTGTGAACTGTACTGTGAACTGTACTGTGAACTGTACTGTGAACTGTACTGTGTACTGTACTGTGAACTGTACTGTGAACTGTACTGTGAACTATACTGTGAACTGTACTGTGAACTGTACTGTGAACTGTACTGTGAACTGTACTGTGAACTGTACTGTGTACTGTACTGTGAACTGTACTGTGAACTGTACTGTGAACTGTACTGTGAACTGTACTGTGAACTGTACTGTGAACTGTACTGTGTACTGTACTGTGAACTGTACTGTGAACTGTACTGTGAACTGTACTGTGAACTGTACTGTGTACTGCACTGTGAACTGTACTGTGAACTGTACTGTGTACTGTACTGTGAACTGTACTGTGAACTGTACTGTGAACTGTACTGTGAACTGTACTGTGAACTGTACTGTGAACTGTACTGTGAACTGTACTGTGAACTATAGTGTGAACTGTACTGTGAACTGTACTGTGAACTGTACTGTGAACTGTACTGTGAACTGTACTGTGAACTGTACTGTGAACTGTACTGTGAAGTGTACTGTGAACTGTACTGTGAACTGTACTGTGAACTATAGTGTGAACTCTACTGTGAACTTTACTGTGAACTGTACTGTGAACTGTACTGTGAACTGTACTGTGAACTGTACTGTGAACTGTACTGTGAACTGTACTGTGAACTGTACTGTGTACTGTACTGTGAACTGTACTGTGAACTGTACTGTGTACTGTACTGTGAACTGTACCGTGAACTGTACTGTGAACTGTACTGTGAACTGTACTGTGAACTGTACTGTGAACTGTACTGTGAAGTATAGTGTGAACTGTACTGTGAACTGTACTGTGAACTGTACCGTGAACTGTACTGTGTACTATACTGTGAACTGTACTGTGAACTGTACTGTAAACTGTACTGTGAACTCTACTGTGAACTGTACTGTGAACTGTACTGTGAACTGTACTGTAAACTGTACTGTGAACTCTACCGTGAACTGTACTGTGACCTGTACTGTGAACTGTACTGTGAACTGTACTGTGAACTGTACTGTGTACTGTACTGTGAACTGTACTGTGAACTGTACTGTGAACTGTACTGTGAACTGTACTGTGTACTGTACTGTGAACTGTACTGTGAACTGTACTGTGAACTATACTGTGAACTGTACTGTGAACTGTACTGTGAACTGTACTGTGAACTGTACTGTGAACTGTACTGTGTATTGTACTGTGAACTGTACTGTGAACTGTACTGTGAACTGTACTGTGAACTGTACTGTGAACTGTACTGTGTACTGTACTGTGAACTGTACTGTGAACTGTACTGTGTACTGTACTGTGAACTGTACTGTGAACTGTACTGTGTACTGTACTGTGAACTGTACTGTGAAAGTTACTGTGAACTGTACTGTGAACTGTACTGTGTACTGTACTGTGAACTGTACTGTGAACTGTACTGTGAACTGTACTGTGAACTGTACTGTGAACTGTACTGTGTACTGTACTGTGAACTGTACTGTGAACTGTACTGTGAACTGTACTGTGAAAGTTACTGTGAACTGTACTGTGAACTGTACTGTGTACTGTACTGTGAACTGTACTGTGAACTGTACTGTGAACTGTACTGTGTACTGTACTGTGAACTGTACTGTGAACTGTACTGTGAACTATACTGTGAACTGTACTGTGAACTGTACTGTGAACTGTACTGTGAACTGTACTGTGAACTGTACTGTGAACTGTACTGTGTACTGTACTGTGAACTGTACTGTGAACTGTACTGTGAACTGTACTGTGAATTGTACTGTGAATTGTACTGTGAACTGTACTGTGAACTGTACTGTGAATTGTACTGTGAATTGTACTGTGAACTGTACTGTGAATTGTACTGTGAACTGTACTGTGAATTGTACTGTGAATTGTACTGTGAATTGTACTGTGAATTGTACTGTGAATTATACTGTGAACTGTACTATGAATTGTACTGTGAATTGTACTGTGAACTGTACTGTGAACTGTACTGTGAACTGTACTGTGAACTGTACTGTGAACTGTACTGTGAATTGTACTGTGAATTGTACTGTGAACTGTACTGTGAACTGTACTGTGAACTGTACTGTGAACTGTACTGTGAACTGTACTGTGAACTGTACTGTGAACTGTACTGTGAACTGTACTGTGAACTGTACTGTGAACTGTACTGTGAACTATAGTGTGAACTGTACTGTGAACTGTACTGTGAACTGTACTGTGAACTGTACTGTGAACTGTACTGTGAACTGTACTGTGAACTATACTGTGAGCTGTACTGTGAACTGTACTGTGAACTGTACTGTGAACTGTACTGTGAACTGTACTGTGTACTGTACTGTGAACTGTACTGTGAACTGTACTGTGAACTGTACTGTGAACTGTACTGTGAACTGTACTGTGAACTGTACTGTGTACTGTACTGTGAACTGTACTGTGAACTGTACTGTGAACTGTACTGTGTACTGTACTGTGAACTGTACTGTGAACTGTACTGTGTACTGTACTGTGAACTGTACTGTGAACTGTACTGTGAACTGTTCTGTGAACTGTACTGTGAACTGTACTGTGAACTGTACTGTGAACTGTACTGTTAACTATAGTGTGAACTGTACTGTGAACTGTACTGTGAACTGTACTGTGAACTGTACTGTGTACTGTACTGTGAACTGTACTGTGAACTGTACTGTGAACTGTACTGTGAACTGTACTGTGAACTGTAGTGTGAAGTGTACTGTGAACTGTACTGTGAACTGTACTGTGAACTATAGTGTGAACTGTACTGTGAACTGTACTGTGAACTGTACTGTGAACTGTACTGTGAACTGTACTGTGAACTGTACTGTGAACTGTACTGTGAACTGTACTGTGAACTGTACTGTGAACTGTACTGTGTACTGTACTGTGAACTGTACTGTGAACTGTACTGTGTACTGTACTGTGAACTGTACCGTGAACTGTACTGTGAACTGTACTGTGAACTGTACTGTGAACTGTACTGTGAACTGTACTGTGAACTGTACTGTGAACTATAGTCTGAACTGTACTGTGAACAGTACTGTGAACTGTACTGTGAACTCTACTGTGTACTGTACTGTGAACTGTACTGTGAACTGTACTGTAAACTGTACTGTGAACTCTACTGTGAACTGTACTGTGAACTGTACTGTGAACTGTACTGTAAACTGTACTGTGAACTCTACTGTGAACTGTACTGTGACCTGTACTGTGAACTGTACTGTGAACTGTACTGTGAACTGTACTGTGTACTGTACTGTGAACTGTACTGTGAACTGTACTGTGAACTGTACTGTGAACTGTACTGTGTACTGTACTGTGAACTGTACTGTGAACTGTACTGTGAACTATACTGTGAACTGTACTGTGAACTGTACTGTGAACTGTACTGTGAACTGTACTGTGAACTGTACTGTGTACTGTACTGTGAACTGTACTGTGAACTGTACTGTGAACTGTACTGTGAACTGTACTGTGAACTGTACTGTGAACTGTACTGTGAACTGTACTGTGTACTGTACTGTGAACTGTACTGTGAACTGTACTGTGTACTGTACTGTGAACTGTACTGTGAACTGTACTGTGTACTGTACTGTGAACTGTACTGTGAAAGTTACTGTGAACTGTACTGTGAACTGTACTGTGTACTGTACTGTGAACTGTACTGTGAACTGTACTGTGAACTGTACTGTGAACTGTACTGTGAACTGTACTGTGAACTGTACTGTGTACTGTACTGTGAACTGTACTGTGAACTGTACTGTGAACTATACTGTGAACTGTACTGTGAACTGTACTGTGAACAGTACTGTGAACTATACTGTGTACTGTACTGTGAACTGTACTGTGAATTGTACTGTGAACTGTGCTGTGAATTGTACTGTGAACTGTACTGTGAATTGTACTGTGAATTGTACTGTGAACTGTACTGTGAATTGTACTGTGAACTGTACTGTGAACTGTACTGTGAACTGTACTGTGAACTATACTGTGAACTGTACTGTGAACTGTACTGTGAACTGTACTGTGAACTGTACTGTGAACTATACTGTGAACTGTACTGTGAACTGTACTGTGAACTGTACTGTGAACTGTACTGTGAACTGTACTGTGAACTGTACTGTGAACTATACTGTGAACTGTACTGTGAACTGTACTGTGAACTGTACTGTGAACTGTACTGTGAACTGTACTCTGAACTGTACTGTGAACTGTACTGTGTACTGTACTGTGAACTGTACTGTGTACTGTACTGTGAACTGTACTGTGAACTGTACTGTGAACTGTACTGTGAGCTGTACTGTGAACTGTACTGTAAACTGTACTGTGAACTGTACTGTGACCTGTACTCTGAACTGTACTGTGAACTGTACTGTGAACTAAACTGTGAACTGTACTGTGAACTGTACTGTGAACTGTACTGTGAACTGTACTGTGAACTGTACTGTGAACTGTACTGTGAACTGTACTGTGAACTGTACTGTGAACTGTACTGTGAAGTGTACTGTGAACTGTACTGTGAACTGTACTGTGAACTGTACTGTGAACTGTACTGTGAACTGTACTGTGAACTGTACTGTGAACTGTACTGTGAACTGTACTGTGAACTGTACTGTGAACTGTACTGTGAACTGTACTGTGAACTGTACTGTGAACTGTACTGTGAACTGTACTGTGAACTGTACTGTGAACTGTACTGTGAACTGTACTGTGAACTGTACTGTGAACTGTACTGTGAACTGTACTGTGAACTGTACTGTGAACTGTACTGTGAACTGTACTGTGAACTGTACTGTGAACTGTACTGTGAACTGTACTGTGAACTGTACTGTGAACTGTACTGTGAACTGTACTGTGAACTGTACTGTGAACTGTACTATGAACTGTACTGTGAACTGTACTGTGAACTGTACTGTGAACTGTACTGTGAACTGTACTGTGAACTGTACTGTGAACTGTACTGTGAACTGTACTGTGAACTGTACTGTGAACTGTACTGTGAACTGTACTGTGAACTGTACTGTGAACTGTACTGTGTACTGTACTGTGAACTGTACTGTGAACTGTACTGTGTACTGTACTGTGAACTGTACCGTGAACTGTACTGTGAACTGTACTGTGAACTGTACTGTGAACTGTACTGTGAACTGTACTGTGAACTGTACTGTGAACTATAGTCTGAACTGTACTGTGAACAGTACTGTGAACTGTACTGTGAACTCTACTGTGTACTGTACTGTGAACTGTACTGTGAACTGTACTGTAAACTGTACTGTGAACTCTACTGTGAACTGTACTGTGAACTGTACTGTGAACTGTACTGTAAACTGTACTGTGAACTCTACTGTGAACTGTACTGTGACCTGTACTGTGAACTGTACTGTGAACTGTACTGTGAACTGTACTGTGTACTGTACTGTGAACTGTACTGTGAACTGTACTGTGAACTGTACTGTGAACTGTACTGTGTACTGTACTGTGAACTGTACTGTGAACTGTACTGTGAACTATACTGTGAACTGTACTGTGAACTGTACTGTGAACTGTACTGTGAACTGTACTGTGAACTGTACTGTGTACTGTACTGTGAACTGTACTGTGAACTGTACTGTGAACTGTACTGTGAACTGTACTGTGAACTGTACTGTGAACTGTACTGTGAACTGTACTGTGTACTGTACTGTGAACTGTACTGTGAACTGTACTGTGTACTGTACTGTGAACTGTACTGTGAACTGTACTGTGTACTGTACTGTGAACTGTACTGTGAAAGTTACTGTGAACTGTACTGTGAACTGTACTGTGTACTGTACTGTGAACTGTACTGTGAACTGTACTGTGAACTGTACTGTGAACTGTACTGTGAACTGTACTGTGAACTGTACTGTGTACTGTACTGTGAACTGTACTGTGAACTGTACTGTGAACTATACTGTGAACTGTACTGTGAACTGTACTGTGAACAGTACTGTGAACTATACTGTGTACTGTACTGTGAACTGTACTGTGAATTGTACTGTGAACTGTGCTGTGAATTGTACTGTGAACTGTACTGTGAATTGTACTGTGAATTGTACTGTGAACTGTACTGTGAATTGTACTGTGAACTGTACTGTGAACTGTACTGTGAACTGTACTGTGAACTATACTGTGAACTGTACTGTGAACTGTACTGTGAACTGTACTGTGAACTGTACTGTGAACTATACTGTGAACTGTACTGTGAACTGTACTGTGAACTGTACTGTGAACTGTACTGTGAACTGTACTGTGAACTGTACTGTGAACTATACTGTGAACTGTACTGTGAACTGTACTGTGAACTGTACTGTGAACTGTACTGTGAACTGTACTCTGAACTGTACTGTGAACTGTACTGTGTACTGTACTGTGAACTGTACTGTGTACTGTACTGTGAACTGTACTGTGAACTGTACTGTGAACTGTACTGTGAGCTGTACTGTGAACTGTACTGTAAACTGTACTGTGAACTGTACTGTGACCTGTACTCTGAACTGTACTGTGAACTGTACTGTGAACTAAACTGTGAACTGTACTGTGAACTGTACTGTGAACTGTACTGTGAACTGTACTGTGAACTGTACTGTGAACTGTACTGTGAACTGTACTGTGAACTGTACTGTGAACTGTACTGTGAAGTGTACTGTGAACTGTACTGTGAACTGTACTGTGAACTGTACTGTGAACTGTACTGTGAACTGTACTGTGAACTGTACTGTGAACTGTACTGTGAACTGTACTGTGAACTGTACTGTGAACTGTACTGTGAACTGTACTGTGAACTGTACTGTGAACTGTACTGTGAACTGTACTGTGAACTGTACTGTGAACTGTACTGTGAACTGTACTGTGAACTGTACTGTGAACTGTACTGTGAACTGTACTGTGAACTGTACTGTGAACTGTACTGTGAACTGTACTGTGAACTGTACTGTGAACTGTACTGTGAACTGTACTGTGAACTGTACTGTGAACTGTACTATGAACTGTACTGTGAACTGTACTGTGAACTGTACTGTGAACTGTACTGTGAACTGTACTGTGAACTGTACTGTGAACTGTACTGTGAACTGTACTGTGAACTGTACTGTGAACTGTACTGTGAACTGTACTGTGAACTGTACTGTGAACTGTACTGTGAACTGTACTGTGAACTGTACTGTGAACTGTACTGTGAACTGTACTGTGAACTGTACTGTGAACTGTACTGTGAACTGTACTGTGAACTGTACTGTGAACTGTACTGTGAATTGTACTGTCAACTGTACTGTGAACTGTACTGTGAACTGTACTGTGAACTGTACTCTGAACTGTACTGTGAACTTTACTGTGAACTGTACTGTGAACTGTACTGTGAACTGTACTGTGAACTGTACTGTGAACTGTACTGTGAACTGTACTATGAACTGTACTGTGAACTGTACTGCGAACTTTACTGTGAACTGTATTGTGAACTGTACTGTGAACTGTACTGTGAATTGTACTGTGAACTGTACTGTGAATTGTACTGTGAATTGTACCGTGAATTGTACTGTGAATTGTATTGTGAACTGTACTGTGAACTGTACTGTGAACTGTACTGTGAACTGTACTGTGAACTGTACTGTGAACTGTACTGTGAACTGTACTGTGAACTGTACTGTGAACTGTACTGTGAACTGTACTGAGAACTGTACTGTGAACTGTACTGTGAACTGTACTGTGAACTGTACTGTGAACTGTACTGTGAACTGTACTGTGAACTGTACTGTGAACTGTACTGTGAACTGTACTGTGAACTGTACTGTGAACTGTTCTGAGAACTGTACTGTGAACTGTACTGTGAACTGTACTGTGAACTGTACTGTGAACTGTACTGTGAACTGTACTGTGAACTGTACTGTGAACTGTACTGTGTACTGTACTGTGAACTGTACTGTGAACTGTACTGTGAACTGTACTGTGAACTGTACTGTGAACTGTACTGTGAACTGTACTGTGAACTGTACTGTGAACTGTACTGTGAACTGTACTGTGAACTGTACTGTGAACTGTACTGTGAACTGTACTGTGAACTGTACTGTGAACTGTACTGTGAACTGTACTGTGAACTGTACTGTGAATTGTACTGTGAATTGTACTGTGAATTGTACTGTAAATTGTACTGTGAACTGTACTGTGAATTGTACTGTGAACTGTACTGTGCATTGCACTGTGAATTGTACTGTGAATTGTACTGTGAACTGTACTGTGAACTGTACTGTGAACTTTACTGTGTACTGTACTGTGAACTGTACTGTGAACTGTACTGTGAACTATACTGTGAACTGTACTGTGAACTGTACTGTGAACTGTACTGTGAACTGTACTGTGAACTGTACTGTGAACTGTACTGTGAACTGTACTGTGAACTGTACTGTGAACTGTACTGTGAACTGTACTGTGAACTCTACTGTGAACTGTACTGTGAACTCTACTGTGAACTGTACTGTGAACTCTACTGTGAATTCTACTGTGAACTGTACTGTGAACTCTACTTTGAACTGTACTGTGAACTGTACTGTGAACTGTACTGTGAACTGTACTGTGAACTGTACTGTGAACTGTACTGTGAACTGTACTGTGAACTGTACTGTGAACTGTACTGTGAACTGTACTGTGAACTGTACTGTGAACTGTACTGTGAACTGTACTGTGAACTGTACTGTGAACTGTACTGTGAACTCTACTGTGAACTGTACTGTAAACTGTACTGTGAACTGTACTGTGAACTGTACTGTAAACTGTACTGTGAACTCTACTGTGAACTGTACTGTGAACTGTACTGTGAACTGTACTGTGAACTGTACTGTGAACTGTACTGTGAACTGTACTGTGAACTGTACTGTGAACTGTACTGTGAACTGTACTGTGAACTGTACTGTGAACTGTACTGTGAACTGTACTGTGAACTGTACTGTGAACTATACTGTGAACTGTACTGTGAACTGTACTGTGAACTGTACTGTGAACTGTACTGTGAACTGTACTGTGAACTGTACTGTGAACTGTACTGTGAACTGTACTGTGAACTGTACTGTGAACTGTACTGTGAACTGTACTGTGAACTATAATGTGAACTGTACTGTGAACTGTACTGTGAACTGTACTGTGAACTGTAATTTGAACTGTACTGTGAACTGTACTGTGAACTGTATTGTGAACTGTACTGTGAACTGTACTGTGAACTCTACTGTGAACTGTACTGTGAACTGTACTGTGAACTGTACTGTGAACTGTACTGTGAAGTGTACTGTGAACTCTACTGTGAACTGTACTGTGAACTGTACTGTGAACTGTACTGTGAACTGTACTGTGAACTGTACTGTGAACTCTACTGTGAACTGTACTGTGAACTGTACTGTGAACTGTACTGTGAACTGTACTGTGAAGTGTACTGTGAACTCTACTGTGAACTGTACTGTGAACTGTACTGTGAACTGTACTGTGAACTGTACTGTGAACTGTACTGTGAACAGTACTGTGAACTGTACTGTGAACTGTACTGTGAACTGTACTGTGAACTGTACTGTGAGCTGTACTGTGAACTGTACTGTGAACTGTACTGTGAGCTGTACTGTGAACTGTACTGTGAACTGTACTGTGAACTGTACTGTGAACTGTACTGTGAACTGTACTGTGAACTGTACTGTGAACTGTACTGTGAACTGTACTGTGAACTGTACTGTGAACTGTACTGTGAACTGTACTGTGAACTGTACTGTGAATTGTACTGTGAATTGTACTGTGAACTGTGCTGTGAATTGTACTGTGAACTGTGCTGTGAATTGTACTGTGAATTGTACTGTGCATTGTACTGTGAATTGTACTGTGTATTGTACTGTGAATTATACTGTGAACTGTACTGTGAATTGTACTGTGAATTGTACTGTGAACTGTACTGTGAACTGTACTGTGAACTGTACTGTGAACTGTACTATGAACTGTACTGTGAACTGTACTGTGAACTGTACTGTGAACTGTACTGTGAACTGTACTGTGAACTGTACTGTGAACTGTACTGTGAACTACACTGTAAACTGTACTGTGAACTGTACTGTGAACGGTACTGTGAACTGTACTGTGAACTGTACTGTGAACTGTACTGTGAACTGTACTGTGTACTGTACTGTGAACTGTACTGTGAACTGTACTGTGAACTGTACGGTGAACTGTACTGTGAACTGTACTGTGAACTGTACTGTGAACTGTACTGTGAACTGTACTGTGAACTGTACTGTGAACTGTACTGTGAAGTGTACTGTGAACTGTACTGTGAACTGTACTGTGAACTGTACTGTGAACTGTATTATGAACTGTACTGTGAACTGTACTGTGAACTGTACTGTGAACTGTACTGTGAACTGTACTATGAACTGTACTGTGAACTGTACTGTGAACTGTACTGTGAACTGTACTGTGAACTGTACTGTGAACTGTACTGTGAACTGTACTGTGAACTGTACTGTGAACTGTACTGTGAACTGTACTGTGAACTGTACTGTGAACTGTACTGTGAACTGTACTGTGAACTGTACTGTGAACTGTACTGTGAACTGTACTGTGAACTGTACTGTGAACTGTACTGTGAACTGTACTGTGAACTGTACTGTGAACTGTACTGTGAACTGTACTGTTAACTGTACTGTGAACTGTACTGTGAACTCTACTGTGAACTGTACTGTGAACTGTACTGTGAACTGTACTGTGAACTGTACTGTGAACTGTACTGTGAACTGTACTGTGAATTGTACTGTGAACTGTACTGTGAACTGTACTGTGAACTGTACTGTGAACTGTACTGTGAACTGTACTGTGAACTGTACTGTGAACTGTACTGTGAACTGTACTGTGAACTGTACTGTGAACTGTACTGTGAACTGTACTGTGAACTGTACTGTGAACTGTACTGTGAACTGTACTGTGAACTGTACTGTGAACTGTACTGTGAACTGTACTGTGAACTGTACTGTGAACTGTATTATGAACTGTACTGTGAACTGTACTGTGAACTGTACTGTGAACTGTACTGTGAACTGTACTATGAACTGTACTGTGAACTGTACTGTGAACTGTACTGTGAACTGTACTGTGAACTGTACTGTGAACTGTACTGTGAACTGTACTGTGAACTGTACTGTGAACTGTACTGTGAACTGTACTGTGAACTGTACTGTGAACTGTACTGTGAACTGTACTGTGAACTGTACTGTGAACTGTACTGTGAACTGTACTGTGAACTGTACTGTGAACTGTACTGTGAACTGTACTGTGAACTGTACTGTGAACTGTACTGTGAACTGTACTGTGAACTGTATTATGAACTGTACTGTGAACTGTACTGTGAACTGTACTGTGAACTGTACTGTGAACTGTACTATGAACTGTACTGTGAACTGTACTGTGAACTGTACTGTGAACTGTACTGTGAACTGTACTGTGAACTGTACTGTGAACTGTACTGTGAACTGTACTGTGAACTGTACTGTGAACTGTACTGTGAACTGTACTGTGAACTGTACTGTGAACTGTACTGTGAACTGTACTGTGAACTGTACTGTAAACTGTACTGTGAACTGTACTGTGAACTGTACTGTGAACTGTACTGTTAACTGTACTGTGAACTGTACTGTGAACTGTACTGTGAACTGTACTGTGAACTGTACTGTGAACTGTACTGTGAACTGTACTGTGAACTGTACTGTGAACTGTACTGTGAACTGTACTGTGAATTGTACTGTGAACTGTACTGTGAACTGTACTGTGAACTGTACTGTGAACCTGTGAACTCTACTGTGAACTGTACTGTAAACTGTACTGTGAACTGTACTGTGAACTGTACTGTAAACTGTACTGTGAACTGTACTGTGAACTGTACTGTGAACTGTACTGTGAACTGTACTGTGAACTGTACTGTGAACTGTACTGTGAACTGTACTGTGAACTGCACTGTGAACTGTACTGTGAACTGTACTGTGAACTGTACTGTGAACTGTACTGTGAACTGTACTGTGAACTGTACTGTAAACTGTACTGTGAACTGTACTGTGAACTGTACTGTAAACTGTACTGTGAACTGTACTGTGAACTGTACTGTGAACTGTACTGTGAACTGTACTGTGAACTGTACTGTGAACTCTACTGTGAACTGTACTGTGAACTGTACTTTGAACTGTACTGTGAACTGTACTGTGAACTGTACTGTGAACTGTACTGTGAGCTGTAGTGTGAACTGTACTGTGAACTGTACTGTGAACTGTACTGTGAACTGTACTGTGAACTGTACTGTGAACTGTACTGTGAACTGTACTGTGAACTGTACTGTGAACTGTACTGTGAACTGTACTGTGAACTGTACTGTGAACTGTACTGTGAACTGTACTGTGAACTGTACTGTGAACTGTACTGTGAACTGTACTGTGAACTGTACTGTGAACTGTACTGTGAACTGTACTGTGAATTGTACTGTGAACTGTACTGTGAACTTTACTGTGAACTGTGCTGTGAACTGTACTGTGAACTGTACTGTGCATTGTACTGTGAATTGTACTATGAATTGTACTGTACTGTGAACTGTACTGTGAACTGTACTGTGAACTGTACTGTGAACTGTACTGTGAACAGTACTGTGAACTGTACTGTGAACTGTGAACTGTACTGTGAACTGTACTGTGAACTGTACTGTGAACTGTACTGTGAACTGTACTCTGAACTGTACTGTGAACTGTACTGTGAACTGTACTGTGAACTGTACTGTGAACTGTACTGTGAACTGTACTGTGAACTGTACTGTGAACTGTACTATGAACTGTACTGTGAACTGTACTGTGAACTGTACTGTGAACTGTACTGTGAACTGTACTGTGAACTGTACTGTGAACTGTACTGTGAACTGTACTGTGAACTGTACTGTGAACTGTACTGTGAACTGTACTGTGAACTGTACTGTGAATTGTACTGTGAACTGTACTGTGCATTGTACTGTGAATTGTACTGTGAATTGTGCTGTGAATTGTACTGTGAATTATACTGTGAACTGTACTGTGAATTGTACTGTGAACTGTACTGTGAACTGTACTTTGAACTGTACTGTGAACTGTTCTGTGAACTGTACCGTGAACTGTACTGTGAACTGTACTGTGAACTGTACTGTGAACTATACTGTGAACTGTACTGTGAACTGTACTGTGAACTGTACTGTGAACTGTACTGTGAACTGTACTGTGTACTGTACTGTGAAGTGTACTGTGAACTGTACTGTGAACTGTACTGTGAACTGTACTGTGAACTGTACTGTGAACTGTACTGTGAACTGTACTGTGAACTGTACTGTGAACTGTACTGTGAACTGTACTGTGAACTGTACTGTGAACTGTGCTGTGAACTGTACTGTGAACTGTACTGTGAACTGTACTGTGAACTGTACTGTGAACTGTACTGTGAACTGTACTGTGAACTGTACTGTGAACTGTACTGTGAACTGTACTGTGAACTGTACTGTGAACTGTACTGTGAACTGTACTGTGAACTGTACTGTGAACTGTACTGTGAACTGTACTGTGAACTGTACTGTGAACTGTACTGTGAACTGTACTGTGAACTGTACTGTGAATTGTACTGTGAACTGTACTGTGAACTGTACTGTGAACTGTACTGTGAACTGTACTGTGTACTGTACTGTGAACTGTACTGTGAACTGTACTGTGTACTGTACTGTGAACTGTACTGTGAACTGTACTGTGAACTGTACTGTGAACTGTACTATGAACTGTACTGTGAACTGTACTGTGAACTGTACTGTGAACTGTACTGTGAACTGTACTGTGAACTGTACTGTGAACTGTACTGTGAACTGTACTGTGAACAGTACTGTGAACTGTACTGTGAACTGTACTGTGAACTGTACTGTGAACTGTACTGTGAACTGTACTGTGAACTGTACTGTGAACTGTACTGTGAACTGTACTGTGAACTGTACTGTGTACTGTACTGTGAACTGTACTGTGAACTGTACTGTGAACTGTACTGTGAACTGTACTTTGAACTGTACTGTGAACTGTACTGTGAACTGTACTGTGAATTGTACTGTGAACAGTACTGTGAACTGTACTGTGAACAGTACTGTGAACAGTACTGTGAACTGTACTGTGAACTGTACTGTGAACTGTACTGTGAACTGTACTGTGAACTGTACTGTGAACTGTACTTTGAACTGTACTGTGAACTGTACTGCGAACTGTACTGTGAACTGTACTGTGAACTGTACTGTGAACTGTACTGTGAACTGTACTGTGAACTGTACTGTGAACTGTACTGTGAACTGTACTGTGAACAGTACTGTGAACTGTACTGTGAACTGTACTGTGAACTGTACTGTGAACTGTACTGTGAACTGTACTGTGAACTGTTCTGTGAACTGTACTGTGAACTGTACTGTGAACTGTACTGTGAACTGAACTGTGAACTGTACTGTGAACTGTACTGTGAACTGTACTGTGAACTGTGAACAGTACTGTGAACTGTACTGTGAACTGTACTGTGAACTGTACTGTGAACTGTACTGTGGACTGTACTGTGAACTGTACTGTGAACTGTACTGTGAACTGCACTGTGAACTGTACTGTGAACTGTACTGTGAACTGTATTGTGAACTGTACTGTGAACTATACTGTGAACTGTACTGTGAACTGTACTGTGAACTGTACTGTGAACTGTACTGTGAACTGTACTGTGTACTGTACTGTGAACTGTACTGTGAACTGTACTGTGAACTGTACTGTGAACTGTACTGTGAACTGTACTGTGAACTGTACTGTGAACTGTACTGTGAACTGTACTGTGAACTGTACTGTGAACTGTACTGTGAACTGTACTGTGAACTGTACTGTGAATTGTACTGTGAACAGTACTGTGAACTGTACTGTGAACAGTACTGTGAACTGTACTGTGAACTGTACTGTGAACTGTACTGTGAACTGTACTGTGAACTGTACTGTGAACTGTACTGTGAACTGTACTTTGAACTGTACTGTGAACTGTACTGCGAACTGTACTGTGAACTGTACTGTGAACTGTACTGTGAACTGTACTGTGAACTGTACTGTGAACTGTACTGTGAACTGTACTGTGAACTGTACTGTGAACAGTACTGTGAACTGTACTGTGAACTGTACTGTGAACTGTACTGTGAACTGTACTGTGAACTGTTCTGTGAACTGTACTGTGAACTGTACTGTGAACTGTACTGTGAACTGTACTGTGAACTGTACTGTGAACTGTACTGTGAACTGTACTGTGAACTGTACTGTGAACTGTACTGTGAACTGTACTGTGAACTGTACTGTGAACTGTACTGTGAACTGTACTGTGAACTGTACTGTGAACTGTACTGTGAACTGTACTGTGAACTGTACTGTGAACTGTACTGTGAACTGTACTGTGAACTGTACTGTGAACTGTACTGTGAACTGTACTGTGGACTGTACTGTGAACTGTACTGTGAACTGTACTGTGAACTGCACTGTGAACTGTACTGTGAACTGTACTGTGAACTGTACTGTGAACTGTACTGTGAACTGTACTGTGAACTGTACTGTGAACTGTACTGTGAACTGCACTGTAAACTGTACTGTGAACTGTACTGTGAACTGTACTGTGAACTGTACTGTGAACTGTTCTGTAAACTGTACTGTGAACTGTACTGTGAACTGTACTGTGAACTGTACTGTGAACTGTACTGTGAACTGCACTGTAAACTGTACTGTGAACTGTACTGTGAACTGTACTGTAAACTGTACTGTGAACTGTACTGTGAACTGTACTGTGAACTGTACTGTGAACTGTACTGTGAACTGCACTGTGAACTGTACTGTGAACTGTACTGTGAACTGTACTGTGAACTGTACTGTGAACTGTACTGTGAACTGTACTGTAAACTGTACTGTGAACTGTACTGTAAACTGTACTGTGAACTGTACTGTGAACTGTACTGTGAACTGTACTGTGAACTGTACTGTGAACTGTACTGTGAACTCTACTGTGAACTGTACTGTGAACTGTACTTTGAACTGTACTGTGAACTGTACTGTGAACTGTACTGTGAACTGTACTGTGAGCTGTAGTGTGAACTGTACTGTGAACTGTACTGTGAACTGTACTGTGAACTGTACTGTGAACTGTACTGTGAACTGTACTGTGAACTGTACTGTGAACTGTACTGTGAACTGTACTGTGAACTGTACTGTGAACTGTACTGTGAACTGTACTGTGAACTGTACTGTGAACTGTACTGTGAACTGTACTGTGAAGTGTACTGTGAACTTTACTGTGAACTGTGCTGTGAACTGTACTGTGAACTGTACTGTGCATTGTACTGTGAATTGTACTATGAATTGTACTGTACTGTGAACTGTACTGTGAACTGTACTGTGAACTGTACTGTGAACTGTACTGTGAACTGTACTGTGAACAGTACTGTGAACTGTACTGTGAACTGTGAACTGTACTGTGAACTGTACTGTGAACTGTACTGTGAACTGTACTGTGAACTGTACTGTGAACTGTACTCTGAACTGTACTGTGAACTGTACTGTGAACTGTACTGTGAACTGTACTGTGAACTGTACTGTGAACTGTACTGTGAACTGTACTGTGAACTGTACTATGAACTGTACTGTGAACTGTACTGTGAACTGTACTGTGAACTGTACTGTGAACTGTACTGTGAACTGTACTGTGAACTGTACTGTGAATTGTACTGTGAACTGTACTGTGAACTGTACTGTGAACTGTACTGTGAACTGTACTCTGAACTGTACTGTGTGTACTGTGAACTTTACTGTGAACTGTACTGTGAACTGTACTGTAAACTGTACTGTGAACTGTACTGTGAACTGTACTGTGAACTGTACTGTGAACTGTACTGTGAACTTTGCTGTGAACTGTACTGTGAATTGTACTGTGAATTGTACTGTGAACTGTACTGTGAATTGTACTGTGAACTGTACTGTGAATTGTACTTTGAATTGTACCGTGAATTGTACTGTGAATTGTACTGTGAACTGTACTGTGAACTGTACTGTTAACTGTACTGTGAACTGTACTGTGAACTGTACTGTGAACTGTACTGTGAACTGTACTGTGAACTGTACTGTGAACTGTCCTGAGAACTGTACTGTGAACTGTACTGTGAACTGTACTGTGAACTGTACTGTGAACTGTACTGTGAACTGTACTGTGAACTGTACTGTGAACTGTACTGTGAACTGTACTGAGAACTGTACTGTGAACTGTACTGTGAACTGTACTGTGAACTGTACTGTGAACTGTACTGTGAACTGTACTGTGAACTGTACTGTGAACTGTACTGTGAACTGTACTGTGAACTGTTCTGTAAACTGTACTGTGAACTGTACTGTGAACTGTACTGTGAACTGTACTGTGAACTGTACTGTGAACTGTACTGTGAACTGTACTGTGAACTGTACTGTGAACTGTACTGTGAACTGCACTGTAAACTGTACTGTGAACTGTACTGTGAACTGTACTGTAAACTGTACTGTGAACTCTACTGTGAACTGTACTGTGAACTGTACTGTGAACTGTACTGTAAACTGTACTGTGAACTCTACTGTGAACTGTACTGTGAACTGTACTGTGAACTGTACTGTGAACTGTACTGTGAACTCTACTGTGAACTGTACTGTAAACTGTACTGTGAACTGTACTGTGAACTGTACTGTAAACTGTACTGTGAACTCTACTGTGAACTGTACTGTGAACTGTACTGTGAACTGTACTGTGAACTGTACTGTGAACTGTACTGTGAACTGTACTGTGAACTGCACTGTGAACTGTACTGTGAACTGTACTGTGAACTGTACTGTGAACTGTACTGTGAACTGTACTGTAAACTGTACTGTGAACTGTACTGTGAACTGTACTGTAAACTGTACTGTGAACTGTACTGTGAACTGTACTGTGAACTGTACTGTGAACTGTACTGTGAACTGTACTGTGAACTCTACTGTGAACTGTACTGTGAACTGTACTTTGAACTGTACTGTGAACTGTACTGTGAACTGTACTGTGAACTGTACTGTGAGCTGTAGTGTGAACTGTACTGTGAACTGTACTGTGAACTGTACTGTGAACTGTACTGTGAACTGTACTGTGAACTGTACTGTGAACTGTACTGTGAACTGTACTGTGAACTGTACTGTGAACTGTACTGTGAACTGTACTGTGAACTGTACTGTGAACTGTACTGTGAACTGTACTGTGAACTGTACTGTGAACTGTACTGTGAACTGTACTGTGTACTGTACTGTGAACTGTACTGTGAACTGTACTGTGAACTGTACTGTGAACTGTACTTTGAACTGTACTGTGAACTGTACTGTGAACTGTACTGTGAACTGTACTGTGAACTGTACTGTGAACTGTACTGTGAACTGTACTGTGAATTGTACTGTGAACAGTACTGTGAACTGTACTGTGAACAGTACTGTGAACAGTACTGTGAACTGTACTGTGAACTGTACTGTGAACTGTACTGTGAACTGTACTGTGAACTGTACTGTGAACTGTACTTTGAACTGTACTGTGAACTGTACTGCGAACTGTACTGTGAACTGTACTGTGAACTGTACTGTGAACTGTACTGTGAACTGTACTGTGAACTGTACTGTGAACTGTACTGTGAACTGTACTGTGAACTGTACTGTGAACAGTACTGTGAACTGTACTGTGAACTGTACTGTGAACTGTACTGTGAACTGTACTGTGAACTGTACTGTGAACTGTACTGTGAACTGTACTGTGAACTGTTCTGTGAACTGTACTGTGAACTGTACTGTGAACTGTACTGTGAACTGTACTGTGAACTGTACTGTGAACTGTACTGTGAACTGTACTGTGAACTGTGAACAGTACTGTGAACAGTACTGTGAACTGTACTGTGAACTGTACTGTGAACTGTACTGTGAACTGTACTGTGGACTGTACTGTGAACTGTACTGTGAACTGTACTGTGAACTGCACTGTGAACTGTACTGTGAACTGTACTGTGAACTGTACTGTGAACTGTACTGTGAACTATACTGTGAACTGTACTGTGAACTGTACTGTGAACTGTACTGTGAACTGTACTGTGAACTGTACTGTGAACTGTACTGTGAACTGTACTGTGAACTGTACTGTGAACTGTACTGTGAACTGTACTGTGAACTGTACTGTGAACTGTACTGTGAACTGTACTGTGAACTGTACTGTGAACTGTACTGTGAACTGTACTGTGAACTGTACTGTGAACTGTACTGTGAACTGTACTGTGAACTGTACTGTGAATTGTACTGTGAACAGTACTGTGAACTGTACTGTGAACAGTACTGTGAACTGTACTGTGAACTGTACTGTGAACTGTACTGTGAACTGTACTGTGAACTGTACTGTGAACTGTACTGTGAACTGTACTGTGAACTGTACTGTGAACTGTACTGTGAACTGTACTGTGAACTGTACTGTGAATTGTACTGTGAACAGTACTGTGAACTGTACTGTGAACAGTACTGTGAACTGTACTGTGAACTGTACTGTGAACTGTACTGTGAACTGTACTGTGAAGTGTACTGTGAACTGTACTGTGAACTGTACTTTGAACTGTACTGTGAACTGTACTGCGAACTGTACTGTGAACTGTACTGTGAACTGTACTGTGAACTGTACTGCGAACTGTACTGTGAACTGTACTGTGAACTGTACTGTGAACTGTACTGTGAACTGTACTGTGAACTGTACTGTGAACTGTACTGTGAACTGTACTGTGAACTGTACTGTGAACAGTACTGTGAACTGTACTGTGAACAGTACTGTGAACTGTACTGTGAACTGTACTGTGAACTGTACTGTGAACTGTACTGTGAACTGTACTGTGAACTGTACTGTGAACTGTACTGTGAACTGTACTGTGAACTGTACTGTGAACTGTACTGTGAACTGTACTGTGAACTGTACTGTGAACTGTACTGTGAACTGTACTGTGAACTGTACTGTGAACTGTACTGTGAACTGTACTGTGAACTGTACTGTGAATTGTACTGTGAACCGTACTGTGAACTGTACTGTGAACTGTACTGTGAACTGTACTGTGTACTGTACTGTGAACTGTACTGTGAACTGTACTGTGTACTGTACTGTGAACTGTACTGTGAACTGTACTGTGAACTGTACTGTGAACTGTACTATGAACTGTACTGTGAACTGTACTGTGAACTGTACTGTGAACTGTACTGTGAACTGTACTGTGAACTGTACTGTGAACTGTACTGTGAACAGTACTGTGAACTGTACTGTGAACTGTACTGTGAACTGTACTGTGAACTGTACTGTGAACTGTACTGTGAACTGTACTGTGAACTGTACTGTGAACTGTACTGTGTACTGTACTGTGAACTGTACTGTGAACTGTACTGTGAACTGTACTGTGAACTGTACTTTGAACTGTACTGTGAACTGTACTGTGAACTGTACTGTGAACTGTACTGTGAACTGTACTGTGAACTGTACTGTGAACTGTACTGTGAATTGTACTGTGAACAGTACTGTGAACTGTACTGTGAACAGTACTGTGAACAGTACTGTGAACTGTACTGTGAACTGTACTGTGAACTGTACTGTGAACTGTACTGTGAACTGTACTGTGAACTGTACTGTGAACTGTACTTTGAACTGTACTGTGAACTGTACTGCGAACTGTACTGTGAACTGTACTATGAACTGTACTGTGAACTGTACTGTGAACTGTACTGTGAACTGTACTGTGAACTGTACTGTGAACTGTACTGTGAACTGTACTGTGAACTGTACTGTGAACAGTACTGTGAACTGTACTGTGAACTGTACTGTGAACTGTACTGTGAACTGTACTGTGAACTGTTCTGTGAACTGTACTGTGAACTGTACTGTGAACTGTACTGTGAACTGTACTGTGAACTGTACTGTGAACTGTACTGTGAACTGTACTGTGAACTGTACTGTGAACTGTGAACAGTACTGTGAACTGTACTGTGAACTGTACTGTGAACTGTACTGTGAACTGTACTGTGGACTGTACTGTGAACTGTACTGTGAACTGTACTGTGAACTGCACTGTGAACTGTACTGTGAACTGTACTGTGAACTGTACTGTGAACTGTACTGTGAACTATACTGTGAACTGTACTGTGAACTGTACTGTGAACTGTACTGTGAACTGTACTGTGAACTGTACTGTGTACTGTACTGTGAACTGTACTGTGAACTGTACTGTGAACTGTACTGTGAACTGTACTGTGAACTGTACTGTGAACTGTACTGTGAACTGTACTGTGAACTGTACTGTGAACTGTACTGTGAACTGTACTGTGAACTGTACTGTGAACTGTACTGTGAACTGTACTGTGAACTGTACTGTGAACTGTACTGTGAACTGTACTGTGAACTGTACTGTGAACTGTACTGTGAACTGTACTGTGGACTGTACTGTGAACTGTACTGTGAACTGTACTGTGAACTGCACTGTGAACTGTACTGTGAACTGTACTGTGAACTGTACTGTGAACTGTACTGTGAACTGTACTGTGAACTGTACTGTGAACTGTACTGTGAACTGTACTGTGAACTGTACTGTGAACTCAATTGTGAACTGTACTGTGAACTCTACTGTGAACTGTACTGTGAACTGTACTGTGAACTGTACTGTGAACTGTACTGTGAACTGTACTGTGAACTGTACTGTGAACTGTACTGTGAACTCAATTGTGAACTGTACTGTGAACTCTACTGTGAACTGTACTGTGAACTGTACTGTGAACTGTACTGTGAACTGTACTGTGAACTGTACTGTGAACTGTACTGTGAACTGTACTGTGAACTGTACTGTGAACTGTACTGTGAACTGTACTGTGAACTGTACTGTGAACTGTACTGTGAACTGTACTGTGAACTGTACTGTGAACTGTACTGTGAACTGTACTGTGAACTGTACTGTGAACTTTACTGTGAACTGTACTGTGAACTGTACTGTGAACTGTACTGTTAACTGTACTGTGAACTCTACTGTGAACTCTACTGTGAACTGTACTGTGAACTCAATTGTGAACTGTACTGTGAACTCTACTGTGAACTGTACTGTGAACTGTACTGTGAACTGTACTGTGAACTGTACTGTGAACTCAATTGTGAACTGTACTGTGAACTCTACTGTGAACTGTACTGTGAACTGTACTGTGAACTGTACTGTGAACTGTACTGTGAACTGTACTGTGAACTGTACTGTGAACTGTACTGTGAACTGTACTGTGAACTGTACTGTGAACTCTACTGTGAACTGTACTGTGAACTGTACTGTGAACTGTACTGTGAACTGTACTGTGAACTGTACTGTGAACTGTACTGTGAACTGTACTGTGAACTGTACTGTGAACTGTACTGTGAACTGTACTGTGAACTGTACTGTCAACTGTACTGTGAACTGTACTGTGAACTGTACTGTGAACTGTACTGTGAACTGTACTGTGAACTGTACTGTGAACTGTACTGTGAACTGTACTGTGAACTGTACTGTGAACTGTACTATGAACTGTACTGTGAACTGTACTGTGAACTGTACTGTGAACTGTACTGTGAACTGTACTGTGAACTGTACTGTGAACTGTACTGTGAACTGTACTGTGAACTGTACTTTGAACTGTACTGTGAACTGTACTGTGAACTGTACTGTGAACTGTACTGTGAACTGTACTGTGAACTGTACTGTGAACTGTACTGTGAACTGTACTGTGAACTGTACTGTGAACTGTACTGTGAACTGTACTGTGAACTGTACTGTGAACTGTGCTGTGAACTGTACTGTGAACTGTACTGTGAACTGTACTGTGAACTGTACTGTGAACTGTACTGTGAACTGTACTGTGAACTGTACTGTGAACTGTACTGTGAACTGTACTGTGAACTGTACTGTGAACTGTACTGTGAACTGTACTGTGAACTGTACTGTGAACTGTACTGTGAACTGTACTGTGAACTGTACTGTGAACTGTACTGTGAACTGTACTGTGAACTGTACTGTGAACTGTACTGTGAACTGTACTGTGAACTGTACTGTGAACTGTACTGTGAACTGTACTGTGAACTGAACTGTAAACTGTACTGTGAACTGTACTGTGAACTGTACTGTGAACTGTACTGTGAACTGTACTGTGAACTGTACTGTGAACTGTACTGTGAACTCTACTGTGAACTCTACTGTGAACTGTACTGTGAACTGTACTTTGAACTCTACTGTGAACTGTACTGTGAACTCTACTGTGAACTGTACTGTGAACTGTACTGTGAACTGTACTGTGAACTGTACTGTGAACTGTACTGTGAACTGTACTGTGAACTGTACTGTGAACTGTACTGTGAACTGTACTGTGAACTGTACTGTGAACTGTACTGTGAACTGTACTGTGAACTGTACTGTGAACTGTACTGTGAACTGTACTGTGAACTGTACTGTGAACTGTACTGTGAATTGTACTGTGAACTGTACAGTGAACTGTACAGTGAACTGTACAGTGAACTGTACTGTGAACTGTACTGTGAACTGTACTGTGAACTGTACTGTGAACTGTACTGTGAACTGTACTGTGAACTGTACTGTGAACTGTACTGTGAACTGTACTGTGAACTGTACTGTGAACTGTACTGTGAACTGTACTGTGAACTGTACTGTGAACTGTACTGTGAACTTTACTGTGAACTGTACTGTGAACTGTACTGTGAACTGTACTGTTAACTGTACTGTGAACTCTACTGTGAACTCTACTGTGAACTGTACTGTGAACTGTACTGTGAACTCAATTGTGAACTGTACTGTGAACTCTACTGTGAACTGTACTGTGAACTGTACTGTGAACTGTACTGTGAACTGTACTGTGAACTCAATTGTGAACTGTACTGTGAACTCTACTGTGAACTGTACTGTGAACTGTACTGTGAACTGTACTGTGAACTGTACTGTGAACTGTACTGTGAACTGTACTGTGAACTGTACTGTGAACTGTACTGTGAACTGTACTGTGAACTGTACTGTGAACTCTACTGTGAACTGTACTGTGAACTGTACTGTGAACTGTACTGTGAACTGTACTGTGAACTGTACTGTGAACTGTACTGTGAACTGTACTGTGAACTGTACTGTGAACTGTACTGTGAACTGTACTGTGAACTGTACTGTGAACTGTACTGTGAACTGTACTGTGAACTGTACTGTGAACTGTACTGTGAACTGTACTGTGAACTGTACTGTGAACTGTACTGTGAACTGTACTGTGAACTGTACTGTGAACTGTACTGTGAACTGTACTGTGAACTGTACTGTGAACTGTACTGTGAACTGTACTGTGAACTGTACTGTGAACTGTACTATGAACTGTACTGTGAACTGTACTGTGAACTGTACTGTGAACTGTACTGTGAACTGTACTGTGAACTGTACTGTGAACTGTACTGTGAACTGTACTGTGAACTGTACTGTGAACTGTACTGTGAACTGTACTGTGAACTGTACTGTGAACTGTACTGTGAACTGTACTGTGAACTGTACTGTGAACTGTACTGTGAACTGTACTGTGAACTGTACTGTGAACTGTACTGTGAACTGTACTGTGAACTGTACTGTGAACTGTACTGTGAACTGTACTGTGAACTGTACTGTGAACTGTACTGTGAACTGTACTGTGAACTGTACTGTGAACTGTACTGTGAACTGTACTGTGAACTGTACTGTGAACTGTACTGTGAACTGTACTGTGAACTGTACTGTGAACTGTACTGTGAACTGTACTGTGAACTGTACTGTGAACTGTACTGTGAACTGTACTGTGAACTGTACTGTGAACTGTACTGTGAACTGTACTGTGAACTGTACTGTGAACTGTACTGTGAACTGTACTGTGAACTGAACTGTAAACTGTACTGTGAACTGTACTGTGAACTGTACTGTGAACTGTACTGTGGAACTGTACTGTGAACTGTACTGTGAACTGTACTGTGAACTGTACTGTGAACTGTACTGTGAACTGTACTGTGAACTGTACTGTGAACTGTACTGTGAACTCTACTGTGAACTCTACTGTGAACTGTACTGTGAACTGTACTGTGAACTCTACTGTGAACTGTACTGTGAACTCTACTGTGAACTGTACTGTGAACTGTACTGTGAACTGTACTGTGAACTGTACTGTGAACTGTACTGTGAACTGTACTGTGAACTGTACTGTGAACTGTACTGTGAACTGTACTGTGAACTGTACTGTGAACTGTACTGTGAACTGTACTGTGAACTGTACTGTGAACTGTACTGTGAACTGTACTATGAACTGTACTGTGAACTGTACTGTGAACTGTACTGTGAACTGTACTGTGAACTGTACTGTGAACTGTACTGTGAACTGTACTGTGAATTGTACTGTGAACTGTACAGTGAACTGTACAGTGAACTGTACTGTGAACTGTACTGTGAACTGTACTGTGAACTGTACTGTGAACTGTACTGTGAACTTTACTGTGAACTGTACTGTGAACTGTACTGTGAACTGTACTGTGAACTGTACTGTGAACTGTACTGTGAACTGTACTGTGAACTGTACTGTGAACTGTACTGTGAACTGTACTGTGAACTGTACTGTGAACTGTACTGTGAACTGTACTGTGAACTGTATTGTGAACTGTACTGTGAACTGTACTGTGAACTGTACTGTGAACTGTACTGTGAACTGTACTGTGAACTGTACTGTGAACTCTACTGTGAACTGTACTGTGAACTGTACTGTGAACTGTACTGTGAACTGTACTGTGAACTGTACTGTGAACTGTACTGTGAACTGTACTGTGAACTGTACTGTGAACTGTACTGTGAACTGTACTGTGAACTGTACTGTGAACTGTACTGTGAACTGTACTGTGAACTGTACTGTGAACTGTACTGTGAACTGTACTGTGAACTGTACTGTGAACTGTACTGTGAACTGTACTGTGAACTGTACTGTGAACTGTACTGTGAACTGTACTGTGAACTATACTGTGAACTGTACTGTGAATTGTACTGTGAACTGTACAGTGAACTGTACAGTGAACTGTACTGTGAACTGTACTGTGAACTGTACTGTGAACTGTACTGTGAACTGTACTGTGAACTTTACTGTGAACTGTACTGTGAACTGTACTGTGAACTGTACTGTGAACTGTACTGTGAATTGTACTGTGAACTGTACAGTGAACTGTACAGTGAACTGTACTGTGAACTGTACTGTGAACTATACTGTGAACTGTACTGTGAATTGTACTGTGAACTGTACAGTGAACTGTACAGTGAACTGTACTGTGAACTGTACTGTGAACTGTACTGTGAACTGTACTGTGAACTGTACTGTGAACTGTACTGTGAACTATACTGTGAACTGTACTGTGAATTGTACTGTGAACTGTACAGTGAACTGTACAGTGAACTGTACTGTGAACTGTACTGTGAACTGTACTGTGAACTGTACTGTGAACTGTACTGTGAACTTTACTGTGAACTGTACTGTGAACTGTACTGTGAACTGTACTGTGAACTGTACTGTGAACTGTACTGTGAACTGTACTGTGAACTGTACTGTGAACTGTACTGTGAACTGTACTGTGAACTGTACTGTGAACTGTACTGTGAACTGTACTGTGAACTATACTGTGAACTGTACTGTGAACTGTACTGTGAACTGTACTGTGAACTGTACTGTGTACTGTACTGTGAACTGTACTGTGAACTGTACTGTGAACTGTACTTTGAACTGTACTGTGAACTGTACTGTGAACTGTACTGTGAACTGTACTGTGAACTGTACTGTGAACTGTACTGTGAACTGTACTGTGAATTGTACTGTGAACAGTACTGTGAACTGTACTGTGAACAGTACTGTGAACAGTACTGTGAACTGTACTGTGAACTGTACTGTGAACTGTACTGTGAACTGTACTGTGAACTGTACTGTGAACTGTACTTTGAACTGTACTGTGAACTGTACTGCGAACTGTACTGTGAACTGTACTGTGAACTGTACTGTGAACTGTACTGTGAACTGTACTGTGAACTGTACTGTGAACTGTACTGTGAACTGTACTGTGAACTGTACTGTGAACAGTACTGTGAACTGTACTGTGAACTGTACTGTGAACTGTACTGTGAACTGTACTGTGAACTGTTCTGTGAACTGTACTGTGAACTGTACTGTGAACTGTACTTTGAACTGTACTGTGAACTGTACTGTGAACTGTACTGTGAACTGTACTGTGAACTGTACTGTGAACTGTGAACAGTACTGTGAACTGTACTGTGAACTGTACTGTGAACTGTACTGTGAACTGTACTGTGGACTGTACTGTGAACTGTACTGTGAACTGTACTGTGAACTGCACTGTGAACTGTACTGTGAACTGTACTGTGAACTGTACTGTGAACTGTACTGTGAACTATACTGTGAACTGTACTGTGAACTGTACTGTGAACTGTACTGTGAACTGTACTGTGAACTGTACTGTGTACTGTACTGTGAACTGTACTGTGAACTGTACTGTGAACTGTACTGTGAACTGTACTGTGAACTGTACTGTGAACTGTACTGTGAACTGTACTGTGAACTGTACTGTGAACTGTACTGTGAACTGTACTGTGAACTGTACTGTGAACTGTACTGTGAACTGTACTGTGAATTGTACTGTGAACAGTACTGTGAACTGTACTGTGAACAGTACTGTGAACTGTACTGTGAACTGTACTGTGAACTGTACTGTGAACTGTACTGTGAACTGTACTGTGAACTGTACTGTGAACTGTACTTTGAACTGTACTGTGAACTGTACTGCGAACTGTACTGTGAACTGTACTGTGAACTGTACTGTGAACTGTACTGTGAACTGTACTGTGAACTGTACTGTGAACTGTACTGTGAACTGTACTGTGAACAGTACTGTGAACTGTACTGTGAACTGTACTGTGAACTGTACTGTGAACTGTACTGTGAACTGTTCTGTGAACTGTACTGTGAACTGTACTGTGAACTGTACTGTGAACTGTACTGTGAACTGTACTGTGAACTGTACTGTGAACTGTACTGTGAACTGTACTGTGAACTGTACTGTGAACTGTACTGTGAACTGTACTGTGAACTGTACTGTGAACTGTACTGTGAACTGTACTGTGAACTGTACTGTGAACTGTACTGTGAACTGTACTGTGAACTGTACTGTGAACTGTACTGTGAACTGTACTGTGGACTGTACTGTGAACTGTACTGTGAACTGTACTGTGAACTGCACTGTGAACTGTACTGTGAACTGTACTGTGAACTGTACTGTGAACTGTACTGTGAACTGTACTGTGAACTGTACTGTGAACTGTACTGTGAACTCAATTGTGAACTGTACTGTGAACTCTACTGTGAACTGTACTGTGAACTGTACTGTGAACTGTACTGTGAACTGTACTGTGAACTGTACTGTGAACTGTACTGTGAACTCAATTGTGAACTGTACTGTGAACTCTACTGTGAACTGTACTGTGAACTGTACTGTGAACTGTACTGTGAACTGTACTGTGAACTGTACTGTGAACTGTACTGTGAACTGTACTGTGAACTGTACTGTGAACTGTACTGTGAACTGTACTGTGAACTGTACTGTGAACTGTACTGTGAACTGTACTGTGAACTTTACTGTGAACTGTACTGTGAACTGTACTGTGAACTGTACTGTTAACTGTACTGTGAACTCTACTGTGAACTCTACTGTGAACTGTACTGTGAACTGTACTGTGAACTCAATTGTGAACTGTACTGTGAACTCTACTGTGAACTGTACTGTGAACTGTACTGTGAACTGTACTGTGAACTCAATTGTGAACTGTACTGTGAACTCTACTGTGAACTGTACTGTGAACTGTACTGTGAACTGTACTGTGAACTGTACTGTGAACTGTACTGTGAACTGTACTGTGAACTGTACTGTGAACTGTACTGTGAACTGTACTGTGAACTGTACTGTGAACTCTACTGTGAACTGTACTGTGAACTGTACTGTGAACTGTACTGTGAACTGTACTGTGAACTGTACTGTGAACTGTACTGTGAACTGTACTGTGAACTGTACTGTGAACTGTACTGTGAACTGTACTGTGAACTGTACTGTGAACTGTACTGTGAACTGTACTGTGAACTGTACTGTGAACTGTACTGTGAACTGTACTGTGAACTGTACTGTGAACTGTACTGTGAACTGTACTGTGAACTGTACTGTGAACTGTACTGTGAACTGTACTGTGAACTGTACTGTGAACTGTACTGTGAACTGTACTGTGAACTGTACTGTGAACTGTACTGTGAACTGTACTGTGAACTGTACTGTGAACTGTACTGTGAACTGTACTGTGAACTGTACTGTGAACTGTACTGTGAACTGTACTGTGAACTGTACTGTGAACTGTACTGTGAACTGTACTGTGAACTGTACTGTGAACTGTACTGTGAACTGTACTGTGAACTGTACTGTGAACTGTACTGTGAACTGTACTGTGAACTGTACTGTGAACTGTACTGTGAACTGTACTGTGAACTGTACTGTGAACTGTACTGTGAACTGTACTGTGAACTGTACTGTGAACTGTACTGTGAACTGTACTGTGAACTGTACTGTGAACTGTACTGTGAACTGTACTGTGAACTGTACTGTGAACTGTACTGTGAACTGTACTGTGAACTGTACTGTGAACTGTACTGTGAACTGTACTGTGAACTGTACTGTGAACTGTACTGTGAACTGTACTGTGAACTGTACTGTGAACTGTACTGTGAACTGAACTGTAAACTGTACTGTGAACTGTACTGTGAACTGTACTGTGAACTGTACTGTGAACTGTACTGTGAACTGTACTGTGAACTCTACTGTGAACTCTACTGTGAACTGTACTGTGAACTGTACTGTGAACTCTACTGTGAACTGTACTGTGAACTCTACTGTGAACTGTACTGTGAACTGTACTGTGAACTGTACTGTGAACTGTACTGTGAACTGTACTGTGAACTGTACTGTGAACTGTACTGTGAACTGTACTGTGAACTGTACTGTGAACTGTACTGTGAACTGTACTGTGAACTGTACTGTGAACTGTACTGTGAACTGTACTGTGAACTGTACTGTGAACTGTACTGTGAACTGTACTGTGAACTGTACTGTGAACTGTACTGTGAACTGTACTGTGAACTGTACTGTGAACTGTACTGTGAATTGTACTGTGAACTGTACAGTGAACTGTACAGTGAACTGTACTGTGAACTGTACTGTGAACTGTACTGTGAACTGTACTGTGAACTGTACTGTGAACTTTACTGTGAACTGTACTGTGAACTGTACTGTGAACTGTACTGTGAACTGTACTGTGAACTGTACTGTGAACTGTACTGTGAACTGTACTGTGAACTGTACTGTGAACTGTACTGTGAACTGTACTGTGAACTGTATTGTGAACTGTACTGTGAACTGTACTGTGAACTGTACTGTGAACTGTACTGTGAACTGTACTGTGAACTGTACTGTGAACTGTACTGTGAACTGTACTGTGAACTGTACTGTGAACTGTACTGTGAACTGTACTGTGAACTGTACTGTGAACTGTACTGTGAACTGTACTGTGAACTGTACTGTGAACTGTACTGTGAACTGTACTGTGAACTGTACTGTGAACTGTACTGTGAACTGTACTGTGAACTGTACTGTGAACTGTACTGTGAACTGTACTGTGAACTGTACTGTGAACTGTACTGTACTGTGAACTGTACTGTGAACTGTACTGTGAACTGTACTGTGAACTGTACTGTGAACTGTACTGTGAACTGTACTGTGAACTGTATTGTGAACTGTACTGTGAACTGTACTGTGAACTGTACTGTGAACTGTACTGTGAACTGTACTGTGAACTGTACTGTGAACTGTACTGTGAACTGTACTGTGAACTGTACTGTGAACTGTACTGTGAACTGTACTGTGAACTGTACTGTGAACTGTACTGTGAACTGTACTGTGAACTGTACTGTGAACTGTACTGTGAACTGTACTGTGAACTGTACTGTGAACTGTACTGTGAACTGTACTGTGAACTGTACTGTGAACTGTACTGTGAACTGTACTGTGAACTGTACTGTGAACTGTACTGTGAACTGTACTGTGAACTGTACTGTGAACTGTACTGTGAACTGTACTGTGAACTGTACTGTGAACTGTACTGTGAACTGTACTGTGAACTGTACTGTGAACTGTACTGTGAACTGTACTGTGAACTGTACTGTGAACTGTACTGTGAACTGTACTGTGAACTGTACTGTGAACTGTACTGTGAACTGTACTGTGAACTGTACTGTGAACTGTACTATGAACTGTACTGTGAACTGTACTGTGAACTGTACTGTGAACTGTACTGTGAACTGTACTGTGAACTGTACTGTGAACTGAACTGTGAACTGTACTGTGAACTGTACTGTGAATTTAACTGTGAACTGTACTGTGAACTGTACTGTGAACTGTACTGTGAACTGTACTGTGAACTGTACTGTGAACTGTACTGTGAACTGTACTGTGAACTGTACTGTGAGCTGTACTGTGAACTGTACTGTGAACTGTACTGTGAACTGTACTGTGAACTGTACTGTGAACTGTACTGTGAACTGTACTGTGAACTGTAGTGTATACTGTACTGTGAACTGTACTGTGAACTGTACTGTGAACTGTACTGTGAACTGTACTGTAAATTGTACTGTGAACTGTACTGTAAACTGTACTGTAAACTGTACAGTGAACTGTACTGTGAACTGTACTGTGAACTGTACTGTGAACTGTACTGTGAATTGTACTGTGAACTGTACTGTGAACTGTACTGTGAACTGTTCTGTGAACTGTTCTGTGAACTGTTCTGTGAACTGTACTGTGAACTGTACTGTGAACTGTACTGTGAACTGTACTGTGAACTGTACTGTGAACTGTACTGTGAACTGTACTGTAAACTGTACTGTGAACTGTACTGTGAACTGTACTGTGAACTGTACTGTGAACTGTACTGTGAACTGTACCGTGAACTGTACTGTGAACTGTACTGTGAACTGTACTGTGAACTGTACTGTGAACTGCACTGTGAACTGTACTGTAAACTGTACTATGAACTGTACTGTGAACTGTACTGTGAACTGTACTGTGAACTGTACTGTGAACTGTACTGTGAACTGTACTGTGAACTGTACTGTGAACTGTACTGTGAACTGTACTGTGAACTGTACTGTGAACTGTACTGTGAACTGTACTGTGAACTGTACTGTGCACTGTACTGTGAACTGTACTGTGAACTGTACTGTGAACTGTACTGTGAACTGTACTGTGAACTGTACTGTGAACTGTACTGTGAACTGTACTGTGAACTGTACTGTGAACTATACTGTGAACTGTACTGTGAACTGTACTGTGAACTGTACTGTGAACTGTACTGTGAACTGTACTGTGAACTGTACTGTGAACTGTACTGTGAACTGTACTGTGAACTGTACTGTGAACTGTACTGTGAACTGTACTGTGAACTATACTGTGAACTGTACTGTGAGCTGTACTGTGAACTGTACTGTGAACTGTACTGTGAACTGTACTGTGAACTGTACTTTGAACTGTACTGTGAACTGTACTTTGAACTGTACTGTGAACTGTACTGTGAACTGTACTGTGAACTGTACTTTGAACTGTACTGTGAACTGTACTGTGAACTGTACTGTGAACTGTACTGTGAACTGTCCAGCACTCAGTCCAGTACTCAGTCCAGTACTACTCAGTCCAGTAATCAGTCCAATACTCAGTCCAGTACTCAGTCCAGTACTCAGTCCAGTACTCACGCCAGTACTCAGTCCAGTACTCAGTCCAGTACTCAGTCCAGTACTCAATCTAGTACTCAGTCCAGTACTCAGTCCAGTACTCAGTCCAGTACTCAGTCCAGGACTCAGTCCAGTACTCAGTCCAGTACTCAGTCCAGGACTCAGTCCAGTACTCAGTCCAGTACTCAGTCCAGTACTCAGTCCAGTACTCAGTCCAGTACTCAGTCCAGTACTCAGTCCAGTACTCAGTCCAGTACTCAGTCCAGTACGCAGTCCAGTACTCAGTCCAGTACTCAGTCCAGTACTCAGTCCAGTACTCAGTCCAGTACTCAGTCCAGTACTCAGTCCAGTACTCAGTCCAGTAGTCAGTTCAGTACTCAGTCTAGTACTCAGTCCAGTACTCAGTCCAGTACTGAGTCCAGTACTCAGTCCAGTACTCAGTCCAGCACTCAGTCCAGTACTGAGTCCAGTACTCAGTCCAGTTCTCAGTCCAGCACTCAGTCCAGTACTCAGTCCAGTACTCAGTCCAGTACTCAGTCCAGTACTCAGTCCAGTACTCAGTCCGGTAGTCAGTCCAGTACTCAGGCCAGTCCTTAGTCCAGTACTCAGTCCAGTACTCAGTCCAGTACTCAGTCCAGTACTCAGGCCAGTACTCAGTCCAGTACTCAGTCCAGTACTCAGTCCAGTACTCAGTCCAGTACTCAGTCCAGTACTCAGTCCAGTACTCAGTCCAGTACTCAGTCCAGTACTCAGTCCAGTACTCAGTCCAGTACTCAGTCCAGTACTCAGTCCAGTACTCAGTCCAGTACTCAGTCCAGTACTCAGTCCAGTACTCAGTCCAGTACTCAGTCCAGTACTCAATCCAGTACTCAGTCCACTACTCAGTCCACTTCTCAGTCCAGTACTCAGTCCACTACTCAATCCAGTACTCAGTCCAGTACTCAGTCCAGTACTCAGTCCAGTACTCAGTCCAGTACTCAGTCCAGTACTCAGTCCAGTACTCAGTCCAGTACTCAGTCCAGTACTCAGTCCAGTACTCAGTCCGGTACTCAGTCCAGTACTCAGTCCAGTGCTCAGTACAGTACTCAGTCCAGTACTCAGTCCAGTACTCAGTTCTGTACTCAGCCCAGTACTCAGCCCAGTAATCAGCCCAGTACTCAGTCCAGTACTCTGTCCAGTACTCAGTCCAGTACTCAGTCCAGTACTCAGTCCAGTACTCAGTCCAGTACTCAGTCCAGTACTCAGCCCAGTACTCAGCCCAGTACTCAGTCCAGTACTCAGTCCAGTATTCAGTCCAGTACTGAGTCCAGTACTCAGTCCAGTACTCAGTCCACTACTCAGTCCAGTACTCAGTCCAGTACTCAGTCCAGTACTCAGGCCAGTACTCAGTCCAGTACTCAGTCCAGTACTCAGTCCAGTACTGAGTCCAGTACTCAGTCCAGTACTCAGTCCAGCACTCAGTCCAGTACTGAGTCCAGTACTCATTCCAGTACTCAGTCCAGTACTCAGTCCAGCACTCAGTCCAGTACTCAGTCCAGTACTCATTCCAGTGCTCAGTCCAGTACTCAGTCCAGTACTCAGTCCAGTACTCAGTCCAGTACTCAGTCCAGTACTCAGTCCAGTACTCAGTCCAGTACTTAGTCCAGTACTCAGTCCAGTACTCAGTCCAGTACTCAATCCAGTACTCAGTCCAGTACTCAGTCCACTACTCAGTCCACTTCTCAGTCCAGTACTCAGTCCACTACTCAATCCAGTACTCAGTCCAGTACTCACTCCAGTACTCAGTCCGGTACTTAGTCCAGTACTCAGTCCAGTACTCAGTCCAGTACTCAGTCCAGTACTCAGTTCAGTACTCAGCTTAGTACTCAGCCCAGTACTCAGCCCAGTACTCAGTCCAGTACTCTGCCCAGTACTCAGTCCAGTACTCAGTCCAGTACTCAGTCCAGTACTCAATCTAGTACTCAGTACAGTACTCAGTCCAGTACTCAGTCCAGTACTCAGTCCAGGACTCAGTCCAGTACTCAGTCCAGTACTCAGTCCAGTACTCAGTTCAGTACTCAGCTTAGTACTCAGCCCAGTACTCAGCCCAGTACTCAGTCCAGTACTCTGCCCAGTACTCAGTCCAGTACTCAGTCCAGTACTCAGTCCAGTACTCAATCTAGTACTCAGTACAGTACTCAGTCCAGTACTCAGTCCAGTACTCAGTCCAGTACTCAGTCCAGTACTCAGTCCAGTACTCAGTCCAGTACTCAGTCCAGTACTCAGTCCAGTACTCAGTCCAGTACGCAGTCCAGTACTCAGTCCAGTACTCAGTCCAGTACTCAGTCCAGTACTCAGTCCAGTACTCAGTCCAGTACTCAGTCCAGTACTCAGTCCAGTAGTCAGTTCAGTACTCAGTCTAGTACTCAGTCCAGTACTCAGTCCAGTACTGAGTCCAGTACTCAGTCCAGTACTCAGTCCAGCACTCAGTCCAGTACTGAGTCCAGTACTCAGTCCAGTTCTCAGTCCAGCACTCAGTCCAGTACTCAGTCCAGTACTCAGTCCAGTACTCAGTCCAGTACTCAGTCCAGTACTCAGTCCGGTAGTCAGTCCAGTACTCAGGCCAGTCCTTAGTCCAGTACTCAGTCCAGTACTCAGTCCAGTACTCAGTCCAGTACTCAGGCCAGTACTCAGTCCAGTACTCAGTCCAGTACTCAGTCCAGTACTCAGTCCAGTACTCAGTCCAGTACTCAGTCCAGTACTCAGTCCAGTACTCAGTCCAGTACTCAGTCCAGTACTCAGTCCAGTACTCAGTCCAGTACTCAGTCCAGTACTCAGTCCAGTACTCAGTCCGGTACTCAGTCCAGTACTCAGTCCAGTGCTCAGTACAGTACTCAGTCCAGTACTTAGTCCAGTACTCAGTTCTGTACTCAGCCCAGTACTCAGCCCAGTAATCAGCCCAGTACTCAGTCCAGTACTCTGTCCAGTACTCAGTCCAGTACTCAGTCCAGTACTCAGTCCAGTACTCAGTCCAGTACTCAGTCCAGTACTCAGCCCAGTACTCAGCCCAGTACTCAGTCCAGTACTCAGTCCAGTATTCAGTCCAGTACTGAGTCCAGTACTCAGTCCAGTACTCAGTCCACTACTCAGTCCAGTACTCAGTCCAGTACTCAGTCCAGTACTCAGGCCAGTACTCAGTCCAGTACTCAGTCCAGTACTCAGTCCAGTACTGAGTCCAGTACTCAGTCCAGTACTCAGTCCAGTACTGAGTCCAGTACTCATTCCAGTACTCAGTCCAGTACTCAGTCCAGCACTCAGTCCAGTACTCAGTCCAGTACTCATTCCAGTGCTCAGTCCAGTACTCAGTCCAGTACTCAGTCCAGTACTCAGTCCAGTACTCAGTCCAGTACTCAGTCCAGTACTCAGTCCAGTACTTAGTCCAGTACTCAGTCCAGTACTCAATCCAGTACTCAGTCCAGTACTCAGTCCAGTACTCAGTCCACTACTCAGTCCACTTCTCAGTCCAGTACTCAGTCCACTACTCAATCCAGTACTCAGTCCAGTACTCACTCCAGTACTCAGTCCGGTACTTAGTCCAGTACTCAGTCCAGTACTCAGTCCAGTACTCAGTCCAGTACTCAGTTCAGTACTCAGCTTAGTACTCAGCCCAGCACTCAGCCCAGTATTCAGTCCAGTACTCTGCCCAGTACTCAGTCCAGTACTCAGTCCAGTACTCAGTCCAGTACTCAATCTAGTACTCAGTACAGTACTCAGTCCAGTACTCAGTCCAGTACTCAGTCCAGGACTCAGGCCAGTACTCAGTCCAGTACTCAGTCCAGTACTCAGTCCAGTACTCAGTCCAGTACTCAGTCCAGTACTCAGTCCAGTACTCAGTCCAGTACTCAGTCCAGTACTCAGTCCAGTACGCAGTCCAGTACTCAGTCCAGTACTCAGTCCAGTACTCAGTCCAGTACTCAGTCCAGTACTCAGTCCAGTACTCAGTCCAGTAGTCAGTTCAGTACTCAGTCTAGTACTCAGTCCAGTACTCAGTCCAGTACTCAGTCCAGTACTGAGTCCAGTACTCAGTCCAGTACTCAGTCCAGCACTCAGTCCAGTACTGAGTCCAGTACTCAGTCCAGTTCTCAGTCCAGCACTCAGTCCAGTACTCAGTCCAGTACTCAGTCCAGTACTCAGTCCAGTACTCAGTCCAGTACTCAGTCCGGTACTCAGTCCAGTACTCAGGCCAGTCCTTAGTCCAGTACTCAGTCCAGTACTCAGTCCAGTACTCAGTCCAGTACTCAGGCCAGTACTCAGTCCAGTACTCAGTCCAGTACTCAGTCCAGTACTCAGTCCAGTACTCAGTCCAGTACTCAGTCCAGTACTCAGTCCAGTACTCAGTCCAGTACTCAGTCCAGTACTCAGTCCAGTACTCAGTCCAGTACTCAGTCCAGTACTCAGTCCAGTACTCAGTCCAGTACTCAGTCCAGTACTCAGTCCAGTACTCAGTCCAGTACTCAGTCCAGTACTCAGTCCAGTACTCAGTCCAGTACTCAGTCCAGTACTCAGTCCAGTACTCAGTCCAGTACTCAATCCAGTACTCAGTCCAGTACTCAGTCCACTACTCAGTCCACTTCTCAGTCCAGTACTCAGTCCACTACTCAATCCAGTACTCAGTCCAGTACTCAGTCCAGTACTCAGTCCAGTACTCAGTCCAGTACTCAGTGCAGTACTCAGTCCAGTACTCAGTCCAGTACTCAGTCCAGTACTCAGTCCGGTACTCAGTCCAGTACTCAGTCCAGTGCTCAGTACAGTACTCAGTCCAGTACTCAGTCCAGTACTCAGTTGTGTACTCATCCCAGTACTCAGCCCAGTAATCAGCCCAGTACTCAATCCAGTACTCTGTCCAGTACTCAGTCCAGTACTCAGTCCAGTACTCAGTCCAGTACTCAGTCCAGTACTCAGTCCAGTACTCAGCCCAGTACTCAGCCCAGTACTCAGTCCAGTACTCAGTCCAGTATTCAGTCCAGTACTGAGTCCAGTACTCAGTCCAGTACTCAGTCCACTACTCAGTCCAGTACTCAGTCCAGTACTCAGTCCAGTACTCAGGCCAGTACTCAGTCCAGTACTCAGTCCAGTACTCAGTCCAGTACTGAGTCCAGTACTCAGTCCAGTACTCAGTCCAGCACTCAGTCCAGTACTGAGTCCAGTACTCATTCCAGTACTCAGTCCAGTACTCAGTCCAGCACTCAGTCCAGTACTCAGTCCAGTACTCATTCCAGTACTCAGTCCAGTACTCAGTCCAGTACTCAGTCCAGTACTCACTCCAGTACTCAGTCCAGTACTCAGTCCAGTACTCAGTCCAGTACTCAGTCCAGTACTTAGTCCAGTACTCAGTCCAGTACTCAGTCCAGTACTCAATCCAGTACTCAGTCCAGTACTCAGTCCACTACTCAGTCCACTTCTCAGTCCAGTACTCAGTCCACTACTCAATCCAGTACTCAGTCCAGTACTCACTCCAGTACTCACTCCGGTACTTAGTCCAGTACTCAGTCCAGTACTCAGTCCAGTACTCAGTCCAGTACTCAGTTCAGTACTCAGCCCAGTACTCAGACCAGTACTCAGCCCAGTACTCAGTCCAGTACTCTGCCCAGTACTCAGTCCAGTACTCAGTCCAGTACTCAGTCCAGTACTCAGTCCAGTACTCAGTACAGTACTCAGTCCAGTACTCAGCCCAGTACTCAGCCCAGTACTCAGTCCAGTACTCAGTCCAGTACTCAGTCCAGTACTCAGTCCAGTACTCAGTCCAGTACTCAGTCCAGTACTCAGTCCACTACTCAGTCCAGTACTCAGTCCAGTACTCAGTCCAGTACTCAGTCCAGTACTCATTCCAGTACTCAGTCCAGTACTCAGTCTAGTACTCAGTCCAGTACTCAGTCCAGTACTCAGTGCAGTACTCAGTACAGTACTCAGTCCAGTACTCAGTCCAGTACTCAGTCCAGTACTCAGTCCAGTACTCAGTCCAGTACTCAGTCCAGTACTCTGTCCAGTACTCAGTCCAGTACTCAGTCCAGTACTCAGTCCAGTACTCAGTCCAGTACTCATTCCAGTACTCAGTCCAGTACTCAGTCCAGTACTCAGTTTAGTACTTAGTCCAATACTCAGTCCAGTTCTCAGTCCAGTTCTCAGTCCAGTACTCAGTTTAGTACTCAGTCCAGTACTCAGGCCAATACTCAGTCCAGAACTCAGTCCAGTACTCAGTCCAGTACTCAGTCCAGTACTCAGTCCAGTACTCATTCCAGTACTCAGTCCAGTACTCAGTCTAGTACTCAGTCCAGTACTCAGTCCAGTACTCAGTCCAGTACTCAGTGCAGTACTCAGTCCTGTACTCAGTCCAGTACTCAGTCCAGTACTCAGTCCAGTACTCAGTCCAGTACTCAGTCCAGTACTCAGTCCAGAACTCAGTCCAATACTCAGTCCAGTACTTAGTCCAGTACTCAGTCCACTACTCAGGCCAGTACTCAGTCCAGTACTCAGTCCAGTACTCAGGCCAGTACTTAGTCCAGTACTCAGTCCAGTACTCAGTCCAGTACTCAGTCCAGTACTCAGTCCAGTACTCAGTCCAGTACTCAGTCCAGTACTCAGCCCAGTACTCAGTCCAGTACTCAGTCCAGTACTCAGTTCAGTACTCTGTCCAGTACTCAGTCCAGTACTTAGTCCAGTAGTCAGTCCAGTACTGAGTCCAGTACTCAGTCCAGTACTCAGTCCACTACTCAGTCCCGTACTCAGTCCAGTACTCAGTCCAGTACTCAGTCCAGTACTCAGGCCAGTACTTAGTCCAGTACTCAGTCCAGTACTCAGTCCAGTACTCAGTCCAGTACTCAGTCCAGTACTCAGTCCAGTCCTCAGTCCAGTACTCAGTCCAGTACTCAGTCCAGTACTCAGTCCAGTACTCAGTCCAGTACTCAGTCCAGTACTCAGTCCAGTACTCAGCCCAGTACTCAGTCCAGTACTCAGTCCAGTACTCAGTCCAGTACTCAGTCTAGTACTCAGTTCAGTACTCTGTCCAGTACTCAGTCCAGTACTCAGTCCAGTAGTCAGTCCAGTACTGAGTCCAGTACTCAGTCCAGTACTCAGTCCACTACTCAGTCCCGTACTCAGTCCAGTACTCAGGCCAGTACTCAGTCCAGTACTCAGTCCAGTACTCAGTCCAGTACTCAGTCCAGTACTCAGTCCAGAACTCATTCCAGTACTCAGTCCAGTACTCAGTCCAGTACTCAGTCCAGTACTCAGTCCAGTACTCAGTCCAGTACTCAATCCAGTACTCAGTCTAGTACTCAGTTCAGTACTCAGTCCAGTACTCAGTCCAGTACTCAGTCCAGTACTCAGTCCAGTACTGAGTCCAGTACTCAGTCCAGTACTCAGTCCACTACTCAGTCCCGTACTCAGTCCAGTACTCAGTCCAGTACTCAGTCCAGTACTCAGACCAGTACTCAGTCCAGTACTCAGTCCAGTACTCAGTCCAGTACTCTGTCCAGTACTCAGTCCAGTACTCAGTCCAGTACTCAGTGCAGTACTCAGTCCAGTACTCAGCCCAGTACTCAGCCCAGTACTCAGTCCAGTACTCAGTCCAGTACTGAGTCCAGTACTCAGTCCAGTACTCAGTCCAGTACTCAGTCCAGTACTCAGTCCAGTACTCAGTCCAGTACTCAGTCCAGTACTCAGTCCAGTACTCAGTCCAGTACTCAGTTCAGTACTCAGTCCAGTACTCAGTCCAGTACTCAGTCCAGTACTCAGTTCAGTACTCAGTCCAGTACTCAGTCCAGTACTCAGTCCAGTACTCAGTCCAGTACTCAGTCCAGTACTCAGTCCACTACGCAGTCCCCTACTCAGTCCAGTACTCAGTCCAGTACTCAGGCCAGTACTCAGTCCACTACTCAGTCCAGTACTCAGTCCAGTACTCAGTCCAGAACTCAGTCCAGTACTCAGTCCAATACTTAGTCCAGTACTCAGTCCAGTACTCAGGCCAGTACTCAGTCCAGTACTCAGTCCAGTACTCAGGCCAGTACTTTGTCCAGTACTCAGTCCAGTACTCAGTCCAGTACTCAGTCCAGTACTCAGTCCAGTACTCAGTCCAGTACTCAGTCCAGTATTCAGTCCAGTACTCAGTCCAGTATTCAGTCTAGTACTCAGTCCAGTACTCAGTCCAGTACTCAGTCCAGTATTCAGTCCAGTACTCAGTCCAGTATTCAGTCCAGTACTCAGTCCAGTACTCAGTCCAGTACTCAGTCCAGTACTCAGTCCAGTACTCAGTTCAGTACTCAGTACAGTACTCAGTCCAGTACTCAGCCCAGTACTCAGCCCAGTACTCAGTCCAGAACTCAGTCCAGTACTCAGTCCAGTACTCAGTCCAGTACTCAGTCCAGTACTCAGTCCAGTACTCAGTCCAGTACTCAGTCCAGTACTCAGTCCAGTACTCAGTTCAGTACTCAGTCCAGTACTCAGTCCAGTACTCAGTCCAGTAGTCAGTCCAGTACTGAGTCCAGTACGCAGTCCAGTACTCAGTCCACTACTCAGTCCCGTACTCAGTCCAGTACTCAGTCCAGTACTCAGGCCAGTACTCAGTCCAGTACTCAGTCCAGTACTTAGTCCAGTACTCAGTCCAGAACTCAGTCCAATACTCAGTCCAGTACTTAGTCCAGTACTCAGTCCACTACTCAGGCCAGTACTCAGTCCAGTACTCAGTCCAGTACTCAGGCCAGTACTTAGTCCAGTACTCAGTCCAGTACTCAGTCCAGTAGTCAGTCCAGTACTCAGTCCAGTACTCAGTCCAGTACTCAGTCCAGTACTCAGCCCAGTACTCAGCCCAGTACTCAGTCCAGTACTCAGTCCAGTACTCAGTCCAGTACTCAGTCCAGTACTCAGTCCAGTACTCAGCCCAGTACTCAGTCCAGTACTCAGTCCAGTACTCAGTCTAGTACTCAGTTCAGTACTCAGTCCAGTACTCAGTCCAGTACTCAGTCCAGTACTCAGTCCAGTACTGAGTCCAGTACTCAGTCCAGTACTCAGTCCAGTACTCAGTCCCATACTCAGTCCAGTACTCAGTCCAGTACTCAGGCCAGTACTCAGTCCAGTACTCAGTCCAGTACTCAGTCCAGTACTCAGTCCAGTACTCAGTCCAGAACTCAGTCCAGTACTCAGTCCAGTACTCAGTCCAGTACTCAGTCCAGTACTCAGTCCAGTACTCAGCCCAGTACTCAGTCCAGTACTCAGTCCAGTACTCAGTCTAGTACTCAGTTCAGTACTCAGTCCAGTACTCAGTCCAGTACTCAGTCCAGTACTCAGTCCAGTACTGAGTCCAGTACTCAGTCTAGTAATCAGTCCACTACTCAGTCCCGTACTCAGTCCAGTACTCAGTCTACTACTCAGTCCAGTACTCAGTCCAGTACTCAGTCCAGTACTCTGTCCAGTACTCAGTCCAGTACTCAGTCCAGTACTCAGTGCAGTACTCAGTCCAGTACTCAGCCCAGTACTCAGCCCAGTACTCAGTCCAGTACTCAGTCCAGTACTGAGTCCAGTACTCAGTCCAGTACTCAGTCCAGTACTCAGTCCAGTACTCAGTCCAGTACTCAGTCCAGTACTCAGTCCAGTACTCAGTCCAGTACTCAGTCCAGTACTCAGTTCAGTACTCAGTCCAGTACTCAGTCCAGTACTCAGTCCAGTACTCAGTTCAGTACTCAGTCCAGTACTCAGTCCAGTACTCAGTCCAGTACTCAGTCCAGTACTGAGTCCAGTACTCAGTCCAGTACTCAGTCCACTACTCAGTCCCCTACTCAGTCCAGTACTCAGTCCAGTACTCAGGCCAGTACTCAGTCCAGTACTCAGTCCAGTACTCAGTCCAGTACTCAGTCCAGTACTCAGTCCAGTACTCAGTCCAGAACTCAGTCCAGTACTCAGTCCAGTACTTAGTCCAGTACTCAGTTCAGTACTCAGGCCAGTACTCAGTCCAGTACTCAGTCCAGTACTCAGGCCAGTACTTAGTCCAGTACTCAGTCCAGTACTCAGTCCAGTACTCAGTCCAGTACTCAGTCCAGTACTCAGTCCAGTACTCAGTCCAGTACTCAGTCCAGTACTCAGTCCAGTACTCAGTCCAGTATTCAGTCCAGTACTCAGTCCAGTATTCAGTCCAGTATTCAGTCCAGTACTCAGTCCAGTACTCAGTCCAGTACTCAGTCCAGTATTCAGTCCAGTACTCAGTCCAGTATTCAGTCCAGTACTCAGTCCAGTACTCAGTCCAGTACTCAGTCCAGTACTCAGTCCAGTACTCAGTCCAGTACTCAGCCCAGTACTCAGTCCAGTACTCAGTCCAGTACTCAGTCCAGTACTCAGTTCAGTACTCAGTCCAGTACTCAGTCCAGTACTCAGTCCAGTACTCAGTCCAGTACTGAGTCCAGTACTCAGTCCAGTACTCAGTCCACTACTCAGTCCAGTATTCAGTCCAGTACTCAGTCCAGTACTCAGTCCAGTACTCAGTCCAGTACTCAGTCCAGTATTCAGTCCAGTACTCAGTCCAGTACTCAGTCCAGTACTCAGTCCAGTACTCAGTCCAGTACTCAGTCCAGTACTCAGTCCAGTACTCAGTCCAGTACTCAGTCCAGTACTCAGTCCAGTACTCAGTCCAGTACTCAGTCCAGTACTCAGTCCAGTATTCAGTCCAGTACTCAGTCCAGTACTCAGTCCAGTACTCAGTCCAGTACTCAGTCCAGTATTCAGTCCAGTACTCAGTCCAGTATTCAGTCCAGTACTCAGTCCAGTATTCAGTCCAGTACTCAGTCCAGTACTCAGTCCAGTACTCAGTCCAGTACTCAGTCCAGTACTCAGTCCAGTACTCAGTCCAGTACTCAGTACAGTACTCAGTCCAGTACTCAGTACAGTACTCAGTCCAGTACTCAGTCCAGTACTCAGTCCAGTACTCAGTCCAGTATTCAGTCCAGTACTCAGTCCAGTACTCAGTCCAGTACTCAGTCCAGTACTCAGTCCAGTACTCAGTCCTGTACTCAGTCCGGTACTCAGTCCATTACTCAGTCCAGTACTCAGTCCAGTACTCAGTCCAGTACTCAGTCCAGTACTCAGTCCGGTACTCAGTCCAGTACTCAGTCCAGTACTCAGTCCAGTACTCAGTCCAGTACTCAGTCTAGTACTCAGTCCAGTACTCAGTCCAGTACTCAGTCCAGTACTCAGTCCAGTACTCAGTCCAGTGTTCAGTCCAGTACTCCGTCCAGTACTCAGTCCAGTACTCAGTCCAGTACTCAGTCCAGTACTCAGTCCTGTACTCAGTCCAGTACTCAGTCCAGTACTCAGTCCAGTACTCAGTCCAGTACTCAGTCCAGTACTCAGTCCAATACTCAGTCTAGTACTCAGTCCAGTACTCAGTCCAGTACTCAGTCCAGTACTCATTCCAGTACTCAGTCCAGTACTCAGTCCAGTACTCAGTCCGGTACTCAGTCCAGTACTCAGTCCAGTACTCAGTCCAGTACTCAGACCAGTACTCAGTCCAGTACTCAGTCCAGTACTCAGTCCAGTACTCAGTCCAGTACTCAGTCCAGTACTCAGTTGAATACTCAGTCCAGTACTCAGTCCAGTACTCAGTCCAGTACTCAGTCCACTACTCAGGCCAGTACTCAGTCCAGTACTCAGTCCAGTACTCAGTCCAGTACTCAGTCCAGTACTCAGTCTAGTACTCAGTCCAGTACTCAGTCCAGTACTCAGTCCAGTACTCAGTCCAGTACTCAGTCCAGTACTCAGTCCAGTACTCAGTCCGGTACTCAGTCCAGTACTCAGTCCAGTACTCAGTCCAGTACTCAGTCCAATACTCAGTCCAGTACTCAGTCCAGTACTCAGTCCAGTACTCAGTCCAGTACTCAGTCCACTACTCAGTCCAGTACTCAGTCCAGTACTCAGTCCGGTACTCAGTCCAGTACTCAGTCCAGTACTCAGTCCAGTACTCAGTCCAGTACTCAGTCCAGTACTCAGTCCAGTACTCAGTCCAGTACTCAGTCCAGTACTCAGTCCAGTACTCAGTCCAGTACTCAGTCCAGTACTCAGTCCAGTACTCAGTCCAGTACTCAGTCCAGTACTCAGTCCAGTACTCAGTCCAGTACTCAGTCCAGTACTCAGTCCAGTACTCAGCCCAGTACTCAGTCTAGTACTCAGTCCAGTACTCAGTCCAGTACTCAGTCCAATACTCAGTCCAGTACTCAGTCCAGTACTCAGTCCAGTACTCAGTCCAGTACTCAGTCCACTACTCAGTCCAGTACTCAGTCCAGTACTCAGTCCAGTACTCAGTCCGGTACTCAGTCCAGTACTCAGTCCAGTACTCAGTCCAGTACTCAGTCCAATACTCAGTCCAGTACTCAGTCCAGTACTCAGTCCAGTACTCAGTCCAGTACTCAGTCCAGTACTCAGTCTAGTACTCAGTTCAGTACTCAGTCCAGTACTCAGTCCAGTACTCAGTCCAGTACTCAGTCCAGTACTGAGTCCAGTACTCAGTCCAGTACTCAGTCCACTACTCAGTCCAGTATTCAGTCCAGTACTCAGTCCAGTACTCAGTCCAGTACTCAGTCCAGTACTCAGTCCAGTACTCAGTCCAGTACTCAGTCCAGTATTCAGTCCAGTACTCAGTCCAGTACTCAGTCCAGTACTCAGTCCAGTACTCAGTCCAGTACTCAGTCCAGTACTCAGTCCAGTACTCAGTCCAGTACTCAGTCCAGTACTCAGTCCAGTACTCAGTCCAGTACTCAGTCTAGTACTCAGTCCAGTACTCAGTCCAGTATTCAGTCCAGTATTCAGTCCAGTACTCAGTCCAGTACTCAGTCCAGTACTCAGTCCAGTACTCAGTCCAGTATTCAGTCCAGTACTCAGTCCAGTATTCAGTCCAGTACTCAGTCCAGTATTCAGTCCAGTACTCAGTCCAGTATTCAGTCCAGTACTCAGTCCAGTATTCAGTCCAGTACTCAGTCCAGTACTCAGTCCAGTACTCAGTCCAGTACTCAGTCCAGTACTCAGTCCAGTACTCAGTACAGTACTCAGTCCAGTACTCAGTACAGTACTCAGTCCAGTACTCAGTCCAGTACTCAGTCCAGTACTCAGTCCAGTATTCAGTCCAGTACTCAGTCCAGTACTCAGTCCAGTACTCAGTCCAGTACTCAGTCCAGTACTCAGTCCTGTACTCAGTCCGGTACTCAGTCCATTACTCAGTCCAGTACTCAGTCCAGTACTCAGTCCAGTACTCAGTCCGGTACTCAGTCCAGTACTCAGTCCAGTACTCAGTCCAGTACTCAGTCCAGTACTCAGTCTAGTACTCAGTCCAGTACTCAGTCCAGTACTCAGTCCAGTACTCAGTCCAGTACTCAGTCCAGTGTTCAGTCCAGTACTCCGTCCAGTACTCAGTCCAGTACTCAGTCCAGTACTCAGTCCAGTACTCAGTCCGGTACTCAGTCCAGTACTCAGTCCAGTACTCAGTCCAGTACTCAGTCCAGTACTCAGTCCAGTACTCAGTCCAATACTCAGTCTAGTACTCAGTCCAGTACTCAGTCCAGTACTCAGTCCAGTACTCATTCCAGTACTCAGTCCAGTACTCAGTCCAGTACTCAGTCCGGTACTCAGTCCAGTACTCAGTCCAGTACTCAGTCCAGTACTCAGTCCAGTACTCAGTCCAGTACTCAGTCCAGTACTCAGTCCAGTACTCAGTCCAGTACTCAGTTCAATACTCAGTCCAGTACTCAGTCCAGTACTCAGTCCAGTACTCAGTCCACTACTCAGGCCAGTACTCAGTCCAGTACTCAGTCCAGTACTCAGTCCAGTACTCAGTCCAGTACTCAGTCCAGTACTCAGTCCAGTACTCAGTCCAGTACTCAGTCCAGTACTCAGTCCAGTACTCAGTCCGGTACTCAGTCCAGTACTCAGTCCAGTACTCAGTCCAGTACTCAGTCCAATACTCAGTCCAGTACTCAGTCCAGTACTCAGTCCAGTACTCAGTCCAGTACTCAGTCCACTACTCAGTCCAGTACTCAGTCCAGTACTCAGTCCGGTACTCAGTCCAGTACTCAGTCCAGTACTCAGTCCAGTACTCAGTCCAGTACTCAGTCCAGTACTCAGTCCAGTACTCAGTCCAGTACTCAGTCCAGTACTCAGTCCAGTACTCAGTCCAGTACTCAGTCCAGTACTCAGTCCAGTACTCAGTCCAGTACTCAGTCCAGTACTCAGTCCAGTACTCAGTCCAGTACTCAGTCCAGTACTCAGTCCAGTACTCAGTCCAGTACTCAGTCAAGTACTCAGTCCAGTACTCAGTCCAGTACTCCGTCCAGTACTCAGTCCAGTACTCAGTCCAGTACTCAGTCCAGTACTCAGTCCAGTATTTAGTCCAGTACTCAGTCCAGTACTCAGTCCAGTACTCAGTCCAGTACTCAGTCCAGTACTCAGTCCAGTACTCAGTCCAGTACTCAGTCCAGTACTCAGTCCAGTACTCAGTCCAGTACTCAGTCCAGTACTCAGTCCAGTACTCAGTCCAGTACTCAGCCCAGTACTCAGTCTAGTACTCAGTCCAGTACTCAGTCCAGTACTCAGTCCAGTACCCAGTCCAGTACTCAGTCCAGTACTCAGTCCAGTACTCAGTCCAGTACTCAGTCCAGTACTCAGTCCAGTACTCAGTCCAGCACTCCGTCCAGTACTCAGTCCAGTACTCAGTCCAGTACTCAGCCAGTACTCAGTCCAGTACTCAGTCCAGTACTCAGTCCAGTACTCAGTCCAGTACTCAGTCCAGTACTCAGTCCAGTACTCAGTCTAGTACTCAGTCCAGTACTTAGTCCAGTACTCAGTCCAGTACTCAGTCCAGTACTCAGTCCAGTACTCAGTCAAGTACTCAGTCCAGTACTCAGTCCAGTACTCAGGCCAGTACTTAGTCCAGTACTCAGTCCAGTACTCAGTCCAGTACTCAGTCCAGTACTCAGTCCAGTACTGAGTCCAGTACTCAGTCCAGTACTCAGTCCACTACTCAGTCCCCTACTCAGTCCAGTACTCAGTCCAGTACTCAGGCCAGTACTCAGTCCAGTACTCAGTCCAGTACTCAGTCCAGTACTCAGTCCAGAACTCAGTCCAGTACTCAGTCCAGTACTTAGTCCAGTACTCAGTCCAGTACTCAGGCCAGTACTCAGTCCAGTACTCAGTCCAGTACTCAGGCCAGTACTTAGTCCAGTACTCAGTCCAGTACTCAGTCCAGTACTCAGTCCAGTACTCAGTCCAGTACTCAGTCCAGTATTCAGTCCAGTACTCAGTCCAGTATTCAGTCTAGTACTCAGTCCAGTACTCAGTCCAGTACTCAGTCCAGTACTCAGTCCAGTATTCAGTCCAGTACTCAGTCCAGTATTCAGTCCAGTACTCAGTCCAGTACTCAGTCCAGTACTCAGTCCAGTACTCAGTACAGTACTCAGTCCAGTACTCAGTCCAGTACTCAGTCCAGTACTCAGTCCAGTACTCAGTCCAGTACTCAGTCCAGTATTCAGTCCAGTACTCAGTCCAGTACTCAGTCCAGTACTCAGTCCAGTACTCAGTCCAGTACTCAGTCCTGTACTCAGTCCGGTACTCAGTCCATTACTCAGTCCAGTACTCAGTCCAGTACTCAGTCCAGTACTCAGTCCGGTACTCAGTCCAGTACTCAGTCCAGTACTCAGTCCAGTACTCAGTCCAGTACTCAGTCTAGTACTCAGTCCAGTACTCAGTCCAGTACTCAGTCCAGTACTCAGTCCAGTACTCAGTCCAGTACTCAGTCCAGTACTCCGTCCAGTACTCCGTCCAGTACTCAGTCCAGTACTCAGTCCAGTACTCAGTCCGGTACTCAGTCCGGTACTCAGTCCAGTACTCAGTCCAGTACTCAGTCCAGTACTCAGTCCAGTACTCAGTCCAATACTCAGTCTAGTACTCAGTCCAGTACTCAGTCCAGTACTCAGTCCAGTACTCAGTCCAGTACTCAGTCCAGTACTCAGTCCAGTACTCAGTCCAGTACTCAGTCCGGTACTCAGTCCAGTACTCAGTCCAGTACTCAGTCCAGTACTCAGTCCAGTACTCAGTCCAGTACTCAGTCCAGTACTCAGTCCAGTACTCAGTCCAGTACTCAGTCCAATACTCAGTCCAGTACTCAGTCCAGTACTCAGTCCAGTACTCAGTCCACTACTCAGGCCAGTATTCAGTCCAGTACTCAGTCCAGTACTCAGTCCAGTACTCAGTCCAGTACTCAGTCTAGTACTCAGTCCAGTACTCAGTCCATTACTCAGTCCAGTACTCAGTCCAGTACTCAGTCCAGTACTCAGTCCACTACTCAGTCCCCTACTCAGTCCAGTACTCAGTCCAGTACTCAGTCCAGTACTCAGTCCAGTACTCAGTCCAGTACTCAGTCCAGTACTCAGTCCAGTACTCAGTCCAGTACTCAGTCCAGTACTCAGTCCAGTACTCAGCCCAGTACGCAGTCCAGTACTCAGTCCAGTACTCAGTCCAGTACTGGGTCCAGTACTCAGTCCAGTACTCAGTCAAGTACTCAGTCCAGTACTCAGTCCAGTACTCAGTCCAGTACTCAGTCCAGTACTCAGTCCAGTACTCAGTCCAGTACTCAGTCCAGTATTTAGTCCAGTACTCAGTCCAGTACTCAGTCCAGTACTCAGTCCAGTACTCAGTCCAGTACTCAGTCCAGTACTCAGTCCAGTACTCAGTCCAGTACTCAGTCCAGTACTCAGTCCAGTACTCAGTCCAGTACTCAGTCCAGTACTCAGCCCAGTACTCAGTCTAGTACTCAGTCCAGTACTCAGTCCAGTACTCAGTCCAGTACCCAGTCCAGTACTCAGTCCAGTACTCAGTCCAGTACTCAGTCCAGTACTCAGTCCAGTACTCAGTCCAGTACTCAGTCCAGTACTCAGTCCAGTACTCAGTCCAGTACTCAGTCCAGTACTCAGTCCAGTACTCAGTCCAGTACTCAGTCCAGTACTCAGTCCAGTACTCAGTCCAATACTCAGTCCAGTACTCAGTCCAGTACTCAGTCCACTACTCAGGCCAGTATTCAGTCCAGTACTCAGTCCAGTACTCAGTCCAGTACTCAGTCTAGTACTCAGTCCAGTACTCAGTCCATTACTCAGTCCAGTACTCAGTCCAGTACTCAGTCCAGTACTCAGTCCACTACTCAGTCCCCTACTCAGTCCAGTACTCAGTCCAGTACTCAGTCCAGTACTTAGTCCAGTACTCAGTCCAGTACTCAGTCCAGTACTCAGTCCAGTACTCAGTCCAGTACTCAGTCCAGTACTCAGTCCAGTACTCAGCCCAGTACGCAGTCCAGTACTCAGTCCAGTACTCAGTCCAGTACTGGGTCCAGTACTCAGTCCAGTACTCAGTCAAGTACTCAGTCCAGTACTCAGTCCAGTACTCAGTCCAGTACTCAGTCCAGTACTCAGTCCAGTATTTAGTCCAGTACTCAGTCCAGTACTCAGTCCAGTACTCAGTCCAGTACTCAGTCCAGTACTCAGTCCAGTACTCAGTCCAGTACTCAGTCCAGTACTCAGTCCAGTACTCAGTCCAGTACTCAGTCCAGTACTCAGTCCAGTACTCAGCCCAGTACTCAGTCTAGTACTCAGTCCAGTACTCAGTCCAGTACTCAGTCCAGTACCCAGTCCAGTACTCAGTCCAGTACTCAGTCCAGTACTCAGTCCAGTACTCAGTCCAGTACTCAGTCCAGTACTCAGTCCAGCACTCCGTCCAGTACTCAGTCCAGTACTCAGTCCAGTACTCAGCCAGTACTCAGTCCAGTACTCAGTCCAGTACTCAGTCCAGTACTCAGTCCAGTACTCAGTCCAGTACTCAGTCCAGTACTCAGTCTAGTACTCAGTCCAGTACTCAGTCCAGTACTCAGTCCAGTACTCAGTCCAGTACTCAGTCCAGTACTCAGTCCAGTACTCAGTCAAGTACTCAGTCCAGTACTCAGTCCAGTACTCAGGCCAGTACTTAGTCCAGTACTCAGTCCAGTACTCAGTCCAGTACTCAGTCCAGTACTCAGTCCAGTACTGAGTCCAGTACTCAGTCCAGTACTCAGTCCACTACTCAGTCCCCTACTCAGTCCAGTACTCAGTCCAGTACTCAGGCCAGTACTCAGTCCAGTACTCAGTCCAGTACTCAGTCCAGTACTCAGTCCAGAACTCAGTCCAGTACTCAGTCCAGTACTTAGTCCAGTACTCAGTCCAGTACTCAGGCCAGTACTCAGTCCAGTACTCAGTCCAGTACTCAGGCCAGTACTTACTCCAGTACTCAGTCCAGTACTCAGTCCAGTACTCAGTCCAGTACTCAGTCCAGTATTCAGTCCAGTACTCAGTCCAGTATTCAGTCTAGTACTCAGTCCAGTACTCAGTCCAGTACTCAGTCCAGTACTCAGTCCAGTATTCAGTCCAGTACTCAGTCCAGTATTCAGTCCAGTACTCAGTCCAGTACTCAGTCCAGTACTCAGTCCAGTACTCAGTACAGTACTCAGTCCAGTACTCAGTCCAGTACTCAGTCCAGTACTCAGTCCAGTACTCAGTCCAGTACTCAGTCCAGTATTCAGTCCAGTACTCAGTCCAGTACTCAGTCCAGTACTCAGTCCAGTACTCAGTCCAGTACTCAGTCCAGTACTCAGTCCTGTACTCAGTCCGGTACTCAGTCCATTACTCAGTCCAGTACTCAGTCCAGTACTCAGTCCAGTACTCAGTCCGGTACTCAGTCCAGTACTCAGTCCAGTACTCAGTCCAGTACTCAGTCCAGTACTCAGTCTAGTACTCAGTCCAGTACTCAGTCCAGTACTCAGTCCAGTACTCAGTCCAGTACTCAGTCCAGTACTCAGTCCAGTACTCCGTCCAGTACTCCGTCCAGTACTCAGTCCAGTACTCAGTCCAGTACTCAGTCCGGTACTCAGTCCGGTACTCAGTCCAGTACTCAGTCCAGTACTCAGTCCAGTACTCAGTCCAGTACTCAGTCCAATACTCAGTCTAGTACTCAGTCCAGTACTCAGTCCAGTACTCAGTCCAGTACTCAGTCCAGTACTCAGTCCAGTACTCAGTCCAGTACTCAGTCCAGTACTCAGTCCAGTACTCAGTCCAGTACTCAGTCCAGTACTCAGTCCAGTACTCAGTCCAGTACTCAGTCCAGTACTCAGTCCAGTACTCAGTCCAGTACTCAGTCCAGTACTCAGTCCAGTACTCAGTCCAATACTCAGTCCAGTACTCAGTCCAGTACTCAGTCCAGTACTCAGTCCACTACTCAGGCCAGTATTCAGTCCAGTACTCAGTCCAGTACTCAGTCCAGTACTCAGTCCAGTACTCAGTCTAGTACTCAGTCCAGTACTCAGTCCATTACTCAGTCCAGTACTCAGTCCAGTACTCAGTCCAGTACTCAGTCCGGTACTCAGTCCAGTACTCAGTCCAGTACTCAGTCCAGTACTCAGTCCAATACTCAGTCCAGTACTCAGTCCAGTACTCAGTCCAGTACTCAGTCCAGTACTCAGTCCAGTACTCAGTCCAGTACTCAGTCCAGTACTCAGTCCAGTACTCAGTCCGGTACTCAGTCCAGTACTCAGTCCAGTACTCAGTCCAGTACTCAGTCCAGTACTCAGTCCAGTACTCAGTGAAGTACTCAGTCCAGTACTCAGTCCAGTACTCAGTCCAGTACTCAGTCCAGTACTCAGTCCAGTACTCAGTCCAGTACTCAGTCCAGTACTCAGTCCAGTACTCAGTCCAGTACTCAGTCCAATACTCAGTCTAGTACTCAGTCCAGTACTCAGTCCAGTACTCAGTCCAGTACTCAGTCCAGTACTCAGTCCAGTACTCAGTCCAGTACTCAGTCCAGTACTCAGTCCAGTACTCAGTCCAGTACTCAGTCCAGTACTCAGTCCAGTACTCAGTCCAGTACTCAGTCCAGTACTCAGTCCAGTACTCAGTCCAGTACTCAGTCCAGTACTCAGTCCAGTACTCAGTCCAGTACTCAGTCCAATACTCAGTCCAGTACTCAGTCCAGTACTCAGTCCAGTACTCAGTCCACTACTCAGGCCAGTATTCAGTCCAGTACTCAGTCCAGTACTCAGTCCAGTACTCAGTCCAGTACTCAGTCTAGTACTCAGTCCAGTACTCAGTCCATTACTCAGTCCAGTACTCAGTCCAGTACTCAGTCCAGTACTCAGTCCGGTACTCAGTCCAGTACTCAGTCCAGTACTCAGTCCAGTACTCAGTCCAATACTCAGTCCAGTACTCAGTCCAGTACTCAGTCCAGTACTCAGTCCAGTACTCAGTCCAGTACTCAGTCCAGTACTCAGTCCAGTACTCAGTCCAGTACTCAGTCCGGTACTCAGTCCAGTACTCAGTCCAGTACTCAGTCCAGTACTCAGTCCAGTACTCAGTCCAGTACTCAGTCCAGTACTCAGTCCAGTACTCAGTCCAGTACTCAGTCCAGTACTCAGTCCAGTACTCAGTCCAGTACTCAGTCCAGTACTCAGTCCAGTACTCAGTCCAGTACTCAGTCCAGTACTCAGTCCAGTACTCAGTCCAGTACTCAGTCCAGTACTCAGTCCAGTACTCAGTCCAGTACTCAGCCCAGTACGCAGTCCAGTACTCAGTCCAGTACTCAGTCCAGTACTCAGTCCAGTACTCAGTCCAGTACTCAGTCAAGTACTCAGTCCAGTACTCAGTCCAGTACTCAGTCCAGTACTCAGTCCAGTACTCAGTCCAGTACTCAGTCCAGTACTCAGTCCAGTACTCAGTCCAGTACTCAGTCCAATACTCAGTCCAGTACTCAGTCCAGTACTCAGTCCAGTACTCAGTCCACTACTCAGGCCAGTATTCAGTCCAGTACTCAGTCCAGTACTCAGTCCAGTACTCAGTCCAGTACTCAGTCTAGTACTCAGTCCAGTACTCAGTCCATTACTCAGTCCAGTACTCAGTCCAGTACTCAGTCCAGTACTCAGTCCAGTACTTAGCCCAGTACTCAGTCTAGTACTCAGTCCAGTACTCAGTCCAGTACTCAGTCCAGTACCCTGTCCAGTACTCAGTCCAGTACTCAGTCCAGTACTCAGTCCAGTACTCAGTCCAGCACTCCGTCCAGTACTCAGTCCAGTACTCAGTCCAGTACTCAGCCAGTACTCAGTCCAGTACTTAGTCCAGTACTCAGTCCAGTACTCAGTCCAGTACTCAGTGCAGTACTCAGTCCAGTACTCAGTCTAGTACTCAGTCCAGTACTCAGTCCAGTACTCAGTCCAGTACTCAGTCCAATACTCAGTCTAGTTCTCAGTCCAGTACTCAGTCCAGTACTCAGTCCAGTACTCAGTGCAGTACTCAGTCCAGTACTCAGTCCAGTACTCAGTCCAGTACTCAGTCCAGTACTCAGTCCAGTACTCAGTCCAGTACTCAGTCCAGTACTCAGTCCAGTACTCAGTCCAGTACTCAGTCCAGTACTCAGTCCAGTACTCAGTCCAGTACTCAGTCCAGTACTCAGTCCAGTACTCAGCCCAGTACGCAGTCCAGTACTCAGTCCAGTACTCAGTCCAGTACTCAGTCCAGTACTCAGTCCAGTACTCATTCAAGTACTCAGTCCAGTACTCAGTCCAGTACTCAGTCCAGTACTCAGTCCAGTACTCAGTCCAGTATTTAGTCCAGTACTCAGTCCAGTACTCAGTCCAGTACTCAGTCCAGTACTCAGTCCAGTACTCAGTCCAGTACTCAGTCCAGTACTCAGTCCAGTACTCAGTCCAGTACTCAGTCCAGTACTTAGCCCAGTACTCAGTCTAGTACTCAGTCCAGTACTCAGTCCAGTACTCAGTCCAGTACCCTGTCCAGTACTCAGTCCAGTACTCAGTCCAGTACTCAGTCCAGTACTCAGTCCAGTACTCAGTCCAGCACTCCGTCCAGTACTCAGTCCAGTACTCAGTCCAGTACTCAGCCAGTACTCAGTCCAGTACTCAGTCCAGTACTCACTCCAGTACTCAGTCCAGTACTCAGTGCAGTACTCAGTCCAGTACTCAGTGCAGTACTCAGTCCAGTACTCAGTCCAGTACTCAGTCCAGTACTCAGTCCAATACTCAGTCTAGTTCTCAGTCCAGTACTCAGTCCAGTACTCAGTCCAGTACTCAGTGCAGTACTCAGTCCAGTACTCAGTCCAGTACTCAGTCCAGTACTCAGTCCAGTACTCAGTCCAGTACTCAATCCAGTACTCAATCCAGTACTCAGTCCAGTACTCAGTCCAGTACTCAGTCCAGTACTCAGTCCAGTACTCAGTCCAGTACTCAGTCCAGTACTCAGTTCAGTACTCAGCCCAGTACTCAGCCCAGTACTCCGTTCAGTACTCAGTCCAGTACTCAGTCCAGTACTCAGTCCAGTACTCAGGCCAGTACTCAGTCCAGTACTCAGTCCAGTACTCAGTCCAGTACTCAGTCCAGTACTCAGTCCAGTACTCAGTCCAGTACTCAGTCCAGTACTCAGTCCAGTACTCAGTCCAGTACTCAGTCCAGTACTCAGTCCAGTACTCAGTCCAATACTCAGTCCAGTACTCAGTCCAGTACTCAGTCCAGTACTCAGTCCAGTACTCAGTCCAGTACTCAGTCCAGTACTCAGTCCAGTACTCAGTCCAGTACTCAGTCCAGTACTCAGTCCAGTACTCAGTCCAGTACTCAGTCCAGTACTCAGTCCAGTACTCAGTCCAGTACTCAGTCCAGTACTCAGTCCAGTACTCAGTCCAGTACTCAGTCCAGTACTCAGTCCAGTACTCAGTCCAGTACTCAGTCCAGTACTCAGCCCAGTACTCAGTCCAGTACTCAGTCCAGTACTCAGTCCAGTACTCAGTCCAGTACTCAGTCCAGTACTCAGTCCAATACTCAGTCCAGTACTCAGTCCAATACTCAGTCCAGTACTCAGTCCAGTACTCAGTCCAGTACTCAGTCCAGTACTCAGTCCAGTACTCAGTCCAGTACTCAGTCCAGTACTCAATCCAGTACTCAATCCAGTTCTCAGTCCAGTACTCAGTCCAGTACGCAGTCCAGTACTCAGTCCAGTACTCAGTTCAGTACTCAGCCCAGTACTCAGCCTAGTACTCAGTCCAGTACTCAGTCCGGTACTCAGTCCAGTACTCAGTCCAGTACTCAGTCCAGTACTCATTCCAGTACTCAATCCAGTACTCAGTCCAGTACTCAGTCCAGTACTCAGTCCAGTACTCAGTCCAGTACTCAGTCCAGTACTCAGTCCAGTACTCAGTCCAGTACTGAGTCCAGTACTCAGTCCAGTAATGAGTTCAGTACTCAGTCCAGTACTCAGTCCAGTACTCAGGCCAGTACTCAGTCCAGTACTCAGTCCAGTACTCAGTCCAGTACTCAGTCCAGTACTCAGTCCAGTACTCAGTCCAGTACTCAGTCAAGTACTCAGTCCAGTACTCAGTCCAGTACTCAGTCCAGTACTCAGTCCAGTACTCAGTCCAGTACTCAGTCCAGTACTCAGTGCAGTACTCAGTCCAGTACTCAGTCCAGTACTCAGTCCAGTATTCAGTCCAGTACTCAGTCCAGTATTCAGTCCAATATTCAGTCCAGTACTCAGTCCAGTACTCAGTCCAGTACTCAGTCCAGTACTCAGTCCAGTACTCAGTCCAGTACTCAGTCCAGTACTCAGTCCAGTACTCAGTCTTGTACTCAGTCCAGTACTCAGTCCAGTACTCAGTCCAGTACTCAGTCCAGTACTCAGTCCAGTACTCAGTCCAGTACTCAGTCCAGTACTCAGTCCAGTACTCAGTCCAGTGCTCAGTCCAGTACTCAGTCCAGTACTCAGTCCAGTACTCAGTCCAGTACTCAGTTCAGTACTCAGCTCAGTACTCAGCCCAGTACTCAGTCCAGTACTCAGTCCAGTGCTCAGTCCAGTACTCAGTCCAGTACACAGTCCAATATTCAGTCCAGTACTCAGTCCAGTACTCAGTCCAGTACTCAGTCCAGTACTCAGTCCAGTACTCAGTCCAGTACTCAGTCCAGTACTCAGTCCAGTACTCAGTCCAGTACTCAGTCTTGTACTCAGTCCAGTACTCAGTCCAGTACTCAGTCCAGTACTCAGTCCAGTACTCAGTCCAGTACTCAGTCCAGTACTCAGTCCAGTGCTCAGTCCAGTACTCAGTCCAGTACTCAGTCCAGTACTCAGTCCAGTACTCAGTTCAGTACTCAGCTCAGTACTCAGCCCAGTACTCAGTCCAGTACTCAGTCCAGTGCTCAGTCCAGTACTCAGTCCAGTACACAGTCCAGTACTCAGTCCAGTACTCAGTTCAGTACTCAGCTCAGTACTCAGTCCAGTACTCAGTGCAGTACTCAGTCCAGTACTCAGTCCAGTACTCAGTCCAGTACTCAGTCCAATACTCAGTCTAGTTCTCAGTCCAGTACTCAGTCCAGTAGTCAGTCCAGTACTCAGTGCAGTACTCAGTCCAGTACTCAGTCCAGTACTCAGTCCAGTACTCAGTCCAGTACTCAATCCAGTACTCAATCCAGTACTCAGTCCAGTACTCAGTCCAGTACTCAGTCCAGTACTCAGTCCAGTACTCAGTCCAGTACTCAGTCCAGTACTCAGTTCAGTACTCAGCCCAGTACTCAGCCCAGTACTCCGTTCAGTACTCAGTCCAGTACTCAGTCCAGTACTCAGTCCAGTACTCAGGCCAGTACTCAGTCCAGTACTCAGTCCAGTACTCAGTCCAGTACTCAGTCCAGTACTCAGTCCAGTACTCAGTCCAGTACTCAGTCCTGTACTCAGTCCAGTACTCAGTCCAATACTCAGTCCAGTACTCAGTCCAGTACTCAGTCCAGTACTCAGTCCAGTACTCAGTCCAGTACTCAGTCCAGTACTCAGTCCAGTACTCAGTCCAGTACTCAGTCCAGTACTCAGTCCAGTACTCAGTCCAGTACTAAGTCCAGTACTCAGTCCAGTACTCAGTCCAGTACTCAGTTCAGTACTCAGTCCAGTACTCAGTCCAGTACTCAGTCCAGTACTCAGTCCAGTACTCAGCCCAGTACTCAGTCCAGTACTCAGTCCAGTACTCAGTCCAGTACTCAGTCCAGTACTCAGTCCAGTACTCAGTCCAATACTCAGTCCAGTACTCAGTCCAGTACTCACTCCAGTACTCAGTCCAGTACTCAGTCCAGTACTCAGTCCAGTACTCAGTCCAGTACTCAGTCCAGTACTCAATCCAGTACTCAATCCTGTTCTCAGTCCAGTACTCAGTCCAGTACGCAGTCCAGTACTCAGTCCAGTACTCAGTCCAGTACTCAGCCCAGTACTCAGCCCAGTACTCAGTCCAGTACTCAGTCCAGTACTCAGTCCAGTACTCATTCCAGTACTCATTCCAGTACTCATTCCAGTACTCAGTCCAGTACTCAGTCCAGTACTCAGTCCAGTACTCAGTCCAGTACTCAGTCCAGTACTCAGTCCAGTACTGAGTCCAGTACTCAGTCCAGTAATGAGTCCAGTACTCAGTCCAGTACTCAGTCCAGTACTCAGGCCAGTACTCAGTCCAGTACTCAGTCCAGTACTCAGTCCAGTACTCAGTCCAGTACTCAGTCCAGTACTCAGTCCAGTACTCAGTCCAGTACTCAGTCAAGTACTCAGTCCAGTACTCAGTCCAGTACTCAGTCCAGTACTCAGTCCAGTACTCAGTCCAGTACTCAGTGCAGTACTCAGTCCAGTACTCAGTCCAGTACTCAGTCCAGTATTCAGTCCAGTACTCAGTCCAGTATTCAGTCCAATATTCAGTCCAGTACTCAGTCCAGTACTCAGTCCAGTACTCAGTCCAGTACTCAGTCCAGTACTCAGTCCAGTACTCAGTCCAGTACTCAGTCCAGTACTCAGTCTTGTACTCAGTCCAGTACTCAGTCCAGTACTCAGTCCAGTAGTCAGTCCAGTACTCAGTCCAGTACTCAGTCCAGTACTCAGTCCAGTACTCAGTCCAGTACTCAGTCCAGTACTCAGTCCAGTACTCAGTCCAGTGCTCAGTCCAGTACTCAGTCCAGTACTCAGTCCAGTACTCAGTCCAGTACTCAGTTCAGTACTCAGCTCAGTACTCAGCCCAGTACTCAGTCCAGTACTCAGTCCAGTGCTCAGTCCAGTACTCAGTCCAGTACACAGTCCAGTACTCAGTCCAGTACTCAGTTCAGTACTCAGCTCAGTACTCAGTCCAGTACTCAGTGCAGTACTCAGTCCAGTACTCAGTCCAGTACTCAGTCCAGTACTCAGTCCAATACTCAGTCTAGTTCTCAGTCCAGTACTCAGTCCAGTACTCAGTCCAGTACTCAGTGCAGTACTCAGTCCAGTACTCAGTCCAGTACTCAGTCCAGTACTCAGTCCAGTACTCAGTCCAGTACTCAATCCAGTACTCAATCCAGTACTCAGTCCAGTACTCAGTCCAGTACTCAGTCCAGTACTCAGTCCAGTACTCAGTCCAGTACTCAGTCCAGTACTCAGTTCAGTACTCAGCCCAGTACTCAGCCCAGTACTCCGTTCAGTACTCAGTCCAGTACTCAGTCCAGTACTCAGTCCAGTACTCAGTCCAGTACTCAGGCCAGTACTCAGTCCAGTACTCAGTCCAGTACTCAGTCCAGTACTCAGTCCAGTACTCAGTCCAGTACTCAGTCCAGTACTCAGTCCAGTACTCAGTCCAGTACTCAGTCCAGTACTCAGTCCAGTACTCAGTCCAGTACTCAGTCCAGTACTCAGTCCAATACTCAGTCCAGTACTCAGTCCAGTACTCAGTCCAGTACTCAGTCCAGTACTCAGTCCAGTACTCAGTCCAGTACTCAGTCCAGTACTCAGTCCAGTACTCAGTCCAGTACTCAGTCCAGTACTCAGTCCAGTACTCAGTCCAGTACTCAGTCCAGTACTCAGTCCAGTACTCAGTCCAGTACTCAGTCCAGTACTCAGCCCAGTACTCAGTCCAGTACTCAGTCCAGTACTCAGTCCAGTACTCAGTCCAGTACTCAGTCCAGTACTCAGTCCAATACTCAGTCCAGTACTCAGTCCAGTACTCAGTCCAGTACTCAGTCCAGTACTCAGTCCAGTACTCAGTCCAGTACTCAGTCCAGTACTCAGTCCAGTACTCAGTCCAGTACTCAATCCAGTACTCAATCCAGTTCTCAGTCCAGTACTCAGTCCAGTACGCAGTCCAGTACTCAGTCCAGTACTCAGTTCAGTACTCAGCCCAGTACTCGGCCCAGTACTCAGTCCAGTACTCAGTCCAGTACTCAGTCCAGTACTCATTCCAGTACTCAGTCCAGTACTCATTCCAGTACTCATTCCAGTACTCAGTCCAGTACTCAGTCCAGTACTCAGTCCAGTACTCAGTCCAGTACTCAGTCCAGTACTCAGTCCAGTACTCAGTCCAGTACTCAGTCCAGTACTCAGTCCAGTACTCAGTCCAGTAATGAGTCCAGTACTCAGTCCAGTACTCAGTCCAGTACTCAGGCCAGTACTCAGTCCACTACTCAGTCCAGTACTCAGTCCAGTACTCAGTCCAGTACTCAGTCCAGTATTCAATCCAGTACTCAGTCCAGTACTCAATCCAGTACTCAGTCCAGTACTCAATCCAGTACTCAGTCCAGTACTCAATCCAGTACTCATTCCAGTACTCAATCCAGTACTCAATCCAGTACTCAGTCCAGTACTCAGTCCAGTACTCAGTCCAGTACTCAGTCCAATACTCAGTCCAGTACTCAGTCCAGTACTCTGTCCAGTACTCAGTCCAGTACTCAGTCCACTACTCAATCCAGTACTCAGTCCAGTACTCAGTCCAGTACTCAGTCCAGTACTCAGTCCAGTACTCAGTCCAGTACTCAGTCCAGTACTCAGTCCAGTACTCAGTCCAGTACTCAGTTCAGTACTCAGTCCAGTACTCAGTCCAGTACTCAGTCCAGTACTCAGTCCAGTACTCAGTCCAGTACTCAGTCCAGTACTCAGTCCAGTACTTATTCCAGTACTCAGTCCAGTACTCAGTCCAGTACTCAGTCCAGTACTCAGTCCAGTACTCAGTTCAGTACTCAGTCCAGTACTCAGTCCAGTACTCAGTTCAGTACTCAGTCCAGTACTCAGTCCAGTACTCTGTCCAGTACTCAGTCCAGTACTCAGTCCAGTACTCAGTCCAGTACTCAGTCCACTACTCAGTCCAGTACTCAGTCCAGTACTCAGTCCAGTACTCAGTCCAGTACTCAGTCCAGTACTCAGTTCAGTACTCAGTCCAGTACTCAGTCCAGTACTCAGTTCAGTACTCAGTCCAGTACTCAGTCCAGTACTCTGTCCAGTACTCAGTCCAGTACTCAGTCCAGTACTCAGTCCAGTACTCAGTCCAGTACTCAGTCCAGTACTCATTCCAGTACTCAGTCCAGTAGTCAGTCCAGTACTCAGTCCAGTACTCAGTCCAGTACTCAGTCCAGTAATCAGTCCAGTACTCAGTCCAGTACTCAGTCCAGTACTGAGTCCAGTACTCAGTCCAGTACTCAGTCCAGTACTGAGTCCAGTACTCAGTCCAGTACTCAGTCCAGTACTCAGGCCAGTACTCAGTCCAGTACTCAGTCCAGTACTCAGGCCAGTACTCAGTCCAGTACTCAGTCCAGTACTCAGTCCAGTACTCAGTCCAGTACTCAGTCCAGTACTCAGTCCAGTACTCAGTCCAGTACTCAGTCCAGTACTCAATCCAGTACTCAGTCCAGTACTCAATCCAGTACTCAGTCCAGTACTCAATCCAGTACTCAGTCCAGTACTCAATCCAGTACTCAGTCCAGTACTCAATCCAGTACTCAATCCAGTACTCAGTCCAGTACTCAGTCCAGTACTCAGTCCAGTACTCAGTCCAGTACTTAGTCCAATACTCAGTCCAGTACTCAGTCCAGTACTCTGTCCAGTACTCAGTCCAGTACTCAGTCCAGTACTCAGTCCAGTACTCAGTCCAGTACTCAGTCCAGTACTCAGTCCAGTACTCAGTCCAGTACTCAGTCCAGTACTCAGTCCAGTACTCAGTCCAGTACTCAGTCAAGTACTCAGTCCAGTACTCAGTTCAGTACTCAGTCCAGTACTCAGTCCAGTACTCAGTCCAGTACTCAGTCCAGTACTCAGTCCAGTACTCAGTCCAGTACTCAGTCCAGTACTCAGTCCAGTACTCAGTCCAGTACTCAGTCCAGTACTCAGTCCAGTACTCAGTTCAGTACTCAGTCCAGTACTCAGTCCAGTACTCAGTTCAGTACTCAGTCCAGTACTCAGTCCAGTACTCAGTCCAGTACTCAGTCCAGTACTCTGTCCAGTACTCAGTCCAGTAATCAGTCCAGTACTCAGTCCAGTACTCAGTCCACTACTCAGTCCAGTACTCAGTCCAGTACTCAGTCCAGTACTCAGTCCAGTACTCAGTTCAGTACTCAGTCCAGTACTCAGTCCAGTACTCAGTTCAGTACTCAGTCCAGTACTCAGTCCAGTTACTGTACTGTACTGTACAGAGAGCTACTGTACTGTACTGTACTGAGAGCTACTGTACTGTACTGACAGCTACTGTACTGTATTGAGAGCTACTGTACTGTACTGAGAGCTACTGTACTGTACTGTACTGAGAGCTACTGTACTGTACTGTACTGTACTGAGAGCTACTGTACTGTACTGAGAGCTACTGTACTGTACTGAGAGCTACTATACTGTACTGAGAGCTACTGTACTGTACTGAGAGCTACTGTACTGTACTGAGAGCTACTGTACTGTACTGAGAGCTACTGTACTGTACTGAGAGCTACTGTACTGCACTGAGAGCTACTGTACTGTACAGAGAGCTACTGTACTGTACTGAGAGCTACTGTGCTGTACTGAGAGCTACTGTACTGTACTGTACTGTACTGAGAGCTACTGTACTGTACTGAGAGCTATTGTACTGTACTGAGAGCTACTGTACTGTACTGAGAGCTACTGTACTGTACTGAGAGCTACTGTACTGTACTGAGAGCTACTGTACTGTACTGTACTGTACTGTACTGTACTGTACTGTACTGTACTGTACTGTACTGTACTGAGAGCTACTGTACTGTTCTGAGAGCTACTGTACTGTACTGAGAGCTTCTCTACTGTACTGAGAGCTACTGTACTGTACTGTACTGAGAGCTACTGTACTGTACTGTACTGAGAGCTACTGTACTGTACTGAGAGCTACTGTACTGTACTGAAAGCTACTGTACTGTACTGAGAGCTACTTTACTGTACTGAGAGCTACTGTACTGTACTGAGAGCTACTCTACTGTACTGAGAGCTACTGTACTGTACTGTACTGAGAGCTACTGTACTGTACTGAGAGCTACTGTACTGTACTGAGAGCTACTGTACTGTACTGAGAGCTACTGTACTGTACTGTACTGAGAGCTACTGTAATGTACTGAGAGCTACTGTACTGTACTGAGAGCTACTGTACTGTACTGAGGGCTACTGTACTGAGAGCTACTGTACTGTACTGAGAGCTACTGTACTGTACTGAGAGCTACTGTACTGTACTGAGAGCTACTCTACTGTACTGAGAGCTACTGTACTGTACTGTACTGAGAGCTACTGTACTGTACTGAGAGCTACTGTACTGTACTGAGAGCTACTGTACTGTACTGAGAGCTACTTTACTGTACTGAGAGCTACTGTACTGTACTGCGAGCAACTGTACTGTACTGAGAGCTACTGTACTGTACTGAGAGCTACTGTACTGTTCTGAGAGCTACTGTACTGTACTGAGAGCTTCTCTACTGTACTGAGAGCTACTGTACTGTACTGTACTGAGAGCTACTGTACTGTACTGTACTGAGAGCTACTGTACTGTACTGAGAGCTACTGTACTGTACTGAGAGCTACTCTACTGTACTGAGAGCTACTGTACTGTACTGTACTGAGAGCTACTGTACTGTACTGAGAGCTACTGTACTGTACTGAGAGCTACTGTACTGTACTGAGAGCTACTGTACTGTACTGAGAGCTACTGTACTGTACTGAGAGCTACTGTACTGTACTGAGAGCTACTGTACTGTACTGAGAGCTACTTTACTGTACTGCGAGCTACTGTACTGTACTGCGAGCAACTGTACTGTACTGAGAGCTACTGTACTGTACTGAGAGCTACTGTACTGAGAGCTACTGTACTATACTGAGAGCTACTGTACTGATTATATTGTTTATTTCCAGTAGTAGCCATTTCAAAAACAAAGGTGGACAAACGCCATTTCAGAACTTAAAGATTTCTTGATTTTTCAGACCACCAGTCAGTCAGGTTTTTCGTTTGAAATCTAAAAAAAATCTTCACTTATATTTCAGCACTTAAATCAACCTTTGAGCTTAAACGACAAGACAATAACTCATTAGAAAACAGAGTTTCTGGCAAGATTTTACTAGCACTTAATTTAAGCACTATGAAATGCAATCATTTAAATATTCAAATAAATTAAGTTTAACATATACACACACACAGACATATCAATCACATACGAATGTTTGCACGTAACACACGACTTGCTGACCTTCTTTTGAGGGTTCTGGTGTACAGAAAAGATCGTTCAACTTCTTTTGAAATGATTGTTACATGAACGGCATTGAACCCAAAACGTTGGTGATGTTTGGTGGTGGCTTGGAAACTATTTTACCATTATTTTGTTGTTGTTGCAAACAATAACTTGTATTAATTTTGTTGTTTTTGGTACAAATCATACAAGGTCTCTATATGAAAAACTTAATTCAATTGTTTTTAAAATTTTCCTTGATATTCTAGAAATCGATTTGAAAAAAAAACTCAACGTTTGTATGAATTTATTATTCAAACAATAAACTAGATTTTTTTTTCAATAATTTGATTTTTTTTCTGCAATAAAATTGCTCATAAGCTTAATTGCAATAATAAATTTATTATAAAAGAAACAGCAATAATTAAAAACAATTTTGAACCTAATAAATTATAGTTATTTCAATGATTGGTGCATGCAACCTAAATATTGAACAAGTCTTTTCTTTTAAGCAAAAAAAAAAGTTAAATATTTTTTTTCGTTTTGATGCGAAATAATAAATGAAAGAAAATGGTGAATAGCAAAAATTAAAAAAAGAGTTTTTTTCTGTACTATACCTAATTTGTTAACTTTTCCAATGGGCTTAAAAGTATAATGTACTCTTAGCTTTTTTTATAGGATAGTAAAAGAATCATATATATATATATATATATATATATATATATATATATATATAAATATATATATATATATATATATATATATATATATATATATATATATATATATATATATATATATATATATATATATATATATATATATATATATATATATATATATATATATATATATATATATATATATATATATATATATATATATATATATATATATATATATATATATATATATATATATATATATATATATATATATATATATATATATATATATATATATATATATATATATATATATATATATATATATATATATATATATATGTATATATATATATATATATATATATATATATATATATATATATATATATATATATATATATATATATATATATATATATATATATATATATATATATATACATATATATATATATATATATATATATATATATATATATATATATATATATATATATATATATATATATATATATATATATATATAATATATATATATATATATATATATATATATATATATATATATATATATATATATATATATATATATATATATATATATATATATATATATATATATATATATATATATATATATATATATATATATATATATATATATATATATATATATATATATATATATATATATATATATATATATATATATATATATATATATATATATATATATATATATATATATATATATAGGTATATATATATAGGGAAGTAAAGTAATTGAAAACTTTCTAAATTTCAAAATTAAACAGCCTATATTTCCGTAAACAGTCTCCTTATCGATAACTTTTTTACTAAAAAGTTCAGTTATCGATAACTTTTTTATTAAAAATTATATCTATTGATAACTTTCTGTTGGAATTGGGGTAGTCGATAAGCTTTCTATACAAAAGTCAAACAAACAATAGATAACTTTCGAACGGGAAAAATTATCGATGGCTCTTCTGCAGAAAAGCTAATTGCTCAATAGCTTTTCTCTACTAAAGTAAATTTATCGATAGTTTTGACAGAGAAAATAAAGTAATCGACAACTCTTATCAGAAAAAGTCAAGTTATCGATAACTTTTTTCTAAGGAAATGTCAAGCTATCGAGAACTTACTTACAGAAAATAATATTAGCAATAAATCATTGATAAAAGATTGTATTCATCACTTTTACAAAGAAAAATCCAAAAAATCGATAGTATTTCTAAAGAAAAATCAAGTTATCGATAACTTGATAAGATAAAGGCCTTGTAACTGTTCAAAACTGTGTTTGAATTCTACTGACGATTTGGTAAAGGGCCAATGAAATGCATATAGACAATGCTTAAACACCAGCAAATAAATTCATTTAAAATTAATTATAAAAGTTAACTTCTTTGTCTATATCTAAATAAAGTCATTCATAACCTGGGTTTTCTGTTATCAATAACTTTAAGAGTGTATACTCATATAACTCCACCGTTTATAGACCGATTTGAAAAAAATTTTATTTCATATTTACTTCCAGATTGGTACCATTTTTCGAAATTTTTTATTTCGGACATGTCTTGGAGTTGGGGTATTTTTATTGCAAAAATTATTGTAGAAAAATATTTCATAAAATCTATTGGTTTTAAAAGGCAAGTTATTGTAATGTTTTGCGCTTTTATTTTAATGTTATACATATTATCTGAAATTAACTATAACTTTTCTAAAGAAAATTTGCTTTAAAGATAACTTGATTGCTTGTCTTTATTTAGTTTATTTAGGAAATAAAAGTAAAATTATAGCGTTTTTATTGCTAAACGTTTTTGATGCATGTGTGTTTCTCTTGATTTGATATAAACATGATAAAATTGCTATTGATTTTTTTTTTCTTCATTTGGAGTGAAGGACATTAGCGTAGCCTAGCACTTTTTTCGGGAAGTAGCCAAAGACAATTAGCTTTTGAATGCTAAAAATATGTATATGGAGACATATTAAAAATGTTGAAGTTAGCAGAAGACATTCTAAGTTTGTCTAAGGCCACTCCAGAAATTTTGTAGCTACGTTTATGGTGCAGCAGCCATTCACAGGCCTATAAATTTTTAAAGTCTTATAACGTATATAATGTTTCCCTCTTCCTACTCTCGTGCAACAATATTCCTTTCCGTAATAAAGTATATATTTTTAATGTGTGCGTGAGTTGCTTTTGTGTGTAACCCAGTTTTAGCGGTTTTTTTCTGCTGCTGCTACATTTGTTGTTGCTTTTATCTCTGTTAGCAACTATGCCATCGTTAAAAATTTATATGTGCAATGTGTTTTTGTTAACAATATGGTCATGTTATAATCATAATTACATTTTTATACTTCACCTAGTCGTGCTATTTACTACTACTGCATGTTTACGGCCAAATAAAACAACGAACAGTGGCTTAAAAGTTTTTTTTTGTGTGGAAATAATTCGATAACTCATGAACCGTTCAAGATATCGGTATGAAATTTCACACAAACATAGCTGAGATATTTCTGAATTCATATGCTTCCTACTATTAAGCGGCGCTCATAGGTGAGGATAATCGTGATTTTTATCAATTAAGTTCTCTCACTTAATTGTGAATAAAATCAAAAGTTGTAGATCGTTGTTAATGAAATATGCCTTGTTTTGTTTGGAATATAATTACCTAACTGCATGTGGAAAAATAATGAAATTTTTATTTTATTTTAATTATTTATTAATCTTTTAAAAACAAAAATTAAAAAAAAAAATTTTTTGGCACAAGTTACACGATATCTCTAAAACTATCGAGCAGATTAAAAAGCAGTGTTAGTGCAAATTAAAGATATTATTATTAGGGCCTATTCACATATTACGTAACGCTATTTTCGGAGGTTTTATACCCTCTTGAACAAAAAGCCCATTTTTTTTTTAACAAAAATGGTCACACTTTCGTTATTTACCATGTGATATCTGAATAACTTTCGGTATATTTAGGCAACACCTAAAGCCTTGGAAGATTTGCAGTTTTGTCACGGTAGTTGCTTTGCACTCTGAGGAATTTTTAGGGAAACTTCAAATTTTCCTTCAAAATCGGTCAATTTTGGATAGGCTTGGAGGGAGAACCATTACATCCTTTGACCGGATTTTTCTTTTACACTAATTTTTCATAAGTTTTCTTTAAAATACTGTCAAAACTTTTGTATGTTCCAGAGGAAATTTATTTTGTATGACCGAAAAAACAAAACTAGCTTTTTGGGAAAAATCCCGAAAAATTTTGCATTTTTAACATGTTCCATATTCAAATGCGTGTAACTTTTTAACGAAAAAAGATATCGGCGTAAAATTTTCTGCGTTTTGTTTCTTCTAAAGAACTATTTATATGTAAACAATTTTAACATTCAGACTATAAATTAACTTTTGATGACTTTTTAAGAAAACTTACCGCCAACTTTGGAGCCTTGCCCACGAAACCCCCCTTAATATTAGGAAGCCCTTTTCCTTGCACGTGAATTTAGAAACGCATAACGATATCTGGAGCGATTTACGAGTTACCAAACTATTTCCATAAAAAAAGTTATTAAACCACTGTGCAAGGCCATCATCATTTGTTCCATATCTGTACGTAAAATTTAAGTGATATGTTGGAGTGACCACAAAATTGAAAGAAAGTATGATGTTAATTTTAGAATTTTCACAAAGGTTTAAGTTTATGCTTAAAATTTAATTAAAATTCTCAAAAGGAAAACGTTTCTCTGAGAAAATATATTTATTTTGGATTTTCTACAATCAAACAAATGAACAAACAAACAAACAAGTTTCTTTCTATATTTTCATGAGCTCCTTTCAAATAATTTTACTTAAAGCCAAAAATGTGAGTAATTCAATGTAAGTAAACAAATTCTTTCTTACTCACACTCCTTTCCTCTTAATGAACATAAAAAGTTGGGGAAATATTTTGTGCGAAGTCTGTAATTTCCATAAAATTGTCTTCATGTACAAAAATACTTTTCTTTCTAGCGAAAATTACACTTTATTTTTAGTATAAATTGTTAAAAGAAATACTTAAGTTTTGTTAAATTATTGCTGAGGCCGCCAAAATGTTGTTTCAGCAAGCAGTTGTTAAGTATTTTGCTACAATTTTCAAGCATTTCCTAATACATATTTATTTTTAAATTTTTGCACTATAGACAAACAGTATTTTTCTTAGAGCTCTAACACCAAACGTGTAACGCAATTGAAGTACGCGCTTGCCAAATAAAGCTTAGAAAACATATTTCATAATGGAAATTTTTTCAAGTAAGCGGGTTTTTTTAACAAACAAGAGTGTGACAGTCACAAAAAAAAATAATTATAAAAAATACTTTTAAACTTCAATGACTTGCATCTTGATAAGTTCTGTAATAATATTTTTTTGTATTTTAAAATAGTTTTTTTACGTAATTTATTTTTGCTAAATTGGTTTAATTGGTAGTTATTAAATTCCCATAACATTGTATAACGAAATCAAAATCTTTTTCAAAATAACTACTGATTATGGTAGAGGTATTCTACTTAAGCTGAATTTTAATTTTGAAAATTACAGTTTTATTTTAAAAATTTTGTTGCAAAATACTCTTTATTATAAGAGAAGCAACTTACAGATTTAATTTCTTTTAAATTGTATAAAATCAACATTTCGTTCAACCTAACCTCAAACCAAATTTTGGTGATTCTTCTTTAAATTGAAAAATATTTATGGGAATTCATTTTTTCGTCTTGCAAAAAAACAAGACAGTTAAAATGTTTACTTAAATTTGAATATCATAATATTTTTTCTACCTAACCTCAATTTTGATTTCAAAATGTTACAGCTTTGTTCTTAAAATTTCATGGCAAAACATTTCTTATTATTAAAGAAGCAACATACAAATTTAACTTCTTTTAAATTGTATAAAATCAACATTTATTTCAACCTAACCTCAATTAAAATTTTAACAATTCAGCCTTAAATTAAAAATATTTATAGCAATTTTTTTACTTATAAAAAAGAGTTAAGATTTTTTCTTTAATTTAAGAAATATAATAGATTTTCTACCTAACCTCAATTTTAATTTTGAAAATTTATAGTTTTGTTCCAAAAATTACATGGCAAAACATTCCTTATATAAAATAAAATCATCTTACAGATATAACTTCTTTGAAATTATATGAAATTAGCACATTTTTCAACTTAACCTCAAATAAAATGTTGACAATTCAGCCTTAAATTAAAAAATATTTATGGGAATTTATTTGTGAGTTTTAAATAAAACCAAACCAAATAAAATGTTTGATTAAATTTAAGCAATATAATATTTTTTCTATCTAACCTCAATTTAAATTTTGGAAATTTACAGTTTTGCTCTAAAAGTTACATGGCAAAATATTTCTTATATAAAATAAAAGCAACATACAGATTTAACTTCTTTTAAATTATATAAAATCAACATATCTTTCAACCTAACCTCAAAACAAATTTTGAGAATTCAGCTTGAAATTGAAAAAATATTGATGGCTGAATCTTATAACAAACAACACAGTTAAATGGTAACAGTTTTATGGTAACATTTCAAGTTAAAACATTTCTTATTACAAAATAAGCAACAAACAGATTTGATTTCTTTTAAATCATATAAAATCAACATTTCTTTCAACCTAACCTCAAAACAAATTTTGAAAATTCAGCTTTAAATTCAAAAATATTTATTGAAATTCATTTGTAAATCTAACAAAAAAACAAGACCGTTAAATTTTTTGCTTAAATTTAAGTAATATAATATTTTTTCTACATAACCTCAATTTAAATTTTGAAAATTTAAAGATTTATTCTAAAAATTTCATCGGAAAACATTTCTTATTATAAGTGAAGCAACTTACAGATTTGATTTCTTGTACATTATATAGAATCAACATTTTTTTCAACCTAATCTCAAACCGAATACTGGCCAAACAGCCTTAAATTGAAAAATAAATATGGCACTTTGTTTCTGAGTTAAAATTTTTGCTTTCGAGTTCGAGCAATATCACATATGTTCTACCTAACCTCACTTTTAATATTAAAAATTTACAGTTTTATTCTGAAACTTTCATGGCAAAATATTTTTTTATTGTAAGACAAGCACCTTACAGGTTTAATTTCTTGTAAATTATATAAAAGCAACATTTCTTTCAACCTAACCTCAAATCAAATTTTGACAGTTCAGCCTTAAATTAAAAAAATATTTATAGCACTTTATTTTCGAATCAGTCGTTAGGACCTCGTACTTTTTGTGTTGTACAGTGTAATAAGCCACATAATAAATATTTTGATTTTGTTGTACTGTGTAATTAGTTCAATCTTCCAATAAGTGTCATCTACTATCTCTTGTAGTGTAAGTTTTCTGTTTTAAATTTAATTTGCCAGATTATTTATTATTCATTCAATGAAGTAGAAAACTCTTGTCGTAAGCAACACTCAAATTTCTTTAGTCTTACAAATAAAACATAGACAGTGAAACTTCGATGTAACAAATCTGAACGTATCGGAAAATTCTTCGTTTTGAATAATGATTCATATATATCAGTCATATCTTGGTATAATGGGACTTTAACATTATGTTTAAAATTTAATTTTGATCTATTCTGACTTTGTTGTATAGAGGCTTTTGAATAAATACTTTGCTATATAGAGGCTTTAAAGCATAGTATTTCTTCGCTATAACTATAGCGCAGCTTTTGTATGAAAAACTTTGCAATGAAGAGCTTTTTTCAGGGACTCAGAAAAAATTCGTTATATCGTGTTTTTCGTTATATCGAATTTCATTATATCGACGTTTCACTGTATGTACTAGATTTTGCAAATCAAAAAGAGATTAAAAACGCAATAAAATAGAAAATTGAAATTTAGTCCGAGAAAAAGCTTTAATTTGAACTTAATTTCCTGACAATTAAGGAACTAATTTCCAAGGAATTATGTCAAGTTCTTATTTATGCAAGAATACTTAAGTAAGAAAATATTAAATTTTATATAAATTTAAAATTTATATATATAGAAATATACTAACATCATTAGAATGGCTGCAATTCAACTCGATGCCATTTTGGGGGAAAACATGTTTAAAATGCATATTTCAGAAAAACAAGTTTCAACAACACTCGTAATATTTTGTTGAACAAAACATAATGTATTTATGATTGAACGTGTTCAATTATTTAAACAGGCACCCATCATGTTGCACCAGTTCAAAAATCAAATATATGGAATAAAATCAAGCAGAGGTTAAAAGGATTAAATTATAAATTAGTTGAGTGCATAGATTCCCAGCAAGAAATAAATGAACGAGCTCAAAATGAAATCGTGCTTTCATGAGCCCTTAAGCATTTGTTTCTTTGCCTGCACTTTTAATGCCATCGTAAATTTTAATAAATCTTTAGTTTTTGAGCGAATGAAATAACTTAAGTTTTGCACAAAAAGTTATCGACTTGAGTAATCGATGACTCATCTTTTCAAAGAAAAGTTATTGATGAATAACATCAATTTTATAGATTTACTTTTTTCAGAAAAGTAATCGATAAGTTGATATTTGTAGGCAAAAACTTATTAACAGCTTAAGTTAAAAAAAAAGTTTTCGATAACTAGAATTATAAGTAGAATTATAACTAGAGTTACCGATGAATAAACTTTTTAAAGAAAAATTGTCTATAACTTGACTTTTTTCAATTAAATTTTTCAATAAGTTCAGTTTTTAAGAAAAGTTATCGATAACTTAAATTTTCTAAAAACCTTATCGATAACATGAGTTTTCTAAGAAAACTTAACGAAAACTGAAGTTTTCTGAAAATAAGCTATTCATAACTTGAGCCTTCGAAGAAAAGTCATTGCTGACTACACTTCTCAAAAATAACTAATCGATATCTTGAACAACATCGATAACTTCCGCGTACTAAGAAAATGAATTTATAGTTTATCTCATCTAACAATAAATGATCGATAACTAACCTTTCCTGCGCAGATTTATGAATGATTTGAGTTGCCTAAGATAAGCTTTCGATAAATTGACTTTTCAAAAAAAGTTATCGATAACTCAATTTTTCTAAGAAAGTTATCGATAAGTTAAATTTTTAAAGAAATTGATTTTTCAAATAATATTGATAAAATACGTTTTTTAAGCAAAAGTTATCGGTAACTTAAATTTTCCAAAAAAGTTATCGATTCCTTGAGCTTTCTAACAACGGTACTTGATAACTTCAGCTTTCTAGGAACCGCAATCGATTTATCGAAAAATTCAAATCTCAAAAAATAAGCTATTGATAACTTGAACCTTCCAAGAGAAGTTATTGATGATTAGACTTTTTAAAGAAAAGTTATCCTTAAAATAAAGTTATTGATAACTGCAGATATCGAAGAATAAACTTCTTTAAGAAAAATTGTCAATGAGTTGGCTTTTCACAAAAGTTAGCGGTAACTTGAGTTTACAAAATAACATCAATAACTTGAGTTTTCTAGGCAAAGTTATCAATAGCTTAAATTTTCTAAGAAAACATATTAATAACTTGAGTTTTCTAAGAGATGTTGACGAAAACTAAAGTTTTCTGAAAATAAGCTATCGATAACTTGAGCCTTCAAAGAAAAGTTATCGCTGTCAGGACTTTTCAATTATAAGTAATCGATATCTAGATTCTTCTAAGAATAATATCGATACAGTCATCGTACTCAGGAAATGTATTTATAGTTGTTCTGTTCTAACCAAAAAAATCGATAACTAGACTTTTCTATGAAAAAAGTAGAATTTTCTGACAAGATTTATGAATGATTTGAGTTTCCTAAGACAAGTTATTGATAGCTCAGTTTTTCTGAGAGAGTTATCGATAAGTTAAATTTTTTAAGAAAAGTCCGGCTAACTTTTTAATATTTAGAAAGGAAGGAAATAATCGATAATTGATTTTCCCAAAAAAATATTAATGATAACGTAAGTTTTCTGAGAAATGTTATCGATAACTTGAGCTTTCCCAAAATCTCGATAGTTGAGCTTTATTGCAAAAGTATTTGATAGCTTGAGCTTTCTAGGATCCGTAATCGATTTGTTAATAACTTAAGTTCTTAAAAAATAAGCTATCGATAGTTTGAACTTTCTAAGAAAAGCTATCGACGATCAGCCTTTTTAAAGAAAATTTATCCTTAAAAAAATTAACGATAACTAGAGTTATGGATGAATAAAGTTTTTAAAGAAAAATTGTCTTTTTTCGAAAAAGTTATCGGTAACTTGAGTTGGAAAATTAACATTATCGATAACTTGAATATTTTTAGTAAACTTATCGATAACTGAATTTTCTAGAAAAGTTTTCTAAGAGAAGCTTACAAAAACTGAAGTTGTCTCAAAGTAAGCTATCGATAACCTGAACCTTCCATGAAAAGTTATCGCTGACTAGACTTTTAAAAAATTAGCTATCTTTATCTTGACTCTCCTAAGAACAATATCGATAACTTCAGCGAAATAAGAAAATGCATATATAATTTTTCTGTTCTAATAAAAATGATCGTTATCTTGACTTTTCTGTGAAAAATGTCGACAGCATGAATTTTCTGCGCAGGTTTATGAATGACTTGAGTTTCCTAAGCTAAGCTATCGATAAATTGATTCTTCTAAAAAAGTTATCGATAACTAAATTTATTCTAAGAAAGTTATCGAAAAATAAAATTTTCTCAAAGAACAGTCTGTTTAAATTTTTAATATTTAGAAATGAAAAAACATAATCGATAATTGATTTTTCCAAAAAATATTATTGATAACACAAGTTTTCTAAAAAAAGTTATCGATAACTTTTATTTTTAGAAGAAAACTTAATATCTGGGTTCTTTCAAACGAAGCTTACTGATGACTTTTCTTTTGTATGAAAGTTGAGTCTTCTGTAATCTTTTTTTCTTAACTTTTACGAAATTTAGACGATAAAATATTTTGTGAAATGTTCTGCATGAAACTTTTTTTATTTGCTTATTGCATGCGCGGAAAAGCAAACGAGGTAAAGAAAATTGTCAGAAACTTTCTGACATTTTATTTCCCACCACTTTTTCCACACAATTTGATTCCCTGAGCATTCTTTTAGGAATTATAGAAAGTTTCATGCCACGAATTTCATGCAACATTTTCATGTAAATTTAGTCTTTCTTATATCTTTTTGTAGAATATATGTAATCGATGACAAAACTCTTCTATCGAAAACTTTTTATATAGAAAACTTTTTAATAGTTTTACTTTTTTTTGGTAAAACTATTGATTAATATATTTTCTATATAAAATAACCTAGTTTTTCTATTGAAAAATAGTCTAGAGTAGTAGTTTTATGCAGTTATCGATATATGGATCGTTACCCAAAGGACTTATAAATAATTCTGGTGGTTGCTTGTGGTATTAATACTAAAGATTTTGGATATTTATATAAGATGTAAGACAAAAGAGCTTTATAGTTTGTAATTATTAACAAAATAATAATTTTCTCTAAAAAAGTTGGTAAAAAAGTTATCGATATTTTTGTCTTTTCTATACAAAATTAATTCATACACTTCCATTCTATATTTTAATTATATTTTATTCTTCCCAGTTTCTTATTTAAGATTTCATTCTTTTAAATTTCTTTTTAGAATTTCTAACGATAAGATTTATCATTAAAACAGTAAACAGCATGCTGCAAACAAATGGTCAATGGGATGCGTATATCTCCATTTTACTCCTTATGCTGCTGCTGTTGCTGGTGCAATTGTTTTAACATCTCTCCTCGGCCCTCAAAGTATGTGAATGGGCAAATAGCAGCCAACATAAACTATTATGTACATTCTGAACACATCACATGTATAGATGCGTATTATGGTCACGTCTGTAATACAGACTCGGTATATATCGAACAGGATGAAGTGGCATTATTTGAAAATAACTAAAGAGTAAGTAAACTATTTTACGTTAATAAGCTTATTCTACTATATTGATATTGAATAAGGGGTGATGTGAGCTGAGCGTACAATATTTGAATGTATTTTAAACGAGAATAGAATGAACTACTTTCATTTGAAGTCTTTAGATTGCAATGAAATATACAAAGGCCACTCACTGATAACTATAGTTTGGTCAGTAGTTTAGGTTACAAACGCAGTCATTTAAATTATAGTTATACGGACTCAGCATGGGAAATCTTGTAAGCCTTACGTTTAAGGTATAACATGTGTTCAGCACTCAAAAACCCAAACTTAGTTATCAATATATCAATTAAGGATCCTAGAAAGCTGAACTTATCAGCTACTTTTGTATGAAGGCTCAAGCCTTCATTTTCAACAGATTGTTCTTTTAAAATTGTACTTGTCGATAATTTTCTTAGAAAAATTGAGGTATCGATAATATTTTTTTTAAGGGTCAATTTATCGATAGCCTATCATAGGAAACTCAAGTCATTCATAAATCTTCTCAAAAAAGTAATGCTATCGACAGTTTTCACGGAAAAGTCAAGCCATTATATCGATAATTTTTGTTACAACAGAAAAACTATAAATACATTTTTTAGTACGCTGAAGTTACCGATATTGTTCTTAGAACAGTCAAGATATCGATAGCTTATTTTTGAAAAGTGTAGCCAACGATAATTTTTCTTGGAAGCCTCAAGTTATCGATAGTTTATTTTCAGAAAATTTTTTTCATTAATTTCGCTTAGAAAGCTCAAGTTTTCGATAAGTTTTTTTAGAAAATTTAAGTTATCGATAACTTTTTGTAGAAAACTAAAGTTATCGATAATGTTATTTTGCAAACTCAAGCTAGCAATAACTTTTGTGAAAAAGCCAAGTTATTGAAAATTTTTCTTGAAGAGGTTTATACATCGATAATTATAGTTATCGATAGCTGTAGTTATCGATAACTTTTTTTTAAGAATAACTTATCTTTAAAAAGTTTAATCGTCGAAAACTTTTCTGGGAAGATTCAAGCTATAGATAGCTTATTTTTTAAGAACTTAATGTATGAATAAATCGATTACGGTTCCTAGAAAGCTTAAGTTATCAGCTACTTTTGTAAAAAGACTCAAGCTATCGGTAAATTTTTTTGTAAACTGAAGTTATCCATATAAATAAATTTTTTAGTACGCTGAAATTACCGATATTGCTCTTAGAACAGTCAAGATATCGTTACCTTATTTTTGAAAAGTCTAACCAATGATAACTTTTCTTGGAAGGCTCAAGTTGTCGGTAGCTTATTTTTAGAGAACTTCAGTTTTCGTTAACTTCTCTAAGAAAATTCTAGTTTTCGATCCTTTTTTTCTTAGAAAATTTAAGTTATCGATAACTTTTCGTAGAAAACTCAAGTTATCGATAACGTTATTTTGCAAACTCAAGCTAGCGCTAACTTTTGTGAAAAAGCCAAGTTATTGACAATTTTTCTTGAAAAAGTTTATCCATCGATAATTATAGTTATGGATAGCTGTAGTTATCGATAGATGTAGTTATCGATAACTTTAGTTAACTCAAGTTATCCATATTTTTTTTTAGAAAACTCATGTTATCGATAATATATTTTGGAAAAATCAATTATCAAGAGACTTCTTTTAAAATTTAACTTATCAATGACTTTCTTAGAAAAATTTGATTTACCAACATTTTACTTTGAGTGGAATTCATTATAATAGCGATCCCTGGCGTAAATACTTTATTATAAATGTAAAAGCTCTTTCGAAAAGTTTTCAATTATTTTAAACTTTATACCATACAAACTAAACTTGCCACCATCTTTACAAGAAATTTACCTTAGCACAGACAACTTGACAAACGCAAAAACTTGCAAAGTGTCTAAGGTAAAAGCTTTGCAAAGCTACTTAAAGAGGGCGCTACAATATAAAGGCCAGATTTTGTAAATACAAATTGCGTTTTGTAATTGAAAAATTTTTTTGAAACGTAATTGCGTTACTTTTCATACAAATTTGAAACGCTTAGAAACAAAACTTTTTACAAAATCTGCCTATAATTATCAGCAGTTTAACCGATAAATAAGCAAAACAGAACCTGTATGAAGTAAATATGTAATAACACTGTACAACAAAAAAATAAAAATAAATAAACAACAATCTTTTACCAACTGATGCTAGCAGAAGGCACCATTAAAATATATCTATCTATCAGCTTACATCTGTGATTCATTTTACAGGGAGTTAAAGTTCACTTCCTTTTCTACATATTGTAAATTATTATGATTCGGACTAAAAAATCTTGTAAGCCTTACGTTTAAGGTACAAAATGTGCTCAGCACTTTTATGTAAAACAATACGAGAAACATTTTTGTGGAACATTTTAACCTTCTAACTCTACGCTGTATGGGTCTTTTTATATCTTTATTAAAAAAAGGTCAAACAACTCCCCTTCAGCGACGATATAGTGGGCTGTAATGCTCTACAAAAATATTCGCCTTAATATTCTAGTATAGGTCTTTTAAGACACTCAAGCCCCAAACGCTAGAAATCTTTCAAAGCTTATACTGTGTTTAAGGGTTAATTTCGTACTTATTCAGAATTAGTACGCGGCGTAGGATGTCTTGTAAGCCTTATGTTTAAGGTATAAGATGTATTTAGCACTATTATGTAAAATATTACAACCAACATTTTTATATAACATTTCAGTTGGCTCTATCGTCTCAGAATATATATATATATATATATATATATATATATATATATATATATATATATATATATATATATATATATATATATATATATATATATATATATATATATATATATATATATATATATATATATATATATATATATATATATATATATATATATATATATATATATATATATTTTTTTTTTTTTTTTTTTTAATAAGTCCTATAACCTTGTAATTTAAACGAACAATTTAATTTTATTGTACATTGTAATAAAAACAGATCTTAATCGGTGCTTGATTTATAAATATATGTAATTTTCCTTTCAAAATTCAATTCTTAATTGTTTTTCCTTTCTTGCATTTTTTTTTGGCAAAAACTCCAGTTTTATTAAGTATCATTATCTGAAGAAAAAACATCTTACAATTGCATGTAGCTAATGAAAAACGCATGCAACAAATTATTCTCTACAACAGTAGAAAAGTCAAAACATTGTTACTGTTGTTGCAACCACAAATAATTTAACGCATGTGTAGCAGAACAACAAAACGTTAGAAATACAATTTGTTTAAAACTCTTGTAACGGCTCTTTGTTGCTATTGTGCAACATTAACTTGTAGGTGTTCAAAAACGACCTTGCTGATGTTTAAATGGCGTGTTTAATTATTAAAATCTTGATTGGAACGAAAAAAAAGTAATAATAATGAAATGCCAACATTTAATGACAACTTCTTTCAATATTTCTTTCTAATGCTCTTCTAAACAATAAAACGCAAATGCAGCCATGCAAGAAGGAAGCTTAAAAAGTTTGCAACTGGAAAAAGGAAACAAAAAAAAAGCTGTTTGCTGCAACACAGCATTAAAAAGAATTAAACAGTTGATGGAATATTATTGAATGTGATTAAATAAAGTAGATGCAATTTAAGAATGCCACATTAAAGTAGACAATAAATGACATGCAATTTTATATTTTGAAGGAAATAACGGATTGAAGAATTAAAGAAAAAAGAAGATGAAAAACAGAAATATCGGAATTCAGGTTTTGGGTGCAAATAATCTTGCGAACGTGTAAACACTGCAAAATGCAGTAGTTTTTTTTTCATAGATCACAAGAAAGAACGCAGGGTGTCATGGAACATCGCACAGAAAAAACTAAATTTAATTTTCTGCAAAGAAATTCAATGACATAGTAAATATTTTGTCTACAAACAAATTTGTAAGTATAGACAAAAATATCTCAACAATTTCATTGAAAAAAATCGTGTTTTTTTTTCAGTGAACAAATTGTTTAAATCTATAAAACAATTTGTCTAAAAATATTTGCAAATTGTAAACAAAACAATTTATTAAATCAAACAAAAAGATTTTCTGAAAAATATCAAACAATATTTTTGTATGAATTTATAAAAGAATTAGTCTAAAAATGCCAACAAATATTAAGCAAAATATTTACTGTATTTTTTGTAATATATCAAAAAAAAAATTTTGTCTGGGTCATCATCATCCATTAAGTATTTATGAAATTTCACTTTTTTAAATTTGTTCAAGTCTGAATGTTTATCTAAAGATTAAAAAAAATGAATGAGAATTAATGCAACGACATTAACGAATTGATTCACTTAAAAATCTTCAGTAAACAAAACAGGTGCATTCGCATTCCTTTTGCTATCATTGTTGTTGTTGTTGTTATTTGTGTGTATGTCGTTATCGGGGTTGTTTTTTTACGATACAGTTGTTCTTGTTGTTTTTGGTTTTGCGTCCTAAATAAAAGCCAAAGAACATTTACTGAAAATGAAATTTATTTTTAGACAAACTTTTTTTGAAAATTTGTTGGTGATAATTTTTTCTGTTGAAACGAAGTTCCTGTAGCCTTCGGCCTACCCCTATTACTCATAGGTAATAGAAGACGTTTGCCCTAAAATCATTGGCAATCCGAATTTTCTTCCCATATTTTTATGGAACTAAAAATTCATAAGAGGATTGCCATGTTCTTTTAATAGATAGCAAATAGTATAGTTTTCATGCATTTAAATCAAATGCTTCTGAAAGCTTGACTTCTGGCCACATTTTAGAACAGACGGCTAACATTTAAAAGCCAGATTAATTATATTAAATACATTTAATATAAATTGTAGAGAAATTTGAGAAACACGATGGGCGTCTTTTTCTTAAGCAAATAATTTAGAATTTTATAGAAAAATTCACAATTTTCGCCAAATGATGGATGTAGCGTGTATGCTTTAAGCGATTTAAAATTTCCAATGCAATAAAAAATAAATAATTTTAGCTTTAAAAATGTTTTGAGAAAAACGTCCAACAATTAAGCTTTATTTTTGTCATAATTTAGCCATTTTTCAATCTCATTTCAAAGACTTGACTTTTATTCCTTTTAACGACTCCATGAATTGAGATAACTAAAACATTTTAGCTGCGTGTTATCAAGTATTGTGTTAAAAATTATAAAGTATTTTTTTGAAAATTATGGCTATGTTATTAACGGTGATATTGACAATATAGAGCACTAAGTCGGGGCCAAAAAGCTAAATTTGAAAATTCAAAGCCAAATATATTTGAAAATATTACAGATAATTCAATGAAATAAACTGTATTTTCTTTATCTATTTATAAACTTTACACCAAGTTTAAATTCATTAAAATTCAATAATATATGTAAGAGTTATGAGGCCGAAAAGGTTTTTCATGCCCGAAGTAGTAAATTTTGACACGCTGTAGTTCAACGTGTATTTCAACAGGACGCTCCGAATTTCAACATTCTTAAAGCTTAGGTCTTTTTATATTATTAGTACACATATCGTTTAGTATTCAGAACGCAAGTTTTAAAGATACAGATTTATTACCCTTATTCTCAATTGGTACCACTGTACGTCTTCGGCCTGCTACTTTCGGCGTTATGCCATCGGGCGTCTACTTTCGATTTTATGCCATTGGCTGACCTTCGGCCGCCAACATATGGCTGACCTTCGGGCGCCAACATATGGCTGGCCACGTTTGGTCGCTATGTCAGGCGCCCCTCATCTTTATCGCCCTTTGACATACTTCGGCGCCATGACCACCACCAAAAATAAAAGCTTTAATTTAAAAACAATAATTTCACCAACCTTGATGATATCAAGTAAACGAAGATAGTAAATTCAACCTCTAGATGGAAAAAAGAAGATAATTCTTTAACAAAAAAAAAAACAACTGTCGTCTAGAAGATACTCAGACGATACTTAGGTGATACTTCTCAAGAATTTAGCCGAGACAGCTGATTTTTAGTCGAGACACCTTAATTTAGCGAGGGAACCATCCATTAGCCAGGACACAAACCTGGACCAATGAATCCCAAAAATATGGTTAAAAATCTCCTGAAGTTCCCCGGCTTCCCAAAAAATAGGACAAAAATCTCCTCAAAATCCCAGAAGCTCCCCGGACTCCAAAAAAAAACTAGGACAAAAGTCTTCCCGAAATTTCAATAGTTCCCCGGATTCCCAAAAACTAGTGCAAACATCTCTTCCAAAAATCATAGAACTTCCCAGGAAATTAAAGGCAACATCGAAAACCATTAAAATACCAAAGTGGCAACACTGCATTTCTAATCTAATTTAATTGAATTTAAGCTTCGCCCCGGCCTGCATCCTTCGTTTTGAATTGTCGTTACACGTATTTTTGCCAGTATTCGCTACACGTATTTTTTAATTTTTTTTACCACCCAGCATAGAAAACATTTATATGCTGCATATCATATGCACAATGTGCCATAAGGAATTTCGTTCATAGAAAACATTTATATGCTGCATATCATATGCACAATGTGCTATAAGGAATTTCGTTCCAAAAATATCTAAACGTGACTTTAACATTTCTATTTTTATCCAAAGAAATTTATTATATAGGCTTTAATTCGTTCAATTCAATTTTTACAATTAAATCATTTTTTATTGAGAAATAATTTTTCAAAGCATGTGGCAATTGAAAAGTACAAAGACAAATTTCTTGACTTTTGTAAGGGTCGAAATGAACATCGATGTTTTCAGGATTAACCACAATCCCATCGGCAGAGCTCTCTATACATTTCTATTTTTATTTATTTTATTATATTTTTCTAAAAGAACACAAATACTGCTTAAGCATTTTTCGGCTTTTCTGCAGAAACACCCAGAGCAGGAACAAAACCTGCAACTTTCCACTTAATAGTCTAGCACACTATCCACTACAATACGTGGGTTATTTTTTAATGATATGTTTGTTATTCTTTAAAGAAAAAAGCTTCCGATAAGTTTTTCATTAAAGAAAATAACTTTCACTAACATTTTCAATTTATAGATTTACACGATGAAATATTTCATTAAATTTGTGGCAAGAAATGTTTTTATTTGCTAATACATTGAAAGAATTTTGCTCATAAATTCTGTTAATTTTGACATTAATCTAATGGAAAATTTCATTAAAACTTAACCAACGTCATGCTTCGTTGGATTAATGAAAAAATGTTTGTTAAAATTATTCTTATGCAAAATATCATTAAATACATAAAATAAGTGCATTGATCCAATGCAATAATTTCACTAAGCTAATGAATATATTTATTGGTGAAACTATTTCATAGTTTTAATGAAATTATTTCTTTATGTTAATGTTATCATTGTCTCATTAACTTCTCTCTCTTTTATTGATTGTTTTAATTGATTGACAATTCCATGGTTGAAATATGTACGATAGACGCTAATGCACATCAGAAAGACATGTAATGTTGATGACCGCTCACAGTATCGAACTCAGACTCTTGATTCTAATTATTTGCTTTATAGGCAACGGCTGAAGTAGTTAGCCAACAGCACTGTCAAAACAATGTGACGATGAGTGTATAATCAGCCTTATTCTGTAACTATTTGCCAACGTCACGTCAAAACAATATCAAAAATAGAACACTTACGTACTCGTAGTTGACAGCAGTTAGACTACTTTTAACAGCCTCTTGCTATTTTCTAGGCCTTAGAGAATATTAAGAGTCTGTCAGCAGTAATCAATTACTGTCCACATCGAGTACCTAATTTTATATTGTGTTGACGTGACGTTGCCAAACAGTTACAGAATAAGGGCTAATAATAAGAACAAAAACACATAAAACTATTTTTGTTGTTCGCTTTTGGTTGGAGACTGTTGAAATAAATAAGGATATGTTTTTAAAAAAGAAAATATAAATGAAACAATGAAACAATGAAATACATTTCATTGAAATTAACACATTCAAGGACATAAAATTAACATATTGCTCAAGTTTTTATATTATATATCTCAAGTATTTTAAGTATCGAGTAAAATATTTTGTTCAAACTTAAAGGCGTTTCCATAAAATGACAAAATAAAATATTTCGGCTCTCTTGAAAAAAATGGTTTTTAAACATACGCGCTTATTCAAGAAAAGCACAGAAATATCAATGACATTTTCTAACGAAACTATGAAAGGTAATGAAGCACTTGTAATGAAATTCTTTCGTATTCTTTCAATATTCGTGAAATTTCATTAGAGTTGTGAGTTCTTTCATTATAGTTGTGAAATATTTCATTAGAGTTGTGAAATATTTCATTAGATATGTGAAACAAATCTAATTTGGGATTTTTGTATATAAAGTTTTTCTCGTTATTTTGCTCTAGTAGTACTATGTCCATTAGTTTAAGTTTCGCATTTTTTTTTCTAGTCTGTTTTACATCTTGACTGCCGTTTTGTCAATTTAAGAATTTCCTTGTAATTTTGTTGTTGTTGTTATCGTTGTTAATGTTGTTGCATGTTCGTGCTAATAAATTTCAATTCAATTGTTCTAAAAGAATAATACGTCGTAAACAAAAAAATTGTCAATTTAGCTTTGATTTTTTTCAGTTTTTTTGTTTTGGGGATTTTTCTTTACAAAAAAAAAATTCTATCAGCAAGATGATCGTCTAACGGTTTATTATGTTTTGACTTTTTACTGTTGCAAATGACGATGACAACATGCAACAATACGACATATTGTCAAAATGAAAACAATCGCTTACAAAAGACATTAGAAATATTCCATAAACGCAAAATTTTGTATCTTTTGCAAATACTCTCTCTCACACACACACACACTCATACATGGGCGATTTAGCTAGTGACTTCACGTTGAAACTATTTTTGGTCTGACTTTTGCAAATGAGCTGGGGGCAGTAGGATAATAAAAAGAGACCTACAACAAGCATCTTATTGATAGATAAACATCTTTGACAATGACTAAATCAACATGAATTTTTTTTCTCTGGATTCATTCGCTTGTTGTTCTGCTTGTTTGTTTGTTTGTTTGTTTTCGCATGTTTGTAAGAACAGCATTTTTGGTTGTTGTAATTGTTTTTCCAACAATTGATCACATGTTGGTTGAAACTGTCAAACCTTGTCAGTCGCAATTTATATAAATTTTTTTCTATACATTTTTTTGTATATTGAAGTCAACAAAAAAACCTTTAAGATATGGAACATGTCCATCATGCAGATTTTTAATGGGAATTTGTTGTGAAACCACATGAGAAAAGAACTCTGTCCAAGAAATTGTTAAATATCAATAAGTTTCACAAAACTTGAACTTCAACATCTTTCATAATCATGCTCGTTTTCCTGGTAATTCTCATAATTTTTATTGGCAAAACATGTTCATCATTTAAACAAATTTCCTAGTAAATCCTTGTCTAAGTCAATAGTCCAAAACAATGAATGCTGGTGATGGTACTGGTGCTGGTGCTGAGGCTTGTGCTGCTTCTGCTGCTGCTGTTGATGACAACCTTAACATTGGGTTTAATGCATTGACCTGTGTTTAATATTCTCAAATATTCTTCCTCTAATGGCTCATACTCTCGTCCAGTAAGCGCCATGTTAGGCATAAATTCTTCATCAAGTTCTTTTTTTTTGGTTTTTTGGTTTTTTAGTTTGTTTATCTTGTCTTCAATTGCTACTTGTAGCATTATGGATGATGTTGCAGCCTCAACATGCCTCAACTTTAAATTTAATGTCTGCTTGGTTGATTGTTTGACTTGTTGGCTGGCCGGACGGCTGGTTGGCAGGCTGGCTGGCGCTTATACCAATAAAGTCTTAATAAATATAAAGGTTTCTTCTTTTTTTCAAATAGTCATCATATTGATGGTTATTGTGGGTCAATTTACCGATAAGGTAAAAATTGGAACTGGTAAGGCAAATCTAATTATTCCCAGGGGACTGTGTTGGCAAAAGAGAATATATTATATTTAAACCAGAAATAAATAATAGCAGATAAATGAGCTCAAAGGGATTTGTTAAAATAAAAAAAAATATATATAACATTAATTGGAAAGAAAGCTGCAGTATTTCTTGTGGTGGAAAAAAGAAAATAATTAAAAATAAGAAGAACACCGCATTCATCTTCATAAATCTCACAAAGTCTCTAATTTCGAAGGAAATATAAAACATGATCGAGAAATATTGGAAAGCTAAGGAACTATTGGTAAAGAAAATAATTTTCGGGAAAGACATAACGCCAGCTATGAAAACTACGTCAAAGTTCATGGCAAACACTCTTTGTTTACGCAGACAGATTTAAAAGGCGAAAACTTTTGATTGTAGGACTTTTAAACTTTTCAAAGGGGTTTGCCAATGACTAGCCAATTGGTCACGCTGGCATAAAGTAACAGAGTGGTGTTCTTAGTATGAAAGAGAAAAAATATATAAAATTGGGGAGTGCAGAAAGGAAGCAAGAGAAAATAGAGGCTAAAGAAGAAAGGAATGAAAGGAATGAAATTAAATAGAAGGAAAGAAGGGCGAGGAAGATAAGAACTAAAAGACTGAAAGGGAACCTAAATTAATGAAAGAAGACCGGATATCAAAGGAAAGAGGATTGTAAGAAATTAAGGGATGGCAGGAAATGAAGGATAGGAAAGAAAGCATGGAAAGGGAGATATTCCTGGAAAGGAATACCATAAGTTAAAGGAAGAAATGGAAGGAAACGTAGGAAAGGATGGAAGGAAAGTTAGAAAAGTAATGAAATTAAGGAAAGGCTGGAAAGAATGAAAAGCATGGAAACAATGGAAAGAAAGAAAGGACGGAAGGAAATAAAGAAAGGAAGGAAAAGCAGGAAAAGCAGGAAAGGAAGAAAAAAAAGAAAAGGAAGGAAAAAAGCAAAGAAAGGAGAGGAAGCTGAGAAAGGAAAGGAAGGAAGGAAGGAAGGGAGCAAGAGAAGGAATGAAGAATGAAATTAAGAAAAGGATGGAAGAGAAGGAATGAAGAATGAAATTAAGGAAAGGATGGAAGACATGGAAGGGAACGAAAGGATGGAAGGGAACGAAAGGATGGAAGGGAACGAAATGAAGGAAGTGAACAAAAGGATGGAAGGGAACGAAAGGATGGTTGGGAACAAAAGGATGGAACGGATGAAAAATGAAAAATGAAAGGAAAGAAAGTAAGCAAAATATATAAAAGAAGAAAAGAACGGAAAAGCTGGAAAAATTAAAAAAAATTAAGAAATAAAGTCAGAGAAAGGAAGCAACGAAAATAAAGAAAGAAAAGAAAGGTAATTAAGGAAAAGTAAGAATAGTAGGAAAGAATGGATAGGAATCTAAGCAAGGAAGAAAGGAAAAGAGGAAAAAAATTTATGAAAGAAAAGTTAGGAAAAGAACGAAATTAATGAAAGGATGGAAGGTATAAAAGATAACGGAAAGATGGAAAGGAAGAAAAATAAAGAATGGAAGGAAAGAAAAGTAAGTAAGCAAAATATATAAAAGAATTAAGGATAGGATGGAAGGGAACGAACGGATGGAAAGGAAGAAAAATAAGAAAGAAAAAAAGAAAGTAAACAAAATATATAAAAGAAAGAAAGGAAGAATGGAAAAAGCAAAAGAAGGAAAAGAAAAGAAAGGAAATGAGAAAAAGGAAGCAAAGAAAATAAATAAAGTAACGAAAGAAAAGAAAGGAAAATGAAAGGAAAAGAAATGTAAGAAAGGAAGGAAAGAATGAAAAGGGTACTAAGAAAGGAAAGGCAACAAGGAAGGGAGGAAAAAAAGGAATGAAAGGAAAGTTAGGTAAAGAGCATAATTAAGTAAAGGCTGGAAGGGAACGAAAGGACGAAAAGGAAAAAAAAAATTAAAAATGGAATGAAAGAAAGGAAAATAAGCAAAATATATAAGAGAAAGAAAGGATGGAAAAAGGAAAGGAAAAAATAAAAAAGAAAGAAAAAATAAAGAAAGAAAAAAGAAAGATAGAAAAAATAAAGAAAGGTAATGAGCGAAGGGAAGCAAATCAATTAAAGAACGGAAACAAAGAAAAGGAAGGAAAAGGAAAGGAAAAGTAAGAGAGGTTAGAAAGGAAGCAAAGAATGGAAAAGAAAAGAAGGGAAAGGAATGGAAGAAAAGAAAAAATTAAGGGAAAGTTAGGAAAAAAACGAAATTAAGGATAGGATGGAAGACAACGAAAGGATGGAAAAAAAGAAAAAGAAACAATAAAAGGAATGAAAGAAAAGTAAGCAAAATATATAAAGGAACGAAAGGATGGAAAAGAAAGAAAGAAAGAAAAGAGCATAGAAAATAATGAAAGTAAATACAGAAAAGGAAGGGAAAGGAAAAGAAAAGAAAGAAAAGGAAGCAAAGTAAGGAAACGAACGAAAGTGAGGGAAGCAAAGTAAGCAAAGAAGGAATGAAATTGATGAATTAAGAAAAGCGAAGGAAATTAAGGAAGGATTAAGGAAATAAGAGTATGAAAATGGAAGAGCAAAAGAAATCCAGGAAAAATGTATTAAAGGAAGAGCACGGAAAATAAAAAGAGAAGTTAAAAAAGAAAGTCATGAAAATAAAGCAGATGATGTAAAATAAGAATGCAATGGTAAGAGCTAGACAAGTAGGAAAGACAAAGAAGGAAATAAAAGAGGAGAAAGGAAACTATGAGAAAAAAGAAAGTTTCAGCTGGAAATCAAAGGAAGAAAAAATAGAAATTCTTAAACTGCAGATATTCAATAATTTAAGGTAAAAAGGAAAAATTAGTATGAAAAGTTAGGAAGACAAATAAGGATAGGTATTAAAGAAATCAAAAAGGAAACAAACACTGACAAATTTGAAAAGAGTGGAAGAAAAGAAAAGCGATTATTAATGGAGTTCTTGTGTAGGTTGTTGACCATCAACTTATTATCGGATACTTGTTTTTCACTAGCAAATTGGGAATACATCAATATATTTTGTGACGATGTGCTGAGTTGTTGAGTTACTGTGTGGGTTAGTGGCTGCACTAATCAACTTGTTGTTAACCAATTGTCTGTACTAAATGAGCTGGAAAGAGGAGCCTTTAAAAGTTGTTATTGCAATAAAAAATAAATAAAATCTGAAAAAATTGTGTCCTGCATGCAATTTTTTATTTCGGACATTAAGATTGGCCACCCAATGCAATTTTAACAACATTGTGTTACCTAAAGAGCATCAAGTAATGTTAGAATTTTGTTAAATTTTATAATAATAAGACACAAAAACATCTAACACTAATGTATGAAAAGAAATCATAAACAATAAGAAGAACTTCATCACTTATTTCATCTGCCATCCAAAGTCAGATCGTGTTAACAAGTTTATGACATTTGTAGAACATATTTCATCAGCAAAAATTTTGCTTGAGTCTATGTGATCGGTTCTGGGTTCTTTTTTTCGGCTTCAAAGCTGGCCCTTAGTGTATTCTTTATGATTGTGTTGGCTCTTTAGTGTTGTCTTATTAATAATGTGTGAATTCCAATGAATTTTCGCGCTCCTTTGAATGAGCTTTTTTTTGTTTTTGCTTTGTAACATAAATTGCAAAATCTTGCAAGCAAACACGAGAGTGTTGACAAAGCATATAGCCAGGAAAAGTGGTGGACATGGACATGGAGACGTGGATGTTTTGATACAAAAGGTGAACAAGGCTAAAATTGCAAAATTTATTATAACACGTTTTAAGTACTCAGATAACAACAGTTTAAATACAGCGCCAAGAATTTCCTCGGGGGAAAACATTGAAAAACAAAACATGGCCTTAAACAAACAGACAAACAACAGCCATTATTTTCTGAGCTGCAATATTCCATCATAAGGAAGAGTGGGTTATACTCGTAACTGGAAAGTGTGACATAGAAAAGTAATGGATTTCAAAACTATGCGTAGCTCAAACAGCCATTAAGACGACATCATGTTAAGAGTTGCCTACGACTAAGTACGAGAACGTTGTTGCTTTGTTTGTATGTTTGTTTGTTTGTGAGTATTTGCTATTGTAGCCCAAGCTATTGATGATGATGACTAGTGGTAAATTAATATTTACTACCCGACCACACACCGTTACAAGGAAATGATTGATGAAGCCAAACACTTGCTAACCCAGAGTTAAAACTAAAATTTCCAACGTCATCCAGAGCTAAAAAAAATCAGCAAAGTTGCCCATTATCTTTTTACAAACATTTATGGTTTTTAATTTAGCAACAACAGGCAGTAAAGTGATAAAAAATATTTACGAAAATTTATTGCTTTCAGAGTTTCAATAATTTCTAATAACACTGCACAACAAAAAAAAATAAGATCATTATATGGATTGATTGTGGTAGAGGGCGCCAAAAAAATGTATATGTGCATCGGCATTTTGAAAGTTAGCATCTGTGATTCATTTTAGAGGAAGTTAAATTTCCCTTCCTTGTGCACATAGTTTATAGTGACTCGGCATAAGAAATCTTGTAAGTCTCATGTCTAAGATATAAGATGTGCTCAGTATTTTTATGTCAAATACTACGACAAACATTTTTGTGGAATATTTTAATCCTCTAACTCTACGCTATATGGGTCTTTTATGACCTTTCTTTAAAAAGGGCCAAACAACTGCCCTTCAGAGGCGATTTAGCGGGATAAAATGTTTAATAAAAATATTTGCCATGACATTTTACTAAAAGTGTTCAAAGACTTATAAGCTTCAGACTCAGTTTAAACACCAGAAATTATGCAAAATTTAATAAGGGTTAATTAAGTTCGTACTTATTCACAATTAGTACTCGGCATAAGAAATTTTTTAAGCTTTATGTTTGAGGTACAAAATATGTTTCGCTTTGCCCCTCTCTTAAAAAAGGGCCAAAAAACTGGCTTTCAGCGGCGATATAGCGGGCAGAAATGTCCACAAAAATCATCCTGGTGTTGTTTATAAAAAGTTCTAAACACATCCAATACCTTAAGCGTAACGCATACCAGATTTCCTATGCCGAGAACTAATTGTGGATTAATACGAAATTAACCCTTAAGCACATTTAAGTTTTAAACAATTTCTGGAGTTTAACTTGTATTTGGTACTTTATGTACAATTTAACTCCGCCTATGTAAACTTTTCTTATGTAAACTTTCAAAGCGACGATATATATATATATATATATATATATATATATATATATATATATATATATATATATATATATATATATATATATATATATATATATATATATATATATATATATATATATATATATATATATATATATATATATATACACAGAAAAAACTAAATTTAATTTTCTGTAAGGGAATTCAATAAAATAGTAAATATTTTGTCTAGGAACGGACCTACAAACAAATTTGTAAATATAGACAAAAATATCTCAACAATTTCATTGAAAAAATCGTGTTTTTTCCGTGAACAAATTGTTTAAATCTATAAAACAATTTGTCTAAAAATATTTGCAAATTGTAAACAAAACAATTTACTAAATCATACAAAAAGATTTATTGGATTTTCTGAAAAATATCAAACAATATTTTTTTTATGAATTTATAAAAGAATTAGTCTAAAAATACTAACAAATATTAAGCAAAATATTTACTGAATTTCTTTGAATATATCAAAAAAATTTTTTGTCTAGGTTATCTTCATCCATTAAGCATTTATGAAATTTCACTTTGTTAAATGTGTTCAAGTCTGACTGTTTTTCTAAAGACTTAAAAAAATTAATGAGAATTAATGCAACGACATTAACGAATTTATTCACTTAAAAATCTTCAGTAAACAAACTTGGTACAATCGCATTCCTTTTGCTATTATTGTTGTTGTTGTTATATGTGTGTATGTTGTCATCGGGGTTGCTTTTTTAAGACACAGTTTTTCTTGTTGTTTTTGGTATTTGCGTCCTAAATAAGAGACAAATAAACAATTCACTGATTATGTCAAGAACATTTACAGAAAATTAGATTTATTTTTAGACAAACTTCTTTGAAATTTTTTTGGTCATAATTTTTTCTGTGTACGTGTATATTTTTTGGCGACTTCTACCAGAATCAGTTTATAGGACCTTGTAATTTTTTTGTTGCACAGTGTAATTTCTAATAATATTCCCATTAGAAACTCAACATTCACTAGATTGCTTTTCACATCCGTTCATTTAAAATTGAACTTTTAATTTGTATTCTTTCTTTTGGTTAATCTTGTTTTTTTTAGCGCTTTTATCTTGGTGAGATTATTAAGTTTTTAGTTTTATCTTTAATTAATTTTTATATATTTTTTTGTAAAAAATGTTCATGTTACACATGATTTAGAAAAAGAGTTTATTTTATGTCGCTACAAAATGTGAGACCGGCTTTTAAGTTGTCTTTAGGAAGTTTATGTTTGTTGTGGCGATCACTATCTGTCACTTCCGAGCTGTGAAATTAATACAATTCAAATAAAATTCTCATGAGAAACCCAGTTGGAAATAGGAAGAGATTAAATCAAAGGCAGTAAAGTTCTAATTGTATAGAAAAAAAAAATAAAATAAAATAAAAATTTATTTCCGGAAAGCAAAATCATTTATTATTTATACATTTTAAAAATTCATTGATTATATGATTCTTTTATTTAATCTGGTTTAAATATCAAATAAATTTTCTTATTCTTGGCAACAAAAAACAAAAAAAAAAGATTTCTAATAAATCCATGTCACTGACCCACTTTTCTCTTTAGCTAATCCTACAGTTGTTCTTAAAAATGCAAATAAGTATTTTCAATTTCAATATAAATTATTTTCTTATTACAATTTCACTAACAAATTTCCGGTTTAGTAGTAGTCAACAATTGTTGTTGCAAAGCCGCAAGTCTACAACATATTTGCAACATTTCCGCTAACTGAAAAACGTTTTAAAACTGGCCAAGTAAATATTAATCTTCATCAATTGAGGAGGTTGGAAAAAAGAAAACTTTAATCTCCACAAAATTTTACAATTCTAACAAGAATTTAACATTAAGTTTAATGAAAATTGGATTTACAACTTTCCAGAGAAAACGAATACAGAAAAAAACCAGTCAAAATTAAGTCGAACAGAAGGCCAGTAAGTTACACTGTACAACGAAATCAAATTTTTAACCACTGATTCTGGGAGAGGTCATCAAACAAAATTTTTTACATATATCAGCGCTTTGAAAGTTAACATCTGGGATTCATTTAAGGTGTAGCTAAATTCCGCCCCCCCACCCTACCGGCGGCATATAGTTATAGTAACTGGCCATAGTATATCTTGTAAGTCTTACATTTAAGGTGTGTTCAGCATTTTTATTCAAAATACCACGAGCAATAGGTTAGGTTAGGTTAGGTTAGGTTAGGTTAGGAAGGGTAGTGCTATACCGCACATCCACTCGGAGACTCAATTGGATCCATTGTGATTCCCTTCTATTTGTACCCGTTATGAAAAAACCCTCCCGTACCCAGAAAACAACCCTGTTATCTGCCTTTAAGCCACCTTATTCCCATGATGAAGCCCCTGATATCTTCAAGTTATCATTATGCTCTAATGCCTCTAATGAAAACATCTGCTGAGCCACCTAAGCCTGTGTCGTTGCAGCCTCGTGCAATAGCAGACAACATGCTCAATGGTTTCTTGTTCCTCCTCATCCTCGCATATCCTACAAAATTCTTTAGTGCCTAACCGAGCAATAACTAGCCAATGCGCCTATCACCTACCTCTTTATACCCAGTAGTAGTTCCGATCTACCTAAGTCAGCTTTTGGCCACATGGCCCTCGAGACTACAATCCTCCCTACTCCCCCATGAACGTTGGCGCTGCTCGACACACAGTCACTGAGCTCCCTATAGTACTGACCGATCGGTATTTTAACCGATCTGTCACACAAATCCTCATCTAAAGCTGACCCTAATTTTGCCAGCTCATCAGCAGTCTCATTTCCCTCAACATTGCAGTGGCCAGGAACCCAACATAGTCTGACACTATATTTATCCATAAGCGAATTGAGGGCTATCCTGCAGTCGCTAACTAGTTTCGATCTGACACTGTGTCCCTTCAATGCTTTTAGAGCCGCCTGACTGTCAATGTAGAAGGTTACCTCCTCGCTCTCAGCCACATCTGTGGCCACTATCTCCGTGGCTCTGATGATCGCTAGGATCTCAGCTTGGAAAACACTATACTCTTTCGGTAGCCTAAAAGGCCTACGAATGTCCATCCATAAAATATAGACAGCAGCTCCCGTGCCTATTCCCATTTTGGTCCCGTCCGTGAAGACCGCACAAACCGCCCTATCCGGAATTACCAATGAGGGTGTCCTGCCAAAATCAATTTCAGCGACCTTAGAATCCGTAAACCCATGACCCCCCGCTACAAATGATCTCATTTAGGATTGTTGTGTGACCTGTTACTCCTGTCCTCACCAACCCTGCCTCTAATAGTCTTAGCAGAGTCCTTGCTACCGTTCTCACCATAAAATTCTCTATGGGAAGCAGGTGAAGAGTGACATCCAAAGCAGCTTGAGGTGTGCTCCTCTGGGCACCTGTGATGTTCAGAGAGGCGCACCTCTGCTCCTTAGCAAGTACCACAAAGAATAGTTTTGTGAAACATTTTAACCCTGTAAATCTTCGTTGTATGGGTCTTTTTGTCGCTTTCTTAAAAAGAGGTAAAAAAAACACTCTTTCCGAGGTGATGTAGCAGGATGAAATATTCTACAAAAATGTTTATCGAGGTATTTTCCATAAAAGTCCTGAGCACACATTTTATCTTACACGAAGGCTTCCAAGATTTCGTATGCCTAATACTAATTGTGAATAAGTAGAAAATTAACCCTTAAGCACACTTTAAGTTTGATGCCGGAGCCTGGGTGTCTTTAAAGACTTATAGCAGAATTTTATGGCAAATGATTTTGTAGAATATTTTAGCCCGCTTTATCATCATTGAAGTGGACTTTTTTTTTGTCTCTTTTTTAAGAAAAGGACAAAAGATCCATAGAGCGAAGAGTTAGAGGGTTAACCACAAAACTGTTCCTCGTGGTATTTTACATAAAAGTGCTGAGCACATCTTATGCATTAAACGTCAAGGTAGGGTCATATTGGGGAAACATTTGGTTCAAATATGTTGGTTCTTGTTTAACCAAATTTTTTGTAACTGCGCTAATTTATTTGCCCGATTTCTTCAAACATCTGTCAAATAATGGCAGGTACTAACATGAGAAAACATATTTACCATGTGGTCACATGTAAATAAATATTTGCTGTTGCAAAACATGTGGTCATACAGCCGATATATTCGTTTTCCAGCAAATGTAAGTATTTTAAAAAGGTATTTTTTTTAAAAGGTACTTTTTTTAAAAAGGTACTTTTCTAAAAAAGGTACTTTCCTTAAAAAGGTACTTTTCTTAAAAAGGTACTTTTCTTAAAAGGGTACTTTTCTTAAAAAGGTACTTTTCTTAAAAAGGTACTTTTCTTAAAAAGGTACTTTTCTTAAAAAGGTACTTTTCTTAAAAAGGTACTTTTCTTAAAAAGGTACTTTCCTTAAAAAGGTACTTTTCTTAAAAAGGTACTTTTCTTAAAAAAGTACTTTTCTTAAAAAGGTACTTTTCTTAAAAAGGTACTTTTCTTAAAAAGGTACTTTTCTTAAAAAGGTACTTTTCTTAAAAAGGTACTTTTTCTTCAGAAGGTAAGTATTTTAAAAAGGTACTTTTTAAAATAAAGGTATTTTTTTAAATATTTACTTTTTGAAAAGCTACTTTTCTAAAAAGGTACTTTTTTAAAAAGGTATTTTTTTAAAATGTATTTTTTTAAAAAACTACTTTTTTTAAAAAGTACTTTTCTAAAAATTACTTTTCTAAAAATGTACTTTTAAAAAAAGTATTTTTTAATAAGGTACTTTGTTAAAAAGGTACTTTTTTAAAAAGGTACTTTTTTAAAAAGGTACTTTTTTAAAAAGGTACTTTTTTAAAAAGGTACTTTTTTAAAAAGGTACTTTCTTAAAAAGGTACTTTTTTAAAAAGGTACTTTTTTAAAAAGGTACTTTTTTAAAAAGGTACTTTTTTAAAAAGATACTTTTTTAAAAAGGTACTATGTTAAAAAGCTCCTTTTTTGATAAATGTTCTTTTTTTAAAAAAGATACGTTTTTGAAAATTTTTCTTTTTTAAAAAGGTATTTTTTATAAAAATTTACTTTTTTGAAAAGGTATTTTCATAAAATTGTATCTACTTTTTTAAAAAGGTTTTTTAAACTGTTTTTAAAGGAACTTTTTAAAAAGGTAACTTTTTTAAAATGAAACATATTTTAAAAAAGTAATTTTTTAAAAATTACTTTTTAAAGGTGCTTTTTTGAAACAGCTACTGTTTGAAAAATATACATGTTGGAAAAGTAATTTTGAGCAATGTATTCTTAAAAGGTACATACTGAAAAACGACGTCTTTTTGTTTCAAATTTCATTTATTAATTTTTTTCGATGACAACAGCTGGCAACAGCTGTTGTTTACTACTGTTTGATATTACAAAAACTTTGCAAGACCAAATATATGTTTTTTCGAAAAAGGGAAAATATTTGCCTGTGAGTGGTCACACTTTGTTCACATTAGACACATTTTTGTTTGACGGCTAATAAATTTGTTTGTCAATGATAACCTGGGCTCAAATCGTCACATCCGTGAACGTACAACTCGTAACGTAAAAACGCCATTTTCGGATTATGATATACGTGAACGTACTGTAATCCCATACAGTTTATACGATTGACGTGTCACGTAATTCATTTTAGTACGATTGCCGATACGATCACGGATGTAACGATTTGAGCCCTGTTTTGCTGTTTGCCTCTAATAAATATTTTATGTTCAGACTACGATAAGGAAATATATGTCGTTTTTCGTCAAATGTTTTCCCAATGTGACTGTACCTTAAGGCTTACAAGATTTTCTACGCCGGTTCACTATAACTGTGTGTAAAAGAGGAGAAAGGGGAAATTAAGGAAGTTAAAATTAGGGACGTAACGAATACCGATACCGATACCGATATATCGGCGATACTTCAGATTTTCCGATACATCGGTATCGGCGATATTTTACTGTCGATACGACGATACTTTTAAAATTTTTTTCAGAGTTTTTTTTTTAACAAATAATTTGTTTTTATTCAATTTTACCATGAATTAAATTCACTTCGTTATTTTTTAAATCTTATTAATATCAATTTTAAAAACTATTAATATTTTGATATTATTTATATTTTGTTAATTTTACCATGAATTCAAATTCAAGTCGTTGTTTTTTAAATCTTATTTCAGCAAAAAAAGGCACTCCAAAGAAATCATGAAAATGTAGAATTCGCGGTCCGGAAGTATTGCAAATTCGGATAATTTCTAATTAGTTTTACATATCCTTGCCATTGCAAGAAGTTCTGTTTTTCGATTACCAATCACCGAATTGGAAGCGATTTTAGAACAAATTTCTTTTTCGGTGTTCTATAATGATTTTTCCTCAAGGAAAAAGGATAATAATTACCCATTTTCACAATTTTTTTATGCGAATTTAAACTCAAAACTTTATTTTCATGTAAATTTAGGTGAATAAATATAAACTTAGAAGACTTTTAATAATTAAGCTATTAAGTTATTTAGAAGAATATTAGTTGATAAATGTCCTTTAAAAAATCGATTTTTTAAAAAGCATGGCGAGTATTTTTTAAAATTAAAAAGGAATTAAAAATTTTTTCTTGCTTTTCTACTAATTATCTGCATATTTTTAATATAGATTTTTTGGAAGCAAAGAAATGTTTCTCCTTAAAAATTACTTCCAATTTTTTATACTGGGTTAAAATCAATTTTAAATATTCTCTCTTACAATGTAATTTTGTATAATAAAAAATTGCACTTGAGTTTTGTTGATCTAAATATGTTGATCGAATATTGAACTCAATTTCAATATTCGTATCGGTATCGGAATCGGTATCGGCGATATTTATTTTTAAATATCGGTATCGGTATCGGATCGGCAAAACGGCGTATCGTTACATCCCTAGTTAAAATATGCAAAGAAGAATATAGAATGAAAGAAATTAAAAATAAGTAGCAAAGTTAAAAAAATATTTAAGCAAGACAAGAAAGAAGTCAAAGAACAGAAAATAAGGAAAAGAAGAACATATATTAAAGGAAGAATAGAAAAAAAGGAAGCACAAGAAGAGTAGAAGGAAACGGTGCGAAAGGAAAAAAAATCTCACAATGAGGACAAAAATCGCACAAAACTTGGAAACGAAAGCAGGGGAAGAAATAGAAAATTTTAAATAAAATCACACATCAAAAAAGAGCATTTTAGGAAAAACGCTAAAATATAAAAACCAAGATCAAATTGTAGTGCCTAATAATTTCTGCACCTAATATTATACTTTATTAAAAATTTTTATTTATAACAAAAAAAAAAACACACACACACATTGAGGCCGCATTAACAAATTTTCTTTTATAGTTTAAAGCAAAAGAAAACTATTTATTTTGTATTTTGTTATTTTAAATAAAATTTATGGAATCTAGCTCACATTTTAGATTCACCCACAAGCTTCATTATACTGTTTCTTTCTAATGAAAATTTTGTTAATACAATATTTTATTGGTTTCTGATTGGTTTTCATTTTGTGGCTTTTTTTCTCTGACCACTGCTTTTAGATTTACATTTTCTTAAATATTAATTTGGGGCATGCAACTGCTTCTTTTTTTCAAAGTGGTAAATAGAAAAAAGTACGAGTTCATAGCCAACACTATGGCTGACTTATATCTGACTTAAAACAAGTACGATTTAATAGAACTTGTTAAATTTTCATGTAGTGATTGGAAAAAATGGAAAAAGTGCAATAGAAAAAATTTTAAGGTGATAGAAGTTAAATTGAACAAATCGCTTAAGTCAATTTCACTTGAAAGGAAAGTAAATGGCAAAGCAAATGGAAAGAATTTTGATTGAAAAAGAAAATTTTGAGGAATTAAAAAACCATTAAAAAACTTTATTTTTTTTTTTTTTTACTAAATTCATTCGAATATAATAACTAAATTGTGATTTAAAAATTTCCTAGACTTGCTGGTCATTTTGATTATTAATTTTCTAAATTTCTGCGAGTGTTCGTGTCTGTGCGCTCATGTGAATTTCCACATGTAAATAAATTATTTAAACGCAGTGTGTGTAGGTCATGTTAAACTAAATGTATCACAAATGTTTTGGCCTTCTGCATAAATGTGTCAATCGTCAAGGTTACTTTCATTTGGTCTACTCAAGCCAACAAAATGATAACTGAGCATTTATGCCAACAGCAAGGTGGCAAATAATGAAAAGTAAAATATATAAAACATTAAAAATGTACAAATCATTCAAGTGGTTAAATAAATACAAACACAAGTAGACAAACAGTTTTGCAGCACAAAAGGCAGACAATGTGACGAAAACCTCCTCTCCAAAATGTAAGGGAGAAAGAAGGCATACTGTTTCTTTAGATATATTTAATCTGAGACTGAAAGGTTTAAACCAGTGGTAGCCAAACACACACTATCATATTCATTGTTTGTGTATGTGCTTCGCGGCTAAAGAGATCCATGCAGACAAAATGACTAGTTGCAATTTTATTCAGACTAATTGCCTAACTGTCCTTTTTCCATATATCGAACTATCGATTTTAACATTAGGTTGTCATAGGAGCCCAACTAGTTCATTTGTACATAGTTATATGCTAGTTGAAATACTAGTTATTATATACTAGTGCGCTTACAAATTTCTTAAAGGTTTAATTTGGTTTTTATTTTTCATTTTGCCTTATAATACTTTTATTGTTATCCAATGGATTTCTAATTGTATACAGTTGTAGAAAAATAAAATATATTCATATCGAATATAAAATATTTGTTGGTTTTTGTATAAGTTTCTAAGCCTACTACACTTATTTTATTCTTTTGTGATTTTCAAAAATATTATCGTTTGTAAATTCTCAAATGGTTTTTGATATAAGAGGTTTGTAACTGTTCAAAGTTGTGGTTGAAGTCTACTGACGATTTGGTAAAAGCGCCAATGAAATTCATATAGACAATTGCTTAGTAACCATCAACAAATAAATTTCACTTATTTATCTATAGTAAAATTCGCGATATCTTAATTTTACTATTGAAGAGCCATTGAAAACTTTATTCCTTAGATAGCTACCGATAATTTAATTTTCTTTTTCAGAAAAGATATCGATAAGTTAATGTTTTTATCGAAAAGTTATCGATAACGTAATGTTTTTTTATAGAAAAGTTATCGATAGCTTAATGTTTTTGATAGAAAAGTTATCGATAACGTAATGTTTTTATAGAAAAGTTATCGATATCTTCATTTTTCTGTAGTAAAATTCTCGATAACTGAAGAGATATTGAAAATTAATTTTTTTAGAAAGTTATCGATAACAAGTTTTTGTAGAAAAGGTATCGATAACTTAACTTTTTTATAAATTAAACATTTCTTTTCATAACTTTTGTCAATAAAATGTTTCTTATAAAAAAGTTATCTATATAATTCTTGTAAAAAAAACCGACTACAAAATAGGCGTGGCACCGCCTCCATATGCTATCATGTACTTTTACGAGAACTAATTGTCTGTGCGAAGTCTCATAAGAATCGGATAAGTAGAAGTAGTTAAAATTCTTATTAACTTTTTTTTCTTGGGCGTGGCACCGTCCACTTTTCTAAACATAATCTTATATTGAAACTATAACTAAAAATGTATGCAAAGTTCATAAGAATGGGTTTAGTAGAAGCTGTTGAAAAAGAATATTTACTTTGCATGGGCGTGGCACAGCCCACTATTTTTATCCTGTTGTAGTATTTTAACAGAAGCTTAATGTGTGTGTAAAGTTTCTTAAGAATCGGTTGAGTAGAAGTAGTAGAAAACGAATGTGTGTTTACTTTGTTTGGGCGTGACCCCGCCCACTTTTCAACGGCCCCAATCTGGAAGTACATCCTTTTGAATAGCGAAAAAAAATCTGAAATCAGTCCATAAATGTGCGGAGCTTTGAGGGAACATATATAAAAAAAAACATGGCGAATTGATAACCTTTCTTCTTTTTTTGAAGTCGGTTAAAAAAAAAGGTTTCGGTTACTTAATTTCTCTATTGAAGAGTTCTTGTTAGCTTTATTATTTTGCAGAATGTTATCGACTCATTGATTTTTCTACGGAAAAGTTATCGATAAACTTATTTTTCTATAGAAATGCTTTCGGTTAAACTTAGCTGTCCTTAGAAATGTAGAAAATATAACAAACATTTTAAGAGTTATAGTTCTGTACAGAAGAGTTATTGTCAACTTAATTGTTGTAGAAAATCTATCGATAAGTTGGCTTTAGCAGAAAAAGCCATCGATAACTTAATTATTCTTTTGAAAAGTTATTGATAACTTTATTTTTCTAAAGTCAAAACTTATCTCTAATCTAGTTTTTCTATAAATTAGATCGATAGTTTTGCTTAATGAAAGAAAAGTTATGGATGACTTAAATTTTTATATTATATTTTTATATTAGTTTTTTTTTGCATACAAAACTTATCGATAAATTTTCTAGTTTAGGCAAGTATAAGAAAAAACTACTTTAACTGATAAAAATTTACAAATTTGTAAGTTTTTTTAACATAAAGTCATCGATAGATAATATAATTTTGTTATTAAAAACTTTACGTTAACTTTATTTTACACATTGAAAAGAAAAGTTATCGATTATTGATAATAATTTAATGCTGCATTTATCAGTTTGCCTAAACTCTTTTTAGTTTCACATATTTTCTTTGGCTTCTAGCACAAGTGAAAGTTTTTAGGTTTTTAACTTTGAATTGTCACTACGTTTGACTGTTAAACATGATGGAGGTGTTTTTCTCAGCACGAGTTTGCGTTTCATGTTCATAAATGTGCCACATTTCGCTTTTTGTATGAAAAATTACTTTGAAAAAAAAAACCCTTTTGTGTTGAGATTTGTTGTTAAAAGCCTGTGGCAAAAAAAATGTTTTAAATGTTGAAAAATCTTAAACAAATTAGAAATTGGCACAATAAAAGAAGTTCTCATGATTTACTTTCCATATTTCTCTCTCTCTCTCTCTCTCTCTCTCTCTCTTTATAGTCCTCTAGCAAACAGTAGTGATTTTAAAAAGGATGCCCTTTAAATGTTTTTTTTAGCAGTTAAACTTTAAATTTTAGTGTCAACTACCAGTGGCTACTGCACGATATTTGAAAGAAAGAAAGATAGAAAAACCACAAGAAATTGCTTTGAGTGTCAAAAGAAAGTCTAGTTCTAAACTTGAGTTTGAATCAAAGAAAATGTTCAAAGCAAATTGTGACTTGTAGCCCAGGGACGATGACGACGTTGCTGATGTTTTAAACTTTGCTGCATAATTTTGCAATAATGACAACGTTAGTTCACTGCTTGATGCCTGGTAGTTTTTTTTTTTAATTGCAAAAACAACTGGAAACCTCATACATCATTTATAATAGAGTTTCGCATACTGTGCCACAGAAATGAGCAACAAACCACAAAATATATTCTCTGCTGCATAAAGAAACGCATTAATATTTTCATTTTCTATATGATTTGATTATGAAGAGGCAACAGAGAAAAACTCACCAGGCTAAATAAATAAACCTCGAACGTGATGATTTCTTATTATAAAATAAATATATAACACTGTAGAACAAAATCCATTTATTTTGTTCAAAATAACAAGGCTCTAACCACTGATTCTGGTAGAGCGTATCAAATAAATATATATGTGTATCGACTTTTTGAAAGTTTACCTCAGGGATTAATTTTAGGGGGAGTTAAATTCCCCCATGTCCTTCTTTCACATAGTTATATCGTGACTCGGCATAGCAGATCTTGTATGCCTTACGTTTGAGCCATAAGATGTGCTTAGCACTTTGTGTAAAACATCACTGCGCGAACATTTTTGTGGAACATGTTAACCCTCCAACTCTTCGAAATATGGGTTTTTTTAATCGTTTTCTTAAATAAGGGGCAGAAAACTCCCCTGTAGCGGTGATAAAGCGTAGTAAAATGTTCTACAAAAATATTCTGCGTGGTTGTTTACATAAAAGCTCAGAACTCACTTTATACCTTAAACGTAAGGGCTTACAAGATTTCCCTTGCCGAGTATTAATTGTGAATAACTAAGAAATTAACCCTTAAACACATTTTAAGTTTTCAATGATTTATGGCGTGCAACTTGAAGGCTGGAGCTTGGATGTCTTTCAAGACAAATATTTTTATAGAACATTTAAGCCTGCTAAATCGCCTCTGAAAGGGAGTTATTTGTCCCTTTTTTTAAGAAAGGGACAAAAAGACCCATACAACAACGAGCTAGAGGGTTAAAATATTCCACTAAAATATTTCTCGTAGTATTTTAAATAAAGGTTTTGAGCACATTTTATACCTTAAACGTACAATATTTCCCATGCGAGTAAGTACGAAATTAACCCTTAAATACCTATTAAGTTTTAAACGATTTCTGGCGTTAAAGTGTATTCTAGGACTTGGGTGTAAATTTAAAATAGAATTTTATGGCGAACATTTTTGTAGAATATTTTAGCTTGCTATTTCGCTTATGTAGGAGAGTTTTTTACCCCTTTTTTAAGAAAGGTATAAAAGGACCCCTACAACGATGAGTTAGAGGGTTAAAATATTTTACAAAAATATTTCTCGTAGTGTTTTACATAAAAGTTCTGAGCACATCTTTTACCGTAATCGTAAGTCTTACAAGATTTCCTATGCCGGCTACTAATTGTGAATAATTAAGAAATTAACCCTTAAACACATTTTAAGTTTTGAATGATTTTTAGCATGCAAGTTGAATCTAGAGCTTGGGTGTCCTTTAAGACCGATAGTAGAATTTGATGGCAAATGTTTGTATAGAACATTTAAGCGTGCTAAATCGCCTCTGAAAGGGAGTTATTTGTCCCTTTTCTAAGAAAGTTTACATCAAAGTTTTGAACAGTTCTTATACTTTAAACGTAAGGCTTACAAGATTTCCTATGTGAGTAAGTACGAAATTAACCCTTAAATACCTATTAAGTTTTAAATGATTTCTGGCGTGAAAGTGTATTCTGGAGATTGGATGTATTATTTGCAAAATTAAAATAGAATTTTTTGGTAAATATTTTTGTAGAATATTTCAGCACACTATATCGCGTATGTAGGGGTTTTGGCCACTTTTTTAAGAAAGCGACAAAAGGACCCCTAGAACGATGAGTTAGAGGGTTAAAATATTCCACAAAAATATTTCTCGTAGTGTTTTACATAAAAGTTCTGAACACATCTTTTACCTTAATTGTAAGTCTTACAAGATTTCCTATTTCATTAAGTACGAAATTAACCCTTAAATACCTACTATGTTTTAAACCATTTCTGGCGTTAAAGTGGATTGTGGAGATAAAAGGTGTATTTGCAAACTTAAAATAGAGTCTCATGGGGAATATTTTTTTAGAATATCTTAGATTGTTATATAAAAGTCCTAAGCACGTCTTATACTTCAAACGTAAGGGATTACAAGATTTCTTATGCGCCAGTACTTATTGTAAGTAAGTAAAAAATTAACCCTTGAACACGTTTTAAATTTTGAATGATTTCTAGCGTTTAAGTTGAGTATGGAACTTGGACGTCTTTGAAGACCTATAGTAGAATTCTATGGCGAATATTTTTGCAGAACATTTCGGCTCGCTATATCGCCTCTAAAGGGAAGTTTTTGGCCCCTTTTTAAGAAATGATCAAAAAAGACCCATACAACGAAGAGTTAGAGGGTTGAAAAGTTCTACAAAAATGTTTCTCGTAATGTTTTACACATAAATGCTAAGCTTGTCTTATACCTTAAATGTAAGGCTTTCAAGATCTACCACGCCGAGTCACTACAACTATTTGCAAAACGGGTGGATGGAACTGTAACTCCCCTAAAATGAGTGCCTCTGCCAGAATCAGTCGTTAGAATTATGTTTTTTTGTGCTATACAGTGTAATTTATGCTGAAATGTAGCTACAAGCAAAAACGGAACACTAGAGTCGTAAATACAATTGAATTTTCTTATATTTCAATACTCGTGCAAGAAGCTCTCAGCATCAGCAGCAATTACAAAATTGAAAATTCTTTGGTAATTTTTTTTTCTTCTTTTTTTGGTAGCGTTTCATTTAGTCGTTGTTTTCGGCCATGAATACTTCAGCTAACGATTAAATAGTTTTTTTTTTTTTTGTTCAAAATCATTATTTCATTTTCTCAGCATTTTGTTGTTTTCCTCTAGAAATCATAATTACAAAACATGATATTGTGGTTAAGGGCCTGGCAATCATTTGTTCCTTTAGTTGTCTTCTCTATCTCTCAAAAAGCTGCTTTTGACAACAATAATTGTATTCAGCAAAATTTTAGGTGGTGTACCTGTGTGAGTAAATATTGCAAGCATTAGAGTTTTTAATAAGAAATTGCACTTCATCACTGCCAGCAGCGTGTTTATCATCTTTGTCGTCGTCATTGCAATTGCCATCATCAACATCATGATAATAATTTCCAGTCATCAACTATTTTTTGGAGTGCATTGTCAAGAAGTCAAAGCTTATTAACTGACAAACACTCATCAATCTATTTTTGTAAAGCTGCCGCTGTTCATGCTGCCAGTAGCCGCATGCATCAGCTAAAAAAAATTGAAAAAAATTTTCGAAAGAAAAAATAAAATCAAAAAAAAAACAGCACAAAAATGTTTTATTATCTTTTGCTTCCAAAACAAGCGAAATCAAGATGGCATACTTTTTTTTATTTTTTATTGTAAATATTTTCTTGTACTTAGTTGTGTTGTATCTGCCACATTTTGTTGCATGAGTGTATTAAGGCTAATGTGTGGTTTTGTGTATCCACTTCGATTTTTCTTACATTTTTCTTTTAGCAGTAGCAGTTGTAGGTGCTTGAGTTGGGCGTTTATGTTGCCCTAATTTGTATGAGTGCAACAAAATATTTATGAGGCATGCAACAATTGTCGGTTGTAATGTATGCAAATTTGTGCTTCATTTAGAGGTTTAATGTTGGCAATTTTGTTGCTTTAAAGACAATCCCATAACTAATCATTGACTAGGTTTAACAAAAATTGTGGGAACTTCCAAGACGAAATACTAGATAAAAGGAAAATTGTGAAGGGAATTAAAAAAAACACAATAATTTTAAAACTCAACAGAAAAACAAAATACAATTGAATCACAGGAATATTGTTAAGTCTGTCTGTACCAAACCAGCGTAAAATTCATAAATTTCATAAAGAGAACATAAATAAAGAATCTAAAGAAGAATCTAAAGAATCTAAAAACGTATTATTAATTTGTGTATAAAACGCCAAATTATCAAAAACGTTTCGATAAAAATGTAAAAATACCTAAAACTTTTTGTGAATATATAAAGTTATCGATAACAAGTCTATAGCGAAGTACAGCAGCTGTCGACAACTCTTCTATATAAAACGCGTTATTTGATTACCTTTTGATGGTATAATAATTTACTTTTTTATAGAAAACTAATATTATCCGTAACTTTTCGCCATAAAAGTACAGCTAGAAGTAGTTTTATCGATAACGATAACTTGATTTAAAAAAAGTTACTAATAAATAGCTTTCTTGTAGAAAAAATATATTATTTCTATCTTTTTTATGAAAAAGTAAAGCTATCAATAATGTTTCTATATAGAAATGAAGTTATCGATAAGTAAGTTATGAGTTTAGTCGAACTGTATGAGTTTATATCCAATAAAATTTATTTATTTTGACTTGAGTTCGGTTTCAATTTAATTTTTCAATTAAATAATACTGTTATTTAGAGATAAATGTGAAGCATATAGACAAAGAAAATTTTTGACTGCACGGAGGGTTTCGATAACTTCCGCTAATCTCTTGAGAATTCTTTTCTGCTTGACCACTCGACCAAAGTCGGTGGTATATGCTGCACATATATCTCTAAATAACAATATAATTGAATTGAAAAATTAAATTAAAACCGAACTTAAGCCAAAATAATTAAATTGCTTTGGTTATCGATAAGTTTTCAATAGAAACATTAAGATATTGATAAATTTTGCATAATACTAAATTTACACGATGAAATATTTCACGAAATTTTCTTTATTTTCTAATTGCAAGAGCGCTACCACTTTTTCGACCCCAGTTGCTTCCCTGGCCATTCTATTATCGGACAAAGAAAGTTTCATGACATAAATTTCATAACATATGTCATAGTGTAAATTTAGTAGTATAACATATAAAATTGTGCAATTTTTCTACAAAAAAGAAAAGTTATCGAGAGTTTCTAAGTTATCGATATTTTTTCTATAAATAAGTAAAGTTATCGATATATTTCTTTTACGAAAAAAACAAAAAAATTTGGTTATCGATAGATTTTTTACAGAAAAGTAAATATATCGAGAATTTTTTAAATTATCAATAATTTTTCTATAAAAAAGTAAAATTATCGATAATTTTTCTATAAAAAAGTAGCTATCGATATATTTTTTACAGACAATCAAAGATGAAGACAACTTTTCTATGCACAAGTTAATTTATCGATAAATTTTATACGAAACAATAAGGCTGTCGATAGCTTTAAGCTAATTGATTATATTTCTAAAGAGAAACAATTTTATAGATACCTTTTTTTTATAGAAAAAGAATGTTACCGATAATGTTTCTATAGAGAAATAAATACATCGGGAATTTTCTACCAAAAAATGTGGCAATAACTCTCCCATAGCGAAGGTAAGCTATCGATAACTTTTGTATAAAAAATACAACTTTTAATAGAGGATATAAGGTATCGAAACCTTGTATGGAATATTATTATTAACATTGTTTTTCTATAGGAAACTTATCAATAAATTAATCCCCCTATTGTGAATGGCGACTCGACAGCAAAAATTGTCACTTGTCTACTCTTTGTCGACAACAATTGACTAATATTAACATGCTCGGTTATTTCATATGTCGCAGAAAATTGTATGACACAGTGAGTAGTAGTCAATTGTTGTTGACAGCGAGTAGACAAGTGACAATTTTTTTGTGTCGTGTTGATGTGACGTCGACGACGCCATTCATAATAGGGGTGATTTTCTCTATTGAATACCCACTGACTTTATTTTGTTGTCAAAAGTTAATTGATATACACAGTTTATGGAAAAGTTATGGAAATCTTAACTTTTTACAAAACAAGTAATCGATAACTTTATTATTCTTTAGCAATATAATCAATTGGCTTAACTTTTTATAGAAAAGGTTTCAATAACTTTGTTTTTCTATAGGAAACTTATCGATTAATTAAATTTTTTATAAAAAAGTTAGCGATAGCTTTACTTTTTAATAGAAAAGTTATTGATAGCTTTACTTTTTAGAAAAAAGTTATCGATAACTTTATTCTTCTTTAGAAAAGTGATCAATTGGCTTAACTTTCTATAGAAAAGTTATCGATAACTTTACTTTTTATAAAACGGTTATCGATAATTTTATTTTTCTTTAGGAAAGTAATGAATTAGCTTAAATTTCTTCTAGAAAAGTTATCGATAACTTTGTTTTTCTATAGAAAACTTCATCGCTTAATTAAATTTTTTATAAAGTACTAAGCGATAACTTTACTTTTCAATGCAAACGCTATAGATAACTTTACCTTTTTTTGTAGAACTTTACTTTTTATAGAAAAAACTATTGTTGGCTTAATTATTATCGATAGCTTTATTTTTCAATAGAAATGGAGTAGTTAGCTTAAATTTCAATAGAAATCGATCACTTCTCTTTGGCCATTTATACATTTTTCTATAGATAAGTAAAGCTATCGATAACTTTTTTACAAAATTAATTAATTTATATTTTTTATAGAAAAACAAAGCTATCGATGACTATTAAATAGAAAAATAAGCTAATCCATTATGTATATTTCAAAGAAAAAATTAATCAACCGATAACTTTTTTATAAAGTGTAAAGTTATCGATAACTTTTCTATAAAAACTAAATATGTATGCCGGTTACTCTTTGCAAAAAAAAAATAAATAAAATAAAATAAAGTCTGAAAGTATTCGATAGAGAAATTAAGTTATCGATAAATTTTCTATAAAAAAAATGGCGTTAATAAGATGTTTTTATAGTATCAATAAAGTTGTCGATGTATTACTTGCTCTACCATAATCTTAATTTTTAAAGCTATCGATAGTTTATGTTTTCTATAGAATAGCTATTGATAACTTTTCCATAAAAAAGTTAAGCTGTCGATAGCTTTTTTATAGAAAATTCAAGTTATTGATAAATTTTTGGAAAAAAACAGCTTTAATTACAACAAAGTAGATTTATACCCTTTTTTTAAATTAAATAACCGATAATTTTTTGTATAACAGTAAATTTATTGATAACTTTAATGATTCAATATAAAAAATGTAAATTTAAATCTTAAAAAATTCGTATATGTTTAAAATATTATTATCGATAAATTTTCTTCATTAAAGTTGAATTCTCGCTATTTTTATTAAGAAAAAGTTATCGATAATCTTTTTTCTTCGTTTCAGGGGTTCCGTTCCAACGAATGTGCCAACGAGACTTTCTTAAATTTCCATAACTTTTTCTTCAGAGACCAAAGTTATGAAGTCTCGGAAAATATGTTGGTAACATGTCGAATGGAAAGTGAAGCTATTAAAATTTACTATAGAGGACTATAGATATCGATAGCTTAGGGTATTTTTCTATAGAAAAATAAAGTTCGCAGCTTTCATAGTAGAGAACAATTAAGCTATTTGAATATTCTTCTATTAAAAAATAACTATCCATTAATTTTTTCATTATCGATAACAAACTAAAATTAAAATAATCGATAGCATTAATAATTACATCGAAATTGATGCGTTTTATTAGTTTTTTTTATTCACTTTCAATCACCACACATGTATTAAACAATTACTAATAATTTTCGCACGCAACATGATTTTACACGATTGAATTAATTCACATTTACAGATTTACAACATCTTTAACATAAAAGTGAAAGAAAATTTAAACAAATTATTTCAACAACTAAATAATAATAATAATAATAATAAATAAAAAAATAATTGTAAAAAGGTCAAGCCAATAAAACATTTCCGTTATAAAAATTCTCCAAAAGAAAACCAATAAATTGATTTTGCTTTCAAATAATAAAAATAATTCGTGTGTGAAAGAACAAATCACAGGTTGATCAGACTACAGAAATAGAAATATTAGAACACAACAAACTTTGTTGTTGCTCTAACGCATTGTAAAAACAAACAACAACAAACAAACGGTGGCAGCAAGCAGCAACATCAATTAGACGAAACATCTTAATGAAAAGTGCATTAACCGCTTGGCTGGGCATGGCTGCCTATAAAGAAAGCACATATACATACATACACTCACGTTTAACGTAACAACTTTATTTATAAATCATTAAACTTAATTATACACCAGAATATGTTTTATACTTTGTTTTTTTCGGTCAGTGTAAATAATCTTTTTCATTACTCTCTTTTTTTAGAATCTAAAGCAATTGACTCTGAAAAGTTTATTTCAAGGCGGCATTTTTAATTTTTTTAGCCTTAAGTACGCACAAATTATCCTTTCAAATTATCCTTCAAAGTTTGCATGAATCCCAAATATACTCGTAGTATATAAAAGTTGTTTAAACAAAAGCAACAACAGATATTGGAAAAAAAGCTTTTTCTGCACAGAGCTTGTATACTTATTTTGCTATTTTATGTGTGATAGCAAAGCTCTTTGGTGGTTGTGGGAGCATGGGAGGTAAAACATCTGTTTTACTCACTTTCACCACATACTCACTAAGCAGGCGCTTAGCGAGTATTAGCATTTGTTAAAATTTTTTTGGTTTCACAAGGAAGATATTTTTGGTCAAATTAGCCAGAGTAGTTCAAAAAAGGTAGCTTTTAACAAAATTACAATTTTGTTAAATTTTACGATAAATAGAAATTTATGTATACACGAAAGCATATGTTTGAGGAAACGAAAAATTTTAAAAAAATATTTAAAAAAAAAGTTATGATTAAATTTTTCCAAAAAAAAAAAATAAAAATTTACGTCCTTAAAATATTTTCAAGAAATGTTTACAGTGAAAAATAAATTCATTTACGAAAAATTTAATATATCAATAGATTACACTGCACAACAGAATCAATTTTTTCAAAGTTACAAGGTTCTAATGACTGATTCTGGTAGAAGCAGCCAAAAAATATATGGCTGATTCTCATTCTAAACGTACATTTTGTGTTTTTCTTTTTTTTACTAAATGATATATGAGATAGTATGATTCATATTATAGTTTCCGCCTCATTCAATAGATCCCGAAATAAAATTATATATTCCAATTTTAGTTTAAATTTTTGTGTATTGAGCGTTACATTTGCATTCGCGGTTGTTCCGGGAGTGAATTTTGCGAAAAAATACACCACAAAAATACGTATAGGGTTTGAAAGCACTATACATCTGCTCCCTCAAAAACAAAAATTATAATAATCGCAGAATGAGATTAAAAGCTATGACCACTTTATCAATTTTGAATTGGGTGCACATGGAAAAATAAAAAATGTTTATCTCTTAAAATAATTCTTTTCAAACATTTTGCTCATGTATAGCAAAAAGTAGGCTAACTCTTCTTTCAAATAAGACTTACTTTAATAAAATTGGCCAACAACGTCAAAAGTAATGTCAATTTCAAATAATATTTTTGTAGCAAAATATGACCTACAAAAACATAATAACCCACAGTGCGGTAGAAGCAAACTGCTTTCAAAGAAACCCAGAAATTTGTAAAAAGATAATGTTTTTTCTATCGTTTTTATCCTTTCGTTGCTCTTAACTTTTTGTTATCATCCTAAAATTTATAGATAAATTGTATTTAAGAATTTTGTTCACGTAACGCTCAATACATTTTCTTACGAAATCAAAATTTTTTTAGAACGCACACTATATTTTGATTTTGAAACAATTCTAATATACAATCTTGGATGAGTTTTAATATAAAATCCTCATTTATTCATAAAAAATTTCAATTAAATTTAAAAAAAATATGGATAACACTCAATAAATTTTTTTTGGATACAAACCATGATTGAAAAATGAAACGTTTTGCAATATAATACTTTATATTTAACAAAATTCTCAAAACTTGTAAATATTTTGGAGCACAAACAAACCTACGCTGTTATTTTGGTGTATGTTGTTAATGCAATTTCAATAATTAAACTGAGTAATGAAACGTATTAAAGAAGCGTAACGCTCAATACACAAAACGGCGGAAAACAACAAGTTATTAACATTAAAATATAATTTCTATTATTTTTCAAAAATTTTATGTGTGAAATTTAATTTGGTTTTTTTTGGAAAAATTCATAGTTTTTGAATGTGGAAAATCAATAGCATGCATTACGGACACATCATTTTGGAAGAAGAGAGTATAAACAGTATTTCCGTTCTTCGTTTTTAACTCAAAATGGACAGTTTTACGTAAAAAAAACTTATGTAATTTTTTTTATAATAACACTTTACCCACATAAATGTGTCGGCGTTTTAAAAGTTTACATCTAGGATTCATTTTAGGGAGACTTAAATTCCCCCTCTTTTGCACATAGTTATAATGACTCGTCATAAGAAATATTGTCAGCCTTACGTTTAAAGTATAATAAGTATTTAACACTGTTATGCACAACACCACGTGAAACATTTTTGTGGAACATTGTAACTTTTCGTTGTAGGGTATTTTGGTCCCTTTCTTTAAAAAAAGAGCAAAAAGCTCTCCTTCAAAGACGATAAAGTGGGCTAAAAAGTTTCACAAAAATGTTATTATTCGTATGTTACATAAAAGTGCTAAGCACATCTTATACCTTAAAGCAGAGGCATGCGATTCTTGGTCATGGTCCCCGTCGTTCGTCGGCTATTTATATGTACACAATAAAAACAATCATAATAAATAACAACAATAGCACAACAGTGGGTTGTAACTATCAACAAAGCAAATAAACAGTAACACAATTAAACAAAAAAGTATTTCTTACAAGATTACCTATGCCGAGTACTAAAAGTGCGAAATTAAACCTAAACACATATTAAGTTTTGCATGATTTCTGGCGTTCAAGTTAAGTTTGGAGGTAGAGTGTATTTGAAGACCTACAGTAGAATTTTATGGCAAATATTTTTGTAGAACATTTCAGACCGCTATATCGCTGATAAAGAGGAGTTTTTCGTCCCTTTTTGAAGAAAGGGCTAAAAATGTCCATACAGCAAAGAGCTAGAGGTTAGAAATGTTCCACAAAAATGTTCTCCGCAGTGTTTTACATAAAAGTGTTGAACATTTCTTATACCTTAAACGTAAGGCTTCCTAGATTTCCTATGCCGAGTACATACCGTAAATAGGTACGAAATCAGCCCCTAAACACATTTTGAGTTTTGGATGATTTTTGGTATTCAACTTAAGTCTGGAGGTTGAGTTCTTTGAAGACCTATAGCAGAATTTGAAGCAAATATTTTTTTAGAATATTTTAGCCCGCTAAATCAAAATTTCGAACGGTTTGCAAGATATGAAAACTTCATCTTCAAGATCAAAATCGCAAAAAACTTACAAAAATTAGATTTTTCACTTTTGCGGCTACCTAAGCGCTACCTAAACGGTATTAATAATCTTTCCTAGGAAGTTCATATGTTCTAGAAATTTGTTTCTTGAGACCTTAGGTACATTTTTGTAGTTGGTTGTTTCCTTGAATTTTGAACGGCTTGCTACCTATGGACCTGAACAGGGGAAAAAGGTAAAAAAACGATTTTTTTAGTTTTTTGCGACTTTGATCTTGAAGATGGTTTTTTTTATTTTATATGTTCACAATTTTTGTTCTTTATGACAAGAGCTACAACTTTGCCTCAGAGAGTAAATCAAAATTCCAACGGTTTGCAAGATATGAGCCTGAGAAAATGATCAGGTTTTTTGCAAAAATTACACCGAGGACCCAAATTTTTGGGGCCCATAAAAAATGCATGACTTGGGGCAAATTTGGGAGACTCGGCTCTCTTTTTTTTCTTTTATCACGTAGTGGTGTCCGTATATGGTTACTTTTCAATGATTTAAAAAATTACACACAGTGTTATAGTCTGAAACGCCCTTTAGCATTATTTAATAGATTATAAATAAATCTACATAAATTTTTTTTGTGTAAGACTGTCCATTATATGTTTAAAACGTAAAACGATAATATTGTTTTTACTCTCTTTATACAAAATGGAGTGTCCGTAATGCATGCTGCACAGAAAAAAATAAGTTTCGTTTTTGATAACAAAAATCCCGGTATTCAATAATTTTTTTTTTTAAATTTCCTGTGATAAAGAATTCCCTTATATTGATAACAAAATTATTTCAAAATAAAAAAATATATATAAATTAAAAAAATGTTGACATGGCTGGAATACGAACCCGGACTTTCCGGACGTAAAGCATACTTTCTATAGCTGAGCCATATCCCATTTATTTTTTTATGGTATACAACTTGTTTTAAGTACTTATGTATAAAAAGAAAAGAAATAAGCGGCATGGAAAACAAATACTACAACGAAATATTTCATTATGTTAAAGATAAATGTTATTGAAATTCATATTTTTTTGTAATTACATGGTTTTATTGAATATAATTCTTGTCTATTTTTTTTCTGTGTGTTGATTTTCCACATTAAGAAATTTTGAATTTTTTCAAAAATTCATTTGCTTCTCTTATTTTACATATCAAATTTATGAAAAATATTATAAATTATAATTTTTTTTTAATTGTTGTTGTCCGCAGGTCTATGCAATGAGCGTTACGCTTTATTAGTATGCTTCATTACTCAGTTTAATTATTAAAATTGCATACACTAAAATAACAGCGTAGATTTGTTCTTCTAAATATTTAAACGTTTTGTGATTTTTGGTAAATAGTATTAAATTGCAAAACATTTCAGCAATCGAGCATGGTATATATACAAAATATTGTATTGAGTGTTTTCCATATTTTTTAATATAATTAAAATTTTTTAAGTGAATAACTAAAAAGTTCATGTTAAAACTTATCGAAGATTATTCATCTGAATTGTTTTAAATTCAAAATATATTGTATGTTCTGAAAAACAAAATATTGTATTGGTATAAAAATGTATTGAGCGTTACGTAACAATTTTTTAATATATAATTTATCTATAAAAAAGCTGAAGGGTAGAAACGATGTAACGGACATTACCTGGTTTTCTTTTAAAAAATGTCGCTTCTACCGAACTGTGTGTGGGTTGTTATATATTCGAAGAATATAATAGGTTGGTCGTATTTGCTACGAATAATTATTTGAAATTGACAAAACTTTTGACATTGTTCGCCAGTTTTATTTAAATTCGTCTTATTTAAAAGAAGAGTTAGCCTACTGTTGGCTTATGTATAAACGTTTGTAAAGTATTATTTTAAAGGATACAATTTTTTTATTTTTCCATGTTAAAATTGAAAAAGTGCTGACAACTTTTAATTTTGTCCTGCGATTATTATAATTTTTTGTATTTAGAGAGTAGATGTATAGAGCTTTCAGACCCTGTACTCATTTTTGTCGTGTTTTTTTTCGCAAAAATCATTCTCAGAACACTCACGAAAACAAATGTAACGCTCAATACACAAAAATGTCAAAAAATCGAAAAATATAATTTTATTTCAGGCGAAAATTATGATATAAATCACACGTTCTCATATTTCTTTTAGTGGCATTGTTATACAAAAAAACCGCCACAAAATGTACGTTTAGAATAAGAATCTTCCATATATATTTTTTGAGCCCTCTACCACTTTATTTTTTTGTTACACAGAGTTATTTGACCCTGTTCTGTGTTTCATTGGAAACGAAAATTATTTGAATTTAGCTTAGAATTGTTGTTCTTTACAATTAGCTACGTTTTTAATTTACTACTATTTTATACATCCCTGCCTTCAAAATTTTGTTTACTACATATTTTCCCCGAAAGCTTTTTCTTCAAGTTTATTTGCAGCATTAATGAGTACGTAGCAAATATAGAGAATTCAGTGTCCGTGTGGCATAAACTCGAACAAATTGTGACGTTCACAAAAAGAAAAACTGTAAAATTTTTTTGAGAAAGAAAAAATTTTTGCACAGAACTAAAAAATATAAAAAAAAATAAGATTAATGTTATAAAATAAGTAATTACAATAAACATAAATAAAAGCCAATCAAATAATTTCAAATTGAGCAGCAGTGAGCAAATTGTTTTACTTTCAACAAAAACAAAAAAACCATGAAATTCTATAGAAAAAGAAAATATTTTTCATAGTAGAATCCAAAAAAAAGTGTAGCAAAAAAATTTTAAGAAAAAATTTCAGCTGCGTTAGAGGAAGAAAAACTTGCTGCTGCTCAAGTGTTCAAAAACGAAAAAGAAAACGGGGAACGGAACGGGGAAATAAAAGAAGTTATGTATGTATGTCTCTTCTATAAAATAAAAAGAAAGAAAATTTTTTTATTAAGATCTCAAATGAAAAATGCTAAAAATCTTGAGAAAAAAATGAAGATTAACAAAAATACTAATAGATATGAAAAAAATAAGAAAATTACAAAACGTCAAGTGTTACAAAGAAAAAAGTATGTGTCAAGCAAAAAAAAAAGAAAAAAATCAATTAAAAATTTGCCCGAAAAACTGCATGCCAGCACGAAACAAGTGAACATTAAAAAAACGAATAAAAAAATACTCATGGAAACACAGTAAAAAATTAGCATTTTTGCTGAAAATTAAATACAAAGTCATCATCATCATAAGCCAAATGCTAACTAGCACCAGTCAAATCCACCACCACTAATAGAAACAACTAAACGACTTTATTACTACACCTTGACCATCAATAATGCTACTCAACCCTTATTGCCCTTTTTCGCTCACTCTGTTAACAAAAATAAATTAAAGAATCATTCAGGAAATTTGTTCAAACTTTCAAAAGCAAACAAATTTACTTATACCAAAAAAAAATAATAATAAGATTTAGACAGACAGACGGGGATTTAGGGAACGACAAATAACTTTGCTAGAAAAAAAACTCCCAAACCTCAATTTTTTACAAATATTTTATGAAAAAAAAACAACTGTCTGAGACCAAAAAATGGTATTATTAAGGTTAAAACCAAATTGTTTTAATAGAAGGTAGACGACTCTAAGCAAGACACACACTTTACTCAAATAAGCCCACATACACATATTTAGTCCTGCTTTTACACTAAAAACAAAACTAAAATTAAACCTCCTCCTCCTCTGTCATGGCCCACTGTTGCAGTGGTGGTAACACATTTGACCTTAGACACACCAACGTTAAGCTTAAAAATCATCAACAACAAAAACAATAGCAATTGCGATGACGACAACAACAACAACAAGCACAAATAACAAAATACCCACAATAATAATCATAATAATGAGAATCATTAGTATGAAAATTAGCAGCAACGACAATATGAACCACAACAACAGCTATAAGAAATAGTGAATTGTTAATCAATCTACTAAATGTTGCTGGCCATATTTTCAATGACTTAAAACATTTCTAGTTAAGTCCTGCCCAAAACATAGATGTGCGCGTGAGTGTATTTGAGCTCTCGATATTAAAGTTTTTTCATTTTATCATGCATAACAAATTTGAAGATTTTCACAATCACAATCACGAGTGTTCACGATGGATGATAAGCTCTTAGACACATGCTTTTACGCACGTAAAATAATATACATGTCACGGGCATCACTCACGCTTAAGGAAAAACTAACGTATATTTTTAGTCAGAAAGACTTAATAAATTAAGTAAAAAGCGATTTTGGCTCGCACACGAATACACATATGTATATCCCTTTTCGTTTTTTGCCCCTTTTTTCATTTTGGCAGTTTCTTCATTGTGCTTTTTTGTTTAATATTAGTTTTTTTTATTTTTTAAGTATTTTTCGTTGTTTTGGGCATATTTTTCGGTTTTGGCGCTTTTTTAAATTACGTGATTTTTTCGTTTTTTCTGGCTATTTTTCGTTTATTTTTTTATTTGTTTTGCTTTCTTCCGATTTTTTTAGTTTTTGCGATTTTTTGGTTTTGGCGTTTTTTTAATGTTTAAGTTTTTTGACGATATTTTTGGTTGTGGCGATTGTTCTTAGATTTGGCGCTTTTTTTCGGTTTTGGAAATTTTTTTCGGTTTTTGGTGTTTTTTTTTTAGTTTCAGCCATTTTTTGGTTGGTTGTGACACTTTTTTTCGTTCTGCCGTTTTTTGGTTTTATATTGGCGATTTTTGGTTTTTTGAAATTTTTGTTTTTTGCCGATTTTTTTAGTTTTGGCGTTTTTTTGGTTTTCGTTTATTTTGTTTTAACGTTTTTTCGCTTTTTTACGATATTTTCAGTTTTAGCGATTTTTTTTAGCTCTGGCGCTTTTTCAGTTTGGCCCTTTTTTCGGTTTTGGGGATTTTTTCGGTTTTTTGTGATTTCTTTTAGTCTTAACGATTTTTTTTTGTTTTGACATCTTTTTTCGGCGATTTTTTGGGTTTTAGCGATTTTTTTAGTTTAGGCGTTTTTTTGTTTTTGCGCATTTTTTTCGTTTTGGTGATTTTTATTTAATTTATGGCGATTTTTTCGTTTTTTGATGATATATTTAATTTTAGCGATTTTTTTAGTTTTGTGGCGATGTTTTTAGTTTTGCTGTGTGATATTTGCGTTTTATTGATTTTTTTTTTAATTTTGGTGCTTTTTTCCTTTAAGCACTTTTTTCATTTTAGCGTTTTTTTTTCGTATTGAAATTTTTTAATTTTGGATTTTTTTTAGTTTTAGCGTTTTTTTAAATTTCAAGATTTTACCTCTTACGGTTTCCAAGATACGCCAAATTGTCTAAATTTTATAGTCAAAATTACATTAACTGATAGAATACTCTTTAATTTTTATTGTTTTAAATATCGGTGTTAATTGGTGTAGTCTATTCTACAGACTGCACCAATTAGCACCAACTTTGAAAATGTCAAGTGTCTATATATAAGTATGTGTATATTACATTAGTATTTCAACATTTTTCGTTGCTCGCCTTAGAACACCCTTTAAGTTTTAGCTGTCATATATTTTTACATATATTTTACATATTCTGTGAAAATTTCAGGTCAGTAGCTCTTACGGTTTCCAAGATTACATAGTAAAATTACATTAACTGATAGAACACCCTTTAATTTTTATTGTTTTAAATTTCGGTGTTAATTGTTGTAGTCTATTCTACAGACTACACCAATTAACAATAGGGGTCCTTTACACTTTTGCTGTACTGAACCCGAACAATGAGATATCGACAACAGCGCCATCTATTTATTCCGAACATATCCCATATCCTTAGTCTGGGACACGCCATGCAAACTAACAAGATTTTATTGAATCGGATCCACTGATTTTAATAAAATTAGGCGTGCATGATTTAATCTGTACTGAAGGATTAGATACTTTTGGAACCTATAGGTGCATCGCACAGTGGTTCCAATTGGCAAACAAAGGATAATAAATCTGTATCTTTGAAACTTGCGATCCGATTACAAAACGATGTATGTAAAAATCACAGACGAGGACATAAGCCTTAAGAATGTTGAAACACACGGGGCTACAGGGTATAAAAATTAACTACCTCGGGCATGAAAAAGCTTGTTGGCCTAATAGCTCTTACAATTAAGCTCTATTTTTGGTAAATTTATGCCATTTTTCACGCTTATTTCAAAGTCTATACTTTGATTCCTTTTAACGACTACCTGAATTGAGATAACTAAAAAAGTTCTGCGTGTTAACAAGGATTGCAAAAGCAAAATTTTAAAATTCAAAGGCAAATATCTTTGAAAATATTAAAAATATTTTAATAAAATAAACTTTATTTTACTCATTTCTATATAAACTTTACACCAAGTTTAAACTCAATAAAATCGGATAATATTTGTAAAAGTTATGAGGCAGACAAAAATTTTTCCATGCCCGAGGTAGTCTACTTTAACACCCTGTAACTCAACCTGTTATTCAAAAGGGTGGTTAAAATTTTAACATTCTTAAAGCTTAGGTTCTCGTCTATGATTTTTAAATACATCGTTTTGTATTTGGATCGCTAGTGTCGAAGATACAGTTTTATTAATTTTTTTTTTAATTTAGAACCACTGTACGTCTTCGGCCATAGGCAGGCCACCTTCGCTCGGCCACCTTCGCTCGGCCTACTTCGTTCGGTCACCTTCCTTCCGCCACCTTTGTCGCCCACTCCTCCCAGTCGCCGGACCCGGCGCTATGACCCCCACCAAAAATAAAAATTATAATTTATAAACAAAAATTTCATCCACCTTGATAACACCAAGTAAACGAAGATAGTAATTTCAACCTCTAGATGGAAAAAGAAGATAATTCGTCAACAAAAACAACTATCACCTGAAACATACTTAGGCGATACTTAAGCGATACTTCGGCGATACTTTTAAACATTTAGCTGAGTCATTTTTATTTAGCAAGGGTAACAACCACTTACCAAAATACAAACCTGTTCCAAGGATTCCCAAAAACTTGCACATAATATCCCCAAAATCCCAGAAGTTCTCCGGATTGTTGAAAACTTGCACAAAAATCCCCCAAAATTGCGAAAGTTCCCCAGATTCCTAAAATCTAGGACAACACATCCGCAAAATCCTAGAATTTCCTAGGAAATCAACGACAACATCGAAAACGGCGAGAATGCCAAAGCAGCAACCCTGAATTTTTAAGGAATTTAACCTTCGCGCCGGCCTGTTGTTTTCTCTTTGAATTGTAGTTACACGTATTTTTCATTTAAAAAAATTTTTACTACCCATCATAGAAAACGTTAAGCTGCAGATCATATGCACAACGTCCCATAAGGAACTTCATTCCAAAAATGACATAGTTCCAACTACTGATTGTGCCAGAAGGCACAAAAAACATTCTTCTAACTTAAACATAGTATTTTGCAAAATTTCTTTTAGAAACTCTATAGAAATTGAGTATATTTTACTCGTTTGAAGGGATGGGGGGGATATCCCATTCCCACTCCGCCACTAGCATCCGTGCCTGCACATGCGGAAAATTTTTGTAGAATATTTAAGCTCGCTATATAGTGGATGAAGGAGTGTTTTCGCACTTTTTTCAAGAAAGAGTACTACAAGACCCATACAACGAAGAGTTAGAGGGTTAAAATGTTTCACAAAAATGATTCTATTTGCCGAAAAAAACGTAACCAACAGACAAGCTAAAATTATAGTTCCTTTGATTCCAATATTTTTTTTAATATGGGCTCGCATCTATTACAAATAATACAAAAATAGCTTTTTGCAGCATACTTTTAATTTTATGTTGTGATATAAAAATCAAGTTAAATCATACAAACTCTAAGCAAAAGTAGTGGTTACGTTTTTTTTTTTTTTGTAAATATTTTCCAAGTTTAACTATACCTTTACAAGATTTCTTAGGCCGAGTCACTTTAACTGTGGGCAAAAGGGGGGAAACTTTTACTCCCCCCGAAATGAAGCCCAGATGTAAATTTTCAAAAAGGCGATAGAAGACGTAAATATATTTTTGGTGCCCTCTACCGGAATCGGTTGTTAGAACCATGTTATTTTTTGTATTATACAGAGTAATTACACACTTATGATTGATATATAATTTTTCCACAATCGGGAGTGAATCCCTAGAATCACGAAAGTATAATGCCTTTGAAACGAATACATAAAAAGTATAATTCGTTTAAAATAGAAGACATAACTATTGATTATTAAAAAAAAGTTGCGTAAAAAATGTTATTCCATACCATGCCATAATTGCTAACCATAAATTGTTTACAGGATAGAAAAGAAATCGACAAATTTTTTTAAAAAATTATTCATGGAGTAAAAAATTTTACCATAAAATTCATTCAGTATAGAATAAATGAGTTATTAACAAGTTTTTAGAAGGAGCAGAAAATTTTACTACAATTTTTCTATAGAATTTTTCATATATGGCTAGGCTGGAACTAAAGTGGTCTGAGTAAAATTTTTGGATAAATCCACCATTGAGTATTTTCAAACATAAAGACGATAAATCAATAAAGGCAAAAGTGGTCTATGTGTTATTACGTTAACAAAATATGGTTATCGTTAAACTAACACTTTAGAATGTATTGTTTTTTCACTTTTTTTCAACTTTTAAAGTGGTCTAACTCACTATATGAAAATGTTACTTAGACCACTTTACTTCCACGCTAGCCATATGTAGATATATAGTAGCAAAGTTATCGAAAAAGTTTCGGGAGAATAAAAGATTATCTATAATTTTTTACAGAATTAAATGTTGTCGATAAGTTTTCTATGGAACAGAAACGTTATCTATGAGATTTCTTTAGAATAGAAATGTTATTGATAAACTTTCTGTAAAATAAAAGCAGTTATCGAAAAATTTACCAAACGTTAAAGATACATTTTCTAAAGAATAAAGAACTATGGATAAAGTTTTCAGACCATTCAAGCTATCCTTAAGTCTTCTATAAAACACAAATAATTTTGTAGAATAGATAAGTTATCGATACATTTTCGGTAGAATTCAATGTTAAGTTTTTATGGAATAAAAAGTTAGCGGTTTTTTGTGGAATATAAATAAAAAAGTTGGCGAAAACTATAAACCAATTGATTGATTAATAACGAGTGATTTTTTTGCTATTATCTTTTTGGCAACACTAGTTTTGACAGCTCACGCACGTTTTGTATCTTGTGTCACTGTCAAACATCTTCAGTTTGGTCTATAATTTAATCATGAATCGTCTTACAAACGAACAACGCTTGCAAATTATTGAATTTTATTACCAAAATGCGTGCTCTGTTAAGTTAGATGAAGATCCACTTTTTTATCGAAGAATTGTGTTCAGCGACGAGGCTCATTTCTGGTTGAATGGATACGTGAACAAGCAAAACTGCCGTATTTGGAGTGAAGAGCAGCCAGAAGCATTGCAAGAGCTACCAATGCATCCACAAAAAACAACCGTTTGGTGCGGATTATGGGCTGGCGGCATCATTGGGCCGTATTTCTTCAAAGATGATGCGAATCACAACGTTACTGTGAATGGTGAGCGCTACCGTGCGATGATAACAAACTTTTTTCTGCCCAAAATGGAAGAGCTTGACTTGCATGACATGTGGTTTCAACAAGACGGTGCCACATGTCACACAGCACGCGAAACAATGGACCAATTGAGAGGCGAGTTCGGTGAACAGTTTATTTCACGCTTGGGACCAGTCAATTGGCCGCCCAGATCGTACGATTTAACGCCTCTAGACTATTTTTTGTGGGGCTATGTTAAGGCTAATGTCTATAGCGACAAGCCCGCTTCGATTGACGCACTGGAAGCCAACATTGCCAACATTATTCGTGAGATACCGGCCGAAATGTTGGAAAGAGTATGCCAAAATTGGACTAAGCGGATGGACCATTTGAGGCGCAGCCGCGGCCAACATTTGCATGAAATAATCTTCAAACATTAAATTATATCGACCCAACTATCGATCCAAATAAATATTTCATGCATTTTTCTGAATTTTATGTGTTTTTTTCTTTTTTACTTTCCGATAGTTCTTATAAAATCACCCATTAGAAAAGTTAAAGAAAAAAATTTGAAAAAATGACCAAAAATGTACATAGAAGTTATCGATAAGTTATTTATGGAATAGAAAATCATCGAAATATTTTCCAGAGCAAAATGTTAGCTTGAAATTTTTTAAAGAAAAATTTCGATTTATTTTTTATGAAATTGAGAAATTATCGATTAATTTTTTGGCGAATAAAATGTTGTCGAATATGAATAAATTTTTTAATCGAGTTGGAAATTGTTCGTTAAGGTAGCTATATATATATATATATATATGTATATATATATATATATATAATGGGTGTTTTTTATTGAGGTATAGAACTTTAAGTTGGCATCACTTTTTTAACTGGCGGCCATTTTGTCAGCTGTCAAGTGATTAATATTTAGTTTGGTTTGCCATTTCATCATGAACAGGTTGACAAAAGAACAACGCTTGCAAATCGTGCAAATTTATTTCGAAAATAATGGTTCAGTTCGCGAAGTTTACCGCAAGCTCCGTCCATTTTATTGAATGGTTGAATTTGGTTGAATGGCTACGTCAACAAGCAAAATTGCCGCATTTGGAGTGAAGAGAATCCACATGAGACCCTTGAGACGCCATTACATCTACAAAAACTGACTGTTTGGTGTGCTCTATGGGCTGGTGGAGTCATTGGGCCATACTTCTTCCGAAATAATGCTGGAGAGTCAGTTACCGTTAATGGAGACCGGTATAGAGCCATGATAACCGACTATTTTGTTCCCGAATTGGATGGCATGAATGTGGATGAGTTGTGGTTCCAACAAGACGGCGCTACATGCCACACAGCGCACGTAACAATCGATTTATTGAAGGAAACATTCGATGAGCGCATAATTTCGTGGAATGGACCTGTCAATTGGCCACCAAGATCGTGTGATTTGACACCATTGGATTATTTTCTTTGGGGATATGTGAAGTCGCTCGTCTACGCCAACAAACCAGAAACGTTAGGGGACTTGGAAGCCAACATTCGTGGCGTTATTGCCAACATACGGCCCCATATGCTCGAAAAAGTGGTTGAAAATTGGACCTGTAGAATTGGCTTTATTCGAGCCAGCCGCGGCGGCCACATACCCGAAATCATATTTAAACATTAATGGCATAAAATTATCCTTAAAATAAAGCCAAATTGATGGACATTAAAACGATTTTCTTGTGTTTTATTTCAATTCGAAGTTCTATACCTCTAAAAAAAAACCCGTTATATATATATATATATATATATATATATATATATATATATATATATATATATATATATATATATATATATATATATATATATATATATATATATATATATATATATATATATATATATATATATATATATATATATATATATATATATATATATATATATATATATATATATATATATATATATATATATATATATATATATATATATATATATATATATATATATATATATATATATATATATATATATATATATATATATATATATATATATATATATATATATATATATATATATATATATATATATATATATATATATATATATATATATATATATATATATATATATATATATATATATATATATATATATATATATATATATATATATATATATATATATATATATATATATATATATATATATATATATATATATATATATATATATATATATATATATATATATATATTTTTTTTTTTTTCATAGAAAACAAACGCTATAGATAAGTAACTTATAAAACAGAAAATTTATCGAAATAATTTCTATAAAATAAAACGCTGAAGATAAAATTTCCAAAAAATTAAAAAAAGAATATCGGTAAATTTTTTATGGAAAAGAAAATTTGTTACCATTATAATGGCGCCCGCGCAGGGACAGTGTTAAATCTGTCTTAAAAGAAAGAGCAAGTTAGTAATAACTTTTTGCGTTTTACTGCAAATAAGAAATTTGCAAATAAAAGCAACTGCGAGAACTTGTCGCTACAATGGAAATTAATCTATAAATTAAAATATTCATCAAAAAGTTTCTATAAAATAAAGCGTTAAAGATGAAATTTCCATAGCACGGAATTAAAATTTACCGATAAGCTGCAATGTGATAGAAATTAAATATTTATAAAAAAAGCTTCATGAAGAAAATTTCATGAAATATTTCATGGTGTAAATATAATACTAATAATAGTGACTCTTTAGAATAGAAAAGTCATCGATAAATTTTCTGAGAAAATATAAAAATCTAAAATTTAAATGTTTATAGAATAGCTACGTTCGAATGAAATTTTATCGACAAGTTTTGCATATAATAAAAAAAATTTGCAGAAAAGAAAAACTATTGAATAATTTCTTGTAGAATACAATCTTTAGTTCATATAGAATAAAAACATACCGATATTTTGTTGAATACAAATGAAAAAGTTATCGAAAATTTTTATATTGAATGAAAAGTCTATTTACTAATACTTTTTTATAGGAGAAAAAGTTATTGAAAATAATTCTAAGCGTACAAAAGTTATCGATAAATTATCTATGGAATCGATCAAATTAAAATTTAATAAAAAATGTATGTATTGATAAAGCTGTTGTAAAATATAAAAGTTATGAATAGGTATTACATAAGATCGATAAAATTAAAAAAATTAGTATGTTATCAACAAATTTTTTTATAAATAGAAGTTAAAAAAACAGGCGATACGCTCCAAAAAAGTATAAATAACGATTAATAAAAAAATATCGATAGATTTCCATGGAACGAAGAACCGACATAGAATAAAACGTTATCGATTTTTTTTGTAAAATATAAGAGATCGATAAATATTCCATAAAATTAACGGTTATCGATAAGTTCTCTGTGGTATAGAAAAGTTGCCGAAGAGTTTTTTAGAATAGAAAAGTTATCGAATACATTGTACCACAAAATCAAGGTTTATAACGACGAGTTCTGGTAAAGGATGAAAATTTACATCTGCGATTCATTCTAGGGAAAGTTAGATCTTCTACCTTAAACGTAAGGTTAAAAATATATCCTAACCCGAGTACTACTTGTGAATAAGTACGAAATTAACCCTTAAGCACATTTTATGTTTTGATTGATTTCTGACGTTAAAGTTGAGTCTGGAGCTTAGGTGTCCTCGAAGAGCTATAATAGCATGTTATAAGCTAATATTTTTGTAGATTATTTTAGCCCGCAATATCGCCGCTGAAGAAGAGTTTGTTAGCAGCTTTTTAAAAAAGGGACAAATACACACATACAGCGAAGAGCTAGAGGGTAAAAATGTTCCATAAAAATGTTTCCTATAATGTTTTACAGATTACTAAATTGTGAATAGGCATGAAGTTATCCCTTAAACACATCCTAAGCTTTGAATAATCTCTGACATTAAAGTTGACTTATAGTAAAATTTTATGGCAGATATTTTGCCCGCTGAAAAGGAGCGCTTCTTTTCCATTTTTCTGGTATAAGTGGCTTGAAAACTTTTTTCCACTTTGTCGTAAACGTAATATTTTTTCGCATCCATATGGCAGCTTTTTTTAAATAAGCAAACAATAATTACAACAACGACAAAAACGGCAACAAAAACACAATATATTCGGTATACAACACCCACCACCACCCTTGACAATCAGTCAAAGCAAAACGACAGACAGACATACAGACAGACAAAACACAGAAACAAATTTTAATTTTGATTTTTCTTATGGAATCTAAAAATTTACTTAATTTGTTCTTTAATAGCAATTGAAAGAATTTTTACAACTTTGATTTATTAATGAAAGAATTATTAAATATTAAAAATATTTATTGCACCATTAAAAACAGCGAACAGGCAGACAGACCGACCCGACCATCTGTTTAAAGTTTATTAAAGTCTAATTATATACATATATTTTTTTATTAACATTAAAGTTCATAAAATTATATTGTTTCGTATGGAACAATTAGAAAAAATCAAATAATTCTTACAGTTTATTTGAATTTAAAGAAAATTTCTACGAATTTTTCATATTGTTGTTTTTGTCTTGTACAAATTTTTACTTTTTGATATAAAACAAAATGAATGTGGTGTTGTTGTTGTTATTGCTGATTGTATATTTTTCCTTTGTGTCTGTGATATCCCATCAAACATTTGGTTGTGATTCAACATGTATTTAGGAATGGGTTGAAAATAGGTGAATTTTTTCAAATCGTGGATTGCTTTTATTAAAAATTTTTTTTCCAACGATGTTCAAATAAAGATTATTAATAAATGGAAAGCACACATAGAAAACATATCCACTTGACAAGTGGTGATAAGCAAAATACACGTGACCCAACTGGCGATGGAAATGTAGCGGCTTCCGAAAGTGTTGCTATTCTGTTCTACTGTGTACGTTGAAAATTTAAGTTAATGTTAATTTTTTCCTGTTTCCTTATTATTAGCCATGCCCCGTAATTCTTTCTCAATTAAACGTTACGACCCTTAGCCTAATAATAAATTTGGATTCACAAGTTTGATTTTGTTGTACAGTGGTACCAATGATTCTTTCTGGAACCTACATGGTACCTCATCTTGACTTGATAATGCTTTCAAAAACTTATTTCCATCTTGACGGGAGGGGAATGCTGGTAATATAGAAAGAATTTCCAACACCAGTCAGCGCAGGCATGAACCATCTAGCAAAGACAAAAAGTGTTATTTATAGGTTTTATGATACTTCTTTCTATATTTCTAGGCCCCATTCACAACATGTTTTAAAGGACATTGTTCTAAAAAAAACATTAAGAGAAAAAGAATATAGATATATTGGTATAGTTGTAGCAACCGGTGGCACGCTAAGGTTAAATCTGCGATCCCTCAAAATATCTCTCAATTATGACAATGGACTCCCAGAAAAACTTTGAGATCTACTTGTGAATTTGTGCTTGCTGGGTATCTTTGTGTATCCATCCACTACAAATATATAAGTAAATCTCATGTAATTTATTATCTCTATAATTAAATTTATTGTATAATACGCTCATTTACTTTAATAAATACTCTCTTATTCGAAAAACGCTTTTCTCTTGTTCTTTTTTGTACAAAAACCACTTTACACATTTTTTTTTTTTTTTGTAAAAATTAAAAGCTTTTTTGCAGACTTTTCATGAAGTATAAAATATGAACTTGTATGTGTGTGTTTGCAGTTTCTGCAATGGTAATTTACCGCTATTTGTTTTATCTCTCTCTCTCTCTCTCTCTCTCTCTCTCTCAATCTCCTTCTGTATCACTGTCACAGGCATTTCCTTTTTTCTTTATCAAATAAACAAACACAGTATTATAAATCCATTGTTGCCATATTGTTTACTTAAACAAACAACACATGGCATCTGTGTTGTTTTTGTTGTTTGCAAATTTTGTTAAAAATCCTTGAAATTTATCCGTATTGTTGGTAGCAAAACATAAAAAGCTAATAAAAACAAAAAAAAAACAACATTGATCTATGTACGTCAGTTGATTTTATGCTCATAGTCCCTGAGCATAAAATCAACTGACGTACATATTGAAAATATTGAAAAAAGGAAATAATGAAAAGTTCTTGAGTTAGAATAAATCCAAATCATAATTCCATTTGCTATGAAAAGACATCAATAACTTTTCTATAATAATAAAATATTATAAATGTCGATATCTTTACTATTTAAAATAAATAAAAATCAACTGCTCTGTATTATATTAAGGTTATCGATAGCTCCTCTGCGTTGAAATTATGAATCAGATTTCTATCGAAAAATGAAATGGTCATTAATCTCGATTACGACAATGAAAGTTATCGATAACTTTTTTGTAGAAAAACTAAATAGAAAATAATTTTTTCAATCAAATACTTTACTGGATAAAATAAACAAGTCGATATACATATCGAGCGCTATTTTCGATTTAGTTGTAAGCATGTTATAAAAAATATACTTTTTTATTGAAATAAAAATTTTTTGTATAAAAAACATTTAAATATAATAAAAACACCTTCTCCTGAAAACTTTAATTTTGGTCGCTTACGATTAAAACGAGAATAGGGCTCGATATGTACTGTATAAAATAAAAATTAACTACAACTTTTCTTTTTGTAAAGAAAGCTTATTCATAACTTATTTATATAAAGTGAAAAATATTAGTAGCTTTTCTATAGAAAATTCTATTATCATTAGATTTTTATAGAAAAGTTAAGTTATCGATAACATTTCCATAGAAAAATAAAAATACCGGTAACTTTTATTTTAAAAGTAAAGTAAGCGATAGCTTTTCCACTGAAAAAGAAAGTTATCCATAACTTTTCGATTAAAAAGTAACTCTATCGGCAACATCTCTAAGAAAACTAATATTATCGATAACTTTTTTGATTAATATACAAATGTTCGATAGACTTCGTATATAAATTTGAAGCCATTGATAGTTTTTCTATACAAAATTAAATTATCGATATCCTTTCCATAAAAAAATAAAATTAGCAATAATTTTTGAAAAGAAGAAAAGTAACCGATAACTTTTCCACTGAAAGGCAAAGTTATCGATAACTTTTCTATTACTAAGTAACTCTATCCACAACTTTACTACAGAAAAGTAATGTTATCGATAGCTTTTTTTGTATAGTATAAAATTCTTGATTGCCTTTGTATATAAATTTTTACCTCTCGATAGCTTTTGTATAGAAAAGTTAGACTACCGATAGCTCAGCGATAGTAAAAATCGATATTTTTTCTATGTCAGAGGTAAGTTATTGATAAGTTTTCAATTGAAAAGTAAAGTTTTTGAAAAGTAAAGTTATCGATAACTTTTCGTTTGAAAAGTAACTGCATCGATCACATCCCTAATTAAAAGAAATGTTGTGATAACTTTTCTGTTGAATAAAACTTATTTAGGGCAAAGTAATAAATACTATTTTATAGAAACTTTAAGTATCGATAACTTTTCTATATAAATTTAAGATATCGATATCATACAAAATATTAAAGATATCAATGAATTTATTATTGAAAAGTAAAATAGTTGATAGCATTTCTATTAAAAAGTAAAATTATCGATAAATTATGTGTAGAATATAAAAGTTCTCGATAGAGTTACTACATAAAATTTAAGATGAAAATAGGTTATCTATGGAAAAGTAGAATTAGCGATATTTTAATAGAAACTTAAGGTTATCGATAACTTTTTTATATTAATTTTAAGATATCGAAAGTTTGCGATAGCATTTCTGATATAAATTTTAGTTATCGATTACTTTTCTATTGAGAAGTAATTTTATCGATAGCTTTCCTATACAAAATTAATGATATCGATTGCTTTTCTGTGGAATATGCATATCTAGAGAAAAATACGATAATAATATTTTTTATATAGAAAATCGAAGTTATAGCTTCTTTATATAAAATTAAAAGTATCGATATCTACTCCATAAATTCTGAGTTATCGATAGCTTTTTTATAGAAAATGTTACTTAAGTTTTCTACAATATTTTCTACAGTAAAATGTAATTACATGCATAGTAAAAGTATAAAAGTATAAAAGCATAAAAGTATAAAAGTATAAAAGTATAAAAGGACAAAAGTATAAAAGTATAAAACTGTAAAAGTATAAAAGTATAAAAGTATAAAAGTATAAAAGTATAAAAGTATAAAAGTATAAAAGTATAAAAGTATAAAAGTATAAAAGTATAAAAGTATAAAAGTATAAAAGTATAAAAGTATAAAAGTATAAAAGTATAAAAGTATAAAAGTATAAAAGTATAAAAGTATAAAAGTATAAAAGTATAAAAGTATAAAAGTATAAAAGTATAAAAGTATAAAAGTATAAAAGTATAAAAGTATAAAAGTATAAAAGTATAAAAGTATAAAAGTATAAAAGTATAAAAGTATAAAAGTATAAAAGTATAAAAGTATAAAAGTATAAAAGTAAAAAGGATAAAAGTATAAAAAGTAATTTATCGGGAACTTTTGTAAACATACAAAAACAGAACAGAGAATCTGTAGATAACTTTTCAGCGGAAATATAAAGTAATCGCTAAGTTTAGGTGAGAAATGAGTTTAGGTGAAATACTAGGTAATCGATAAAGATAAAGAAATGTTAGTTAACAAACCCGCTTCCATAAGGTAAGCCGTAGTCGGAATTTCCACCACTTGCTTTAAGAAAAAAATCAAAAGGCTGTCTTCAGAAAATAAACGCTTTTGATCGATTTTTTCTGATAAAATATAGTTACCTATAAATTTTTTACAGAATGAAATAAAATTATGATAGTTTTAATAAATATTAACTTATAAAAACAATGCAATCAGATAGAGGGGACTTCGGCTAACTAAACTGAGTTTAAATAAAAAAAGTTACAGGAAAAAGTCTTGTATTCTCTTTCGTGACAAAAATTAGTTAAATAGCTGATGTTTCCATTGCTTTGTTAAGTGGTCGATAAAACATAAATAAATTTTTTATTTGACATCTTACAATAATCCGAGTATTTCTCAAACAGTTTTTAAATCTCTATTTATTTGATTGCTTGATATCAGAGCAAGGCCATTTGTTTTGTGTAATTAATATCCATGACAGCTTTTATTGAAAAAAATATTGAAATTGTACTTAAAAATTTTAAATAGAAGAAAACACTTGCAATTTTGCGTCATTAACTTAAAGGCCTGGTAAGGAAATAAAAAAAAAAGCTTTTCATTGATGATTTCATACAATTAATTTTAAGCCAACAAACAATCAAACAAAATTAGTTTTTGCTTTAATTCTGGGAATTGCGTATTAAATAACTCATCATCCACATTTATCATTATCATCATCATCATCATTATCCTCTTTGGCAGCAAACAAGATCATTATTACGTGGACTCGTATTTAAATAGTTTACAATGTAAACAATTCAAATATTTAGTAATTTTATTTGGAAAACATGAGAATAAAAATAACAATTAAATAAAAATAAAATTTTTCCCCTGCTTTTTTCCCAAAAAAGTTTAATTAATTTTTCAGTTTCTGTTTAAAGTATAAACAATTTTTAGCGAGTGTTTTAGAATGAATTACTTGTATATGTATGTATGCCTAGTGTAAACATCTTCATAACATTCTGTTATTTTCATGTATGATTACTTTGAAATTTTTATAAAAGAAAAATTTGGCAGAAAACTCATAAAACTAAAAAAATGGACAAAAGTAAACATAACCTAGTTTCTAAATTTGATTTTTTCATGTTACGAATTAAGTTGAGATGAGGAAAAGATCTTAAGTTACAGAGAAAAGAAGGAAATATTGAATGTGTTAGAAGTTATAGACAATTAAGCTCTAAAACAACATTTTAAAGAAAACTGAAGTAATCGATAAAATTACTATACTTTTTATTCAAGATAGGGATGGCATTTTTCACGAAAAGTTATGTGTTATCATTATCTTTTCTGTAGAAAAAGAGACTTGTGAGCAGCTTTTGTAGCTAAGAGTAAATTTATTGATAACTTTTCTTTAGAAAAGACACATTTTCTAATAAAGGTTAAAGTTATCGATAACTTTTCTATAGAAAAGTAAAGTACTAAATATATATATATATATATATATATATATATATATATATATATATATATATATATATATATATATATATATATATATATATATATATATAACGGGTGTTTTTTTAGAGGTATAGAACTTCGAATTGAAATAAAACACAAGAAAATCGTTTTAATGTCCATCAATTTGGCTTTATTGGAAGGATAATTTTATGCCATTAATGTTTAAATATGATTTCGGGCATGTGGCCGCCGCGGCTGGCTCGAATAAAGCCAATTCTACAGGTCCAATTTTCAACCACTTTTTCGAGCATATGGGGCCGTATGTTGGCAATAACGCCACGAATGTTGGCTTCCAAGTCCCCTAACGTTTCTGGTTTGTTGGCGTAGACGAGCGACTTCACATATCCCCAAAGAAAATAATCCAATGGTGTCAAATCACACGATCTTGGTGGCCTCATCACTGAACAAAATTTTGCGATGAAAATCAGCATCGAGATCAATCTCATTTTCGGCCCATACACCAAAATCACGACGCATTGCATGGTCTCGCGGCTTTAATTCTTGCACAAGCTGGATCTTGTAAGGTCGCAAGCCAAGATCTTTGCGCAAAATCTTCCATAAAGTTGATGGACAAAGCTCCAATTGCTGTGCACGGTGGCGAATCGATTCATTCGGGTCCTCTTCAACACTTTGCTCTACAGCGGCAATTGTTTCTTCGGTGCGCACTGTTCGACGTCTCTGCGGATGCGTATTATCACATAGAGTAAACGTAGTGCGAAAACGATCCATGGTTAACCGAATTAATTGCTCTGATGGACGATTATGTCGACCATAAAATGGACGGAGCTTGCGGTAAACTTCGCGAACTGAACCATTATTTTCGAAATAAATTTGCACGATTTGCAAGCGTTGTTCTTTTGTCAACCTGTTCATGATGAAATGGCAAACCAAACTAAATATTAATCACTTGACAGCTGACAAAATGGCCGCCAGTTAAAAAAGTGATGCCAACTTAAAGTTCTATACCTCAATAAAAAACACCCATTATATATATATATATATATATATATATATATATATATATATATATATATATATATATATATATATATATATATATATATATATATATATATATATATATATATATATATATATATATATATATATATATATATATATATATATATATATATATATATATATATATATATATATATATATATATATATATATATATATATATATATATATATATATATATATATATATATATATATATATATATTATATATAAAATAGTAAAGTTATTGATAGCTTTTCTAAGCTATCAATATGTTTTCTATTGAAAATTATACTGTCGATAACTTTTTTACATAAAACTTAGTTATCGATAGCTTTTGTATAAAAAGGAAAAATCGATCTTTTTTAAGAGGGATCAATAAATAATACATCCATAGAATAAATAGTAAAGTTATGGGTAATAAAAATTATGTTATCAATAATATTCTATTAAAAAATAAATTGTCGATAATCTACATATAATTGAGTTATCGACAACCTTTTTTGTAACCTACAAATAGTTGAGTTATCGACAACTTTTTTACAGAAAAAACGTTATCGATATGCTTAAATGTAAAGTTATCGATAACATATAATATGAAAAGCCAAGTTATCGATAAAAAGGAAAAATCTATATATTTTTTTTGAAAAGCTATCAATACTACATGCTTAAATGCAAAATTTTAGATAACATATAATTTGAAAAGCCAAGTTATCGATAACTTTTCGACAAAAAGGAAAAATCTATATATATTTTTTAAAAGCTATCAATACTACATCCATAGAATAGTAAATTTATGCATAACCATTCTTTTGAAAATTAAGTTATCAATAACTTTTCTATGTAGAAATAAGTTGCCGATAATCTACAAATGATTGAGTTGTCGAAATTTTTTTGTAATCTACAAATAATTTACTTATCGACAACTTTTTTATAGAAAATCCGTTATCTGTATGCTGTAATGTAGAGCTATCGATAACATTTAATTAGAAAGGCCAAGTTATCGATAACATTTCTCTTGAACAGCGAATTCATTGATACCTTTTCTAAAGAAAAGTCACCATTGTTAGCTTTTCTATAAAAAAAGTAAAATTATAGATAACTTTGCAAAAAAAAGTAAATATATCGATAAATTTTCTATAGAAAATAAGGTATTCCATAACTTTTGTTAAAAAAACTAAAGGTATCTATAAGTTTCTTATAGAAAATTAATGTTATCTTTAAAGTCAACATTAGATTTTTCTCTATTAAGCAAAATTATCGATGACTTTTCTTCATAGATAATTTTTTACAAGCAATCAAAATTTTAGATAACGTTTTTATATAAAATAAATTTATTGATAAATTTTCAATAGAAACATAAAGTTGTAGATAAGCTTTAATTTTTTGAAAAATTTTCTATACAAAAGTAAAGTTATCGATAAAATTTGTATAAGAAATTCAAATAATGCAATTTTGCTATTAAAAATAAAAATGACTGCTTCTTCTTCATAAAAGAAAAGTTATCGTCAAAGTCATCGATAACTTAATTACAAAAAGTATAATTATTGGTAATTCTTCTGTGTATTAGTAAAATGGTCGATAGCTTTTCTGTAGAAAAATAAAATCGTTAAGGACTTTTCTGAGGAAGAGTAAAGTTATCGATATGTTATCTGTGGAAAGGTTGATTTATATATACATATAAATTTTATTTAGTAAAATAAAGTTATCGATAAATTTTCTTTAATAAAATAAAGTTATCGATAACTTTTCTTTAGAAATGTGCTTTTACTTCACTTTTTTTATAAAAAAAGTTATCGATAGTTTTTTATATAAAAGTAAAATTATCCGTAATTTTTACCAATAGATAAGTAAAGATTTCGATATCCTTTTTCCATAGTAGTAAAGTTCTATAGTTGTATAGAAAATCAAAGTAATCGATGAATTTATGCCAAAAAAGTAAAAGTACCGATAACTCTCCTATATAAATTTAAAACAATTGATAACTTTTCTGTAGAAAAATAAAATCGTAATTAACTTAAAAAACAAAGATATAAAAAATTTTTAATGCATTGCAGTAATCGATAACATGTCTATGTAAAAGTAAAATTATTTAGAATATTGTATAAAAGCTAATGCAGCCTTTGCACTGTCTGAGTTTTCAAAATCTAACTTTAAGAATATGACATTTAAAACTCATATTTTATATTATATGGAAATAGAATAAGTTTTATTTTCAACAGGTTAGACGAAAAATTAAAAATTGTACATTGGACACGATATTCTACTTTTACGAATTAAAATCAGACAAAAACTGAGACAATGTAATAGCAGTTTCAGCTATCATTAATATTTTTGTTTAAACAAAAGTTGCCAATAAAATTTCTATGAAATGAAATTAAATAATTTTTTTGTAAATAATATTATTCTTCTATCTATTAGAAAACTATTTTGACTATATAAGTTTAAAATTGTATCACAATCTCTCTGTCCGTTAACATTTTATGTGAATTCGAACATTGAACTATTTTTCAAAAATATTAATAAATCATGAAATTTGAGGATTAAACGGGGTAAATAAAACACAAGTATTAAAAATTTTTACTAGATCAAAGTAAAGTTGTTTCTTATGTTATGTTATATCAAAAAATAAGCAGTTGCACGACATAGGTTAATAACTAGAGAACTGTTGGTTATATTTACTTAAGGAAAAAAATCCGAAATTCGACAACAGTAACTTGTGGCAAAAATAACGTTTTTTATAAAAATTTTATTTTGAAAAATTCATGAAAACTTATAATCAAATAAAAATTCCGTTATTTTTTCAATATGTATATAGATCAATATGTTCCAAGCAAAACAAGCTATATCTCATTAAAATCGACCCACAAGTTTTGGCTTTATTCACAATTAAGTGAGGCAACTCAATTTCATACAACACTCATACGCCCTTTTGCTTTTTTTAATTTTGGCAATTTTTTCGTTTCGCTTTTTCGTTTAATTTTATTTTTTTTTAATTTTTATGTTTTTTTCGTTGGTTTGGCGATTTTTTTTTTTTTTTTGGTTTTTACGCTTTTTCCATTTTAGTGATTTTGTCGTTTTTTTTGCGATTTATAATTTTTCGCAATTTTGGTTTTGTTTTTTGCCGATTTTCTTAGTTACGGCGACCAAAAGGTCTTGGTGTTTTTTTTTTTTTTGTTTTAACGTTTTTTCGCTTGCTGGTGATATTTTTAGTTTTAGCGATTTATTTAAATTTTAGCTCTTTTTCACTTTTAGCACTTTTTCAGGTTTTGGGGATTTTTTTCGGTTTTTGGTCATCTTTTAATTTCAGCGATTTTTTTGTTTTCACATTTTTTTCGTTTTGGCGATTTTTTCTTTTTAGCGATTTTTTCGTTTTGGTGATTTTTTAATTTGCGCGCTTTTATTTTTTTGTTTTAGCGCTTTTTTGTTTTCGTGATTTTTTTCCATTTATGACCATTTTTTCGTTTTTTGATGATAGTTTTAGTGTTAGTGTTTTTTTTTAGTGCTTCTTTTCGTTTTAACGACTTTTTTTTGGTTTTTGGCGTTTTTTTTTTGTTGTTTTGCGATCTCTTTAGTTTTGGTGATTTTTTGCTTTTTAGCGATTTTTTTAATTTTATTCTTTTTTTTTCCTTTAAGCGATGTTTTCATATTGGCGATTTTTCGTTTTGACATTCCTTTTTAATTTTGGATTTTTTTAGTTTTATCCTTTTATAAATTTCAAGAGTTTGCCTCTTACGGTTTCCAAGATACAGCAAATTATCTAAATTACATTAATTAATAGAACACTCTTTAATTTTTATTGTTGGTGTATTCTATTCTACAGACTACACCAATTAACACTAACTTCAAAATTTAAAGTGTCTATATATAAGTGTCTGTATATTGCATTAGCATTTCAACCTGTTTCGCCGCTCGCCTTAGAACACCCTTTAATTTTTAACTGTCAAATATTTGTTAATGTAGTAGACAAAGTTTCACATATTTTGTGAAAATTTCATGCCCGTAGATCTTACGGACAGACGGATAGCGTAGCGAAAATAATAGGTCTTCTTTTACACTTTTGATGTACGGAACCCTAAAAACGATAAATTTTGAGATTCTTTTGATTAATCGCTTAATAGATATTAATAAACGATTAATCAAACGAATCTCAAAATTTACCAGGAAGGCTGTTTTGAGGTGTACTAGAAAATGTCACAAAATTAGAGCAATAAAAAAAATATTTTTTAAAACCCTACGATTTGGCCCACAATGCCCCACAATATTAGCAACAATTATCATGATGTAAGTCTCAAACTCATTAAGCAAATAATGCAGTAAAATCTGTTGCTTACATCGAGTTCGAATAATTGTGTGGAATTTGTTTTTAAGTGTAGGTGGTGGTGGTGGTGGCCTCCTCTAAATTTATATGCCCTAATGTGGGCTTATTTCTTAAGAATATGAGCACAACTTTTAAATAGAGTTCAAACTTTACACAATGAGTGGGGGCAAAGGTCAAGGTGTTTATACCCAAATAATATTGTGCTTTTTTTCTTCTCTATCATTTTAGTTTGAAAAAAAAAACAACGTGGTAGAAACAAAATGCCAACAATACTTAAAAGCAATATGTATAATAGAAGGAGAGGATCGTAAAAAAAACTAACGCAGCAAACTTGGCTGGCCAAGAAAAAGAGGATTTAAAGAGTTACAAAAATTGCAACAAAAAAAAAACCAGCTAAATAACTAACTTAGCAAGAGTTTTAGTAAAACTTTAAACAAGCTTTGCAACGAAATTAATTAATAAACTTGAAAGTTTTTAACCGAAAGCAGCCCATTTGATTTTGGGTATTTGTGGCTGGTTAAATTGTATTGAAACATTCCACCACATAGTATGGCCTCGGTCGCCGCTTGGCTGCCATTTGCACGGGCGGCGGCCATTGGTTGGGTGCCCATAGCCACCCATCCCTTGCCTCCGGCTCCCATACCCAAAGATAGACGTAAAACGGATGATGAGAAATTGTTAATTAATGTTTCGGGACGACGTTTTGAAACTTGGCGTAATACCCTGGAAAAATATCCCGATTCTTTGTTGGGCTCCAATGAACGTGAGTTCTTTTACGATGAGGACTGTAAAGAATATTTCTTTGATCGAGATCCTGATATATTTCGTCATATATTAAATTATTATCGCACGGGCAAATTGCATTATCCCAAACATGAATGTTTAACCAGTTATGATGAGGAATTGGCATTTTTTGGTATTTTGCCAGATGTTATTGGCGATTGCTGTTATGAAGACTATCGAGATCGTAAACGAGAGAATGCTGAACGTTTAATGGATGACAAGTTGTCAGAGAATGGTGATCAACATTTGCAACAATTAACAAATATACGGCAGAAAATGTGGCGGGCCTTTGAGAATCCGCACACCTCAACGGCCGCTTTGGTATTTTATTACGTGACGGGCTTCTTTATTGCCGTGTCGGTGATGGCCAATGTTGTGGAGACGGTGCCTTGTGGTCATCGGCCGGGTCGAGCGGGTACACTGCCCTGTGGCGAACGCTACAAAATTGTTTTCTTCTGCTTAGATACAGCCTGCGTTATGATCTTTACCGCCGAATATCTGCTGCGTTTATTTGCAGCCCCTGATCGCTGTAAATTTGTACGCAGTGTCATGAGCATTATCGATGTGGTAGCCATTTTGCCCTATTACATCGGTTTAGGCATAACAGACAACGACGATGTGAGCGGAGCTTTTGTAACGTTGCGCGTCTTTCGTGTTTTTCGTATTTTTAAGTTTTCCCGTCACTCACAAGGTCTCAGAATTTTGGGTTACACTCTCAAATCGTGTGCTTCCGAATTGGGTTTTTTGGTATTCTCACTGGCCATGGCCATCATTATATTTGCCACTGTCATGTTTTATGCTGAGAAAAATGTTAATGGTACCAATTTCACCTCAATACCAGCGGCCTTTTGGTACACCATTGTCACCATGACCACACTAGGGTAAGTATTTTTATAGCCTTTATAAGTAAAAAAATGAGGAAAAAAGAGAGAAAGCGGGAGCTAGAGCGAGAGAGAAGGAGAAAGAACCGCTTAGAAATCCTCGTAACAAAACAAAACAAAACAAAAAAACGAATTAATTGTTGTTGGTCTTTTATTAGTTATGGTGATATGGTACCGGAAACAATAGCTGGCAAAATAGTTGGTGGTGTTTGTTCGTTGAGTGGTGTCCTTGTGATCGCCTTACCCGTACCTGTTATTGTATCTAACTTTAGTAGAATTTATCATCAAAATCAACGAGCTGATAAACGTAAAGCACAAAGAGTAAGTGGTTTTTTGGTTGCCAACAACAACAACTACAACAAGAAAAGGGAAAAATGTCTCTATATAAAAAATCTAAAAAATATTAAATATTTTTTCTTCTGTATAAATATTTCCTAATTAAAATAATACGCTTAGCTATTGTTGCTATCTTCTTATAATTTTATTTTCAAAAGAGGATATTTCTATTTAAAAAATGTGTCAGTTTTTTTGTTTGTTTTTATTTTATATATTTGTTTTATAAATTACGCTTAATATATATGCACCATAAAAACCTTTTGTATAGCACGCTTAAAAGTCAGGGTCTTTGAAACTCTTCAAAAAAAAAAATAATAAGATTTTTATAATAATGCTTGCCTGCCTAACTACTTAACTACCTAACGCTTATATATATATTTTTTAGCAAATTTATATTTGTGCTATGACAAAGCTATTAAAATGTCTTATAACATGTTTTAGGGTGCTATATTTCCTTTGCTATAGCCGCCAAATATTAGCCTAAATAAAACATATTTCTATGCTGCCTATTTATGCATACTACTCCACCAGTGTTTAGTACCTTTTTCGCTTGCTATAAATTCAACAAGACCAATATTGAATGAATTTATGTCTATTTTTATATTCTCTATAAAAATTTATTAAGCAATCTTATACTAGTTTCATTTGTAATGTATAGCAATATAACTAATCAAATATTTCATTTTCATCAAAATATCCAGACATCCGATAAACACTTCAAACAAACTAAACCCTCTTGCCAATACAATTTTAATGATTATTAAAGTTTGGCTACGCATTTTTTCCCTCGGCAAAATAATATTATTAATTAGCAAAGGGGGTAGTACCACGCCCATAGAAATTATAAATGATTTTACAGATAGTTCTACTTAACCGTTTGTTATGAAACTTTGCCCACACATTATGTTCCGCTGATAATACAGTGCAATACGAAAAAATATAACCTGATACGGACACCATTACATGACCAAAGAAAAAAAGACCAGTATCTCCCAGTTTTGCTCCAAGTCATGAATTTTTTTTATGGGCCCCCCAAAGATTTGGGGGGCCTATAATCATTTTCTCAGTTTCATATCTTGCTCTTGTTATCAAGAACAAAAATTGTGAACATATAAAATAAAAACAACTTCATCTTCAAAATCAAAATCGCAAAAAACTTTAAGAAATTAATTTTTTTTACCGTTTTTCCCCTGTTCAGGTCCATAGGTAGCAAACCGCTCAAAATTCAAGGAAATAATCAAGTACAAAAATATAACTAAGATCTCAATAAACAACTTTCTAGAACATATAAACTTCCTAGGAATGATTGTTAACACCGTTTAGGTAGCGCTTAGGTAGCCGCAAAAGTGAAAAATCGTTTGATCTTGAAGATGAATTTTTTTTTGAAATATAATCATATACGGACACCACTACGTGATAAAAGACCAAGAAAAAGACCCATGTCTCCCAGTTTTGCCCCAAGTCATGCACATTTTTGTATGGGCCCCCAAAGTTTTGTGCAAAAATGATCATTTTCTCAGGCTCATATCTTGCAAACCGTTCGGAATTTTTTATTAATATGATTATTTCGAACGTATTTGCTTTGTGAATCCAAATTGATTATTAGGCTAAGGTTCGTAACGTTATATTCAGTAAGAATTGGGCATGATGAATATTCCAAGGAACAAGGGAAAAATTAACATCAACTTAGTTTTTCAACGTACACAGCAGAACAGAGTAGCGCCACTTTCGGAAGCCGCTACACTTCCATCGTCAGTGCTCATGAGTATTTGATATCACCACTTGTCAGGTGGCTCTTGATTTACTCTTTGAGGCAAAATTGTAGCTCTTGTCATAAAGAACATAAAGAAATGTACCTTAGATCTGAATAACGAACTTTCTAGAACATCTGAACATCCTAGGAATGATTCTTAACACCGTTTAGGTAGCGCTTAGACTGCCGCAAAAGTAGAAAAATCGAATTTTTTAAAGTTTTTTGCGATTTTGATTTTGAAGATGAAGTTTTTTTTAAGTTATATGTTTACTATTTTTATTCTTTATGACAAGAGCTACAACTTTGCCTCAGAGAGTAAATCAAAGTTCCGAACGGTTTGCAAGATGTGAGCCTGAAAAAATGATCAGTTTTTTGCAAAAATTACACCGAGGCTCCAAATCTTTGGGGGTCTATAAAAAAGTGCATGACTTGGGGCAAGACTGGGCGACACGGTCTTTTTTTTTTTGTCTTTTCTCACATAGTGGTGTCCGTATATGAAAGCTTTTTACAAAATTTTTGGTATAAAGTATCTAATCCGTAACGTATAAAGTATCTAATTACGTAATATTTGAATGGCCCCTAATTGAACCTTTACTTCTATTTACTTTTACTAACTCCCTTCTTATTTACTATCTAACTATTCATTAATATTTGACACATTTTTTAAAAAACGATTTAAATTTATTCTAAAAATATTTGACTTTTAATTTGCATAAAGTCAAATATTTTGTCTAAAATTTTCTATTCTTAGCTTAAACTTTATTTTGCCAAATATTTTTTGTTAAAGACATTTTTCTTCCTTATGCCTATTAAGAGTGGATTGGAAAATAGAAATAATAAAAAAGCAAGCTAATTTTATAAAAACAAAAAAAAATTAAATTACTTATATATTTCTAAAATCTCCAATATCCACTAAATAACCATTTAAGAAATATACTTTTTTAAATGGTTATTTATTTTACAGTGTTTAGACCACTAAAACTCAATTTGTGCAGATTGAATAGCGATTATTAGGGGAATTTTGAAAGAAAAAAAACGGAGTAATCCTTTTTTTTCTTTTTTTAATCCCTTCATTGCCCTTCAATCTAAAAAAAACAACAAATATCATTTTATTTGTTGAGTGGTGTTATTGCTAATTGATTTTTTTTATAAATCAGAGTCGAATATTCACCGAGATATGCAGTGAAAATTTTACTCTTAGCTATTTTTGGTGAATTGGATATTTTCTTTGAAAATCTCCAGCAAAATTTGAAACTAGATAGTTTTGAATTTTGTATAATAGTTTAATTAAAACAAAAGGAGATTTTAAGAAAATATCTTTGCAACCTCTTAGATTTAATATAAAATATTTAATAACTATCTTTTAAGTTTTTGACATTTCAACTAAACAAAAAAAATATATATATTGCACTTCAGTTATAAAAATGCATGTCTAAGCAGAGGCAAAGTTTTTTTCTTTCTATAAAATCTTTTATAAACCATAGCTTAAGCCATTTTTAGTTAATGTGGACTATTTAAGCTAAAGTGCAAAAAATCTGCCTAAATAGCTGCATGTTTTATGGTAAATTTCATAGCAAAATATGCATTTCTTTATACTATTTTTTATTTGTAAATGAAAAAATTATATTTTCAAAATTTTATATATTTGTTTATGAGCCAATTTTAAATTATTGTTATTTAAGTTTACTTGATAAATGTTTCTATTATAAATTTATTTAAGATTTTATATGTTAAATGCATTTTAGATATATGACAAATATATTTTAAGAGCATTCTGCAGTAACCCTGTAAGTCACACAATCTGAGAAATCTATTTTATAAGCTTTTTACAGTTGCGTTCTAGTCGTTCTCTGAAAAATTTTAGTATTTCTCAACCCAGTAAGAAAAAAATTAGAAGTAATTCTTAAGAAACTACATGTTCATAGCTTTCAATGAATTTTTAGTAAAAATATGCAGATAACACTGTACAACAAAATCAAGTTTTTAAATGAAAAAATATATATATATTTCTTACTAATTTTAGTAAGCTCAATTAACAGATTTTGTAAAAAACCTAAAAAGCTTAAAATAGTTGAACATGCTGCTAAAAGGAAAAGACAGTTAGTGAAGTTCCGAACATTTAGAAAACGTTCATTAATAATATGTACGACTCGCCGCGAGGTAGCGACAAAATCTGTTAATTAAGCCTACTAAAATTAGTACGATTTTCCCTGGGGTGTTGTTGCTGCCGTCGCTGGTAGTGTAGGTAAAGGGGTCTAATGAGAAGACTGTGGTGGTCTCGAAACAGCTGTCAGTTCAACCTTCCGTACATCCAAAATTTTTCTCTGAATGTTCAATATTTACATTCTTTAAAATTTCTTTCTTAAATAAAAAACAATAATTTGATCGAAAGATCAAATTGAAAACGAACTTAAGCCAAACTAATTAAATAACTTTGGATAAAAACCATACAGTTCGACTAAAAATTCATAGCTCAATTAAAAGAATTAATATTAATTTATTAAAATTTATATGAAAATACTATTTTTCGTTCGAATTCGCAATAAAAAAAACTTCACGTGAAAATAGCAAAATTTTTGGCATTTTCCTAGAGGTTAATATTACTTCATATATAATGCAAAAAAAAACTAAATTGTTCTTAACATCGATTCAAATCCGGTGAATAGTAAAAAAGTAAACTTCTTGCAATAAGAAACTTATGCGAAAATCATTAGAAATTATTAAAATTTGCACTATTTCTAGATCGTAAATACAGCATTTTATTGACTTCTTTAGAATGTCTTGTAGATAACTTTTTTTTTGATAGAAGACCAGCACTCACATAGCAAAAAATAGGTTTGGTTTTTGATAACGAAAATCCCGGTATTCAAGAATTTTTATTTTTAAAATTTCCTGTGATAAAGAGTTCCGCTATATTAATAAGAAAATTATTTCAAAAGAAAAAAATATATAAAAATAAAAGAAAAAATGTTGACATGGATGGGATATGAACCTGGGCTTCCCGGACGTAAAGCTTGCTCTCTACAGCTGAGCCATGTCCCAATTATTTTTTTTATGAGATAAAACTTGTTTTAAATAATTATGTATTAAAAGTAAAGAAATAACCGGCACGGGAAAGAAATACATACAACGAAATATTGTATTAAGTTAGTGGACAAATGTCATTGAAACTCATATATGTATTTTTTTCAATAACATGGTATTATTGAACATAATTCTTATCTATATTTTTTCTGTTTAGGGGATGGCTCCTACTCATGTAATGCATTGCGCCGGAATTAGGAAAATTAGTTATATAACTTACTGGAAAATTCAAAATGGTCAAAAAAAACATCTCGTCGAAAGTTTTTTTTAATTTGGAATTGAATTTACATCTATATAATTAATATTTTAATTTTGTGGCTTACATGGTTATTGCTTTAAGCTCTTCCTTTATATCTGTAGCTTAATAATAGTTATATTATAGTTGAATGTACAACAAATATCGTAGTAGAATGGAACAACATTGAAAAATTTTTATATGTATATAGAAAATATTTGTTATGAAAATATTGTAATTTTTAATTAATAGTTTTTTTTAAATGGATATTTTCTAAATATCTTTTAAGTTTCAATTCATCTTATATGGAATGTTTCGTATGCTTTATAAAAGAAGTCTATCCGAAATTGACTGAATGTACTATTCCTTTTACAATTTGTACACATGTTAATAATTTTATTTTAATCTTAACAATATGTTTTAGTGCTGGCAGTTTCTGCTACTTTTACTCAATACTTTTCATTTGGGTACTCAATACTTACTCGATACTTTTATCGCTTAGAAAAAGTTATACTTTTAAGCAGAGTTGTATTTTCCCCAGCAATTTTAAAGTCGATTTGACTATAAAAACACAGCAGCGAAAGTATCGAGTAGCTATTTTTTGGTATTGAGTACCCTAAAATAAGAGCAAATACTCGGTACACACTATTCAATACTTTGCCAGCACTAATGTGTTGCTATAAAATTGTCAGTTATTTTCCTTAAACAAAAAAGAACATACAATGCAATGGGACACCGGCTTGATGGCTACTTTCGGCTTTTTGCCATCGGCAAGCCACCTTCGGTCGTCCCGTTCGGTAGCTATGTTAGACGCCCCCTCATCTCTATGGTCCTGACACCCACCAAAGATACTTACTGCCACACATGTATTTACAGTACATTCTACAGAAAGAAAATGCTTTGAATATTCTGTAAATATGTACCCTGCTGCTAACGCGATGCTTGCAACTCTTATTTAGGTATGACAGGCACTACTTCTCAAGAATTTAGCCGAGCACCTGGTTTTTAGACGAGACACCTTCACTTAGCAAGGAAACAATCCCATTAGCCAAGAAAAAACCTGGTCTAAGGATTCGCAAAAAATTAAGACAAAAATCTCAAAATTCTAGAAGTTCCCCGGATTCCAAAAAACTTGAACAAAAATCTCCCCAAAACCCAGGAGATCCTCGGATGAAAAACAAAGACAATTCGTGAACAAAAAACCACTATCGTCTGAAAGATACTTAGGCGATACTTCTCAAGAATTTAGCTGATCACCTGGTCTTTAGCCGAGACACCTTCACTTAGCAAGGAAACCATGCCATTAGACAAGACACAAACCTAATCTAAGGACTCCCAAAAACTGATCCAAAAATCTCCTAAAAATTCTAGAAATTCCCCGGACTCCAAAAACCAGGACAAAAATCTTCACAAAACCCAGGAGATCCTCGGATGAAAAACAAAGACAATTCGTCAATAAAAAACCACTATCGCCTGGAAGATACTTAGGCGATATGTACTTCTCAAGAATTTAGCCGAGCACCTGGTGTTTAGCCGAGACACCTTCACTTAACGAGGAAATCAACCATTAGCAGAGACACAGACCTTGTCTAAGGGTTCTCAAAGACAAGAACCAAAATATTCCTAAAATCCCAGAAGTTCCCTGAATTTCCATAAACTAAAACAAAAATCTCCCAAAAATCCCTGAAGTTCACCCGATTCCCAAAAACTAGGACAAAAATCGCTATTAGCCAAGATACAAACCTGACCTAAAGATTCCCAAAACCGATAACCAAAATCTTCCCAAATTCCCAGAAGTTCCCCGGATTTCCAAAAACTTTATTAAAAATTTCCGAATTCCCATAAACTAGGACAAAACTTTCCCCAAATTCCCACAAGCTTCGCCTAGAACAAAAAAAAAACAATTCGTCAACAAAAAACCACTATCGCCTGGAAGGGTACTTAGGCGATACCTCTAAAGAATTTAGCCCAGCATCTTGTGCTTAGCCTAGATACCCTCACTTAGCAAAGAAATCAGCTATTAGCCAAGACACAAACCTTATCCACAGGTTCCCAAGAACAGGAATCAAAATATCCCCAAAATCCCAGAAGTTCTCCGGATTCCAAACACCAGGACAAAACTCTCCCCAAAATCTAACAAGTCTCCCCGATGAAAAAAGAAGACAATTCGTCAACAAAAAACTACTATCGCTTGGCAGATAGTTAGGAGGCGATACTTCTAGGGAACTTAACCAAGCACCTGGGGTCCGTTTCTCAAAACTACAAGTTACAAATCTACAAGTAAAATACACACAACACAACAATACTTTTAAAAGTTTTATTGTTGTTTTGTGTGTATTTTACTTGTAGATTTGTAACTTGTACTTTTTAAAAAACGGGCCCCTGGTGTTTCTCGAAGACATCTTCACTTAGCGAAGAAATCAATCATATCCAAGACACAAACCTGGTCTAAGGATTCCCAAAGACAAGATCCATAATCTCCCTAAAATCCCAGAACTTCCCCGTATTCTCACAAACTAGGACGAAAATCTCCCAAAAATCCCAGAACTTTCCCGGAAAAGAGCGGCAACTTTGAAAACGGTGAAAATACCAAAGAGGCAACACAGATTTTTGAGGGATTAAACCATCCCGCCGGCATGTTTCGTTCGTTTTGAATTATCGTTACCAGTATTCGATACATGTATTTCTTACCAGTATTCGTTACACGTATTTGTTAAACGTATTTTTGCATTTAAAAAAATGCTACTCCCAGCATAGAAAACATTTATATTTTGCATATCACATGCACAATGTGCAATAGGGAATTTCGTTCTAAAAATATAACATCAAGTTAACCTTGAATTTTCACGTATATGTACATAAATGTTAGGTTAAGTTGAAGAAAAGTTATACAACTTAAATTCAGGGCAAATTTTTCATTGTCAAGTTTTTTTTCTAAAGAAAACAAAATCTTTCATCAAAGACAGTTATAGCCAAGATTACCTTTTTGAGGTTATGTTGAATTTCTTGCATTGGAGGTTAGGATGAAAGAAAAATTAAGTAAATTAAATTCAGTTAAAAACTATAACTGTCAAGTTTGTTTCTGAAGAAGATATACCTATTTAGTGATATAGAAATTGTTTACTTAAAGTTTAAATTGCAAAAGTAAACTTTGAGGTTATGTTGAATTTATCTCAATTGAAACTGGCTTTCGTTATCAGAATTCATTCTAAGCTAAATCTCAAATGTAAAGTTTCAAAAAGCCGATACACGTACTTATATATGTTGTTGGTGCCTTCTAGCAGAATCGGTCGTTACATTAAAGAATTTTTGCTTCATAGAACCAATGAAACAATTTCATTAGATGTTTTTCATTAATCCAATGAAAAACTTCACAAATCCAATGAAATTTTTATTACTATAGTGAAAGAATTTCTTTAGTTGAAACAATTTTATTAGATTTTTTTTATTAATCTAATGACAATTTCCAAAATCCAATGAAAATTTCATTAATATTGTGAGAGAATTTCGTTGGTTGAATTTTAATCAAAGTTTTCATTGTTGGAATTTTAATGAAACTTTTCATTGAATTTGTGAAATCTTCATTAGATTAACGAAAAAAATCGAATAAAATTGTTTCAACCAATGAAATTCTTTCTCAATATTAATGAAGTTTTCGTTGTATCTGCGAAATTTGTGAAACAAAATTCTTTTATTGTAGAACCTTGTAATTAAAAAAAATTATATTGTTTCACAGTGTAACGTAAAGAAATTTTTTGAAAATATCCATTATCTTTTATTTATTTGTAAACTGCCTGAATTATTTCTTTTTTAAGCAGATTTCAAACATACTTGTAATTTCTTTTTAGATTTATATAAGAATTGTTTTATTTAAGTGGAAAGTTATTCATTTGTGATGGCAAAGCATTTTTTGTATTTTAATAATATAATAAAATTAAATATATGTTAGATTTTCCAGTATGATTCAAATTTCAGTTTCTTAACATCTCTTGACTGCTTGACTTGAAAATCTTGATAAATTTTTTCTATTTTTTTATTTTTTATGAAATTATTTACAGAAAGCCCGCTTGGCGCGCATACGCATTGCAAAAGCCTCTTCAGGAGCTGCATTTGTTAATAAAAAGAAGGCCGCTGAAGCAAGATGGGCTGCCCAAGAGTCAGGCATTGAACTGGACGATCATATTAGAGATGAGGATATTTTCGAGTTACAACATCATCATTTGCTAAGATGTTTAGAGAAAACAACGGTGAGTTGGAAATTTTTCCATTTGCCTTTTAATTCATAATTTTAATTCACCATGTTTTTTTTTTTGCTTTAGTAACTGTTTTAGTTTTCTGTTTAGTTTTTCCTTCTAAAATATTTTATATAAAAAATTTTTTTAGTTTAATTTAATATTTTTTTCAAATCTTTTTCTTTAATTTTGTTTCTTTATTTTATGAATTTCCCCGGGGGAACGAACAGATGTAGCAACCATTTGTTATAATTACAAAAAGCAATGACAACATATTTTTTATAAAATTTAATTGAACAAAAAGAAAAGCACCACAAATTTTAAACAGCTACAAAAAAGAGAGAATTAATTACTAAAGAAAAATATTTATATATATATTTTTAATTAAAATTTAACATAAACTATAAGTGAAAGAAGGCTCTAAACTAAACTACAATTTTTGTTAAAGTGTTAACAACTCATCACACAACCACAGAACAAAAAAAAACTTTTTAGTAAATCTGAAGGCAAAAGTGCGTAAACATTTTTTTCTTTAATTTCTTTGTTACTTTTATGTGTAAAATTTATCTTAAAATATATTTATTATATTTATTGTTTTATTTTGTAAACTTCTCGTATTTAGTTTTTAAGTTTAATTCTATCAAACTCTAACTGACTTTTTTTTATATATTTAAAATGCCTAAAATATTGTAAAAAGTTTTTTTTATATTTTACTAATGTCTTATTACATATTTACATGTTTAATTTTAAATTATAATTTGTAAAAAAAAGTTTTTATATACCATTTATATATTAAAATAAATATTTTTAGTAAAACAAAATTTTTATTATTTCTTTAGTTATTGTATTTTTTTATTTACGAAAAAAAGGACAAAATAGGATGCTAAGTAAGGTTTAGACTTTTCTGAAGAAAAAAGTAAAAAAAAGACACGACTTCTTTGAATAACTATTTACCCAACAAAAACTTTGTAATGTACTGCAACTGCCAGATAACAGTCTTTTCACCACAAACTACTTACAGTATCCTTTACTTTTTTCATAAATTCTGTGAAATTTGACATTAATCCAATGAAAAACTTCATTAAAACTCTAAAAATGCCACGATTTGTTGGATTAATGAAACAAGTTTCGTTAAAATTATATATATATTAATGAAAATACATATATAAAAAAGTTTCATTAATTTCGCTAAACTAATGAAAATATTTTATTATTTTGATGAAATTATTTCATAACTTTAATGCAATTATTTCAATATTTTAAAGAAGTTTCTATCAACATTTTAATGAAATTATTTCATTTGCTTTTAGAATGCTTTTGGATATTAAAAAACTAAACAAAAGATGTCAAAAATGCGGTTTTAAAACTAACGCCCACTTTTGTTCATCAGAAAGTAGGCGTAGCAAAATTGTCTCAACTGTTGTTTATTCTCTGCTGTGAATACTATCTCCTCACTATATTTCATGCCAGTATCTTGAATAACAACCGAGATATTGAACAAAACGTAAAAGCGGGTTTTTAACTTGAAAATTTGAAAAATAGAAATTTTAGTTTTTTTGTAAAATACCAGGCCAACATAATCTTGCAGAAGGTCGATTTTTACAAACTAATTTCTTTAAAACGCTATAACTCATAAACGGCTTGAGCTATTTGAATGAATTTTTCACTATATTGTAGAATGAAATGTTGGCTACAAGATAGGCAAATTTCGGCCCGCCTGGTGGCCCGCCTAAATAGTAAAAAAATGCATTAAAACACAATATTCTTTATATCTCGCTTGTTAATAGACCTAGAGAATTCTAACAAAGACTGAACGATTAACAGGGTCTTAATCTATAGACTTGTGAGCTTTGAATTGTGTATCTTTGAAAATGCCTGAGATATTAATTAAATTCTGCAGACTAAATTGACCATAAATTGCAGTTTTAAGTAAATTTCTACCTTCAATATCTCGGGAACCGGTTAATACATTTTGATGAAATCTTTTTTAAATGAAAGATTTTAAGCCCTACTTTTGCATAGAATGCTTTTGGATATTAAAAAACTAAACAAAAGATGTAAAATATGCGGTTTTAAAACGAACGCCCACTTTTGTCCATCAGAAAGTAGGCGTGGAAAAATTGCCTTAACTGTAATTTATTCTCCGCTTTGAATACTATCTACACAGTAAATTTCATGTCAATATCTTAAACAACAACCGAGATATTAAACAAAACGTAAAAGTAGTTTTTTAGGTTGAAAATGTAGAAAAAGTTAAGTTTCATTTTTTTTGTAAAATACCAGGCCAACAGAATCTTGTAGCAGGCAAACTATTTTCTTTAAAACGCTATAACTACTAAACGGCTTAAGGTATTTTAATGAATTTTTCGCTATATGATAGAATGAAATGTTGGCTACATGATAGTCTAATTTTGGCCCGCCTGCTGGCCCGCCTTAATAGTAAAAAAATGCGTTATATCACAATATTCTTAATATCTCGCTGGTTAATGGACCTACAGCATTCTAACAAAGACTGAACGATTAACAGGGTCTTAATCTATAGACTTGTGAGTTTTGACTTGTGTATCTTTGAAAATGCCTGAGATATTAATTAAATTCTGCAGACTAAATTGACCATAAATTGCAGTTTTAAGTAAATTTCTACCTTCAATATCTCGGGAACCGGTTAATACATTTTGATGAAATCTTTTTTAAATGAAAGATTTTAAGCCCTACTTTTGCATAGAATGCTTTTGGATATTAAAAAACTAAACAAAAAATGTAAAATATGCGGTTTTAAAACTAACGCCCACTTTTGTCCATCAGAAAGTAGGCGTGGCAAAATTGCCTTAACTGTAATTTATTCTCCGCTTTGAATACTATCTACACAGTAAATTTCATGTAAATATCTTAAACAACAACCGAGATATTAAACAAAACGTAAAAGCAGTTTTTTAGGTTGAAAATTTAGAAAAAAATGAAATTTAATTTTTTTGTAAAACACCAGGCCAACAGAATCTTGTAGCAGGCAGCCTATTTTCTTTAAAACGCTATAACTCCTAAACGGCTTAAGCTATTTTAATGAATTTTTCGCTATATGATAGAATGAAATGTTGGCTACAAGAAAGTCAAACTTTGGCCCGCCTGGTGGCCCGCCTAAATAGTAAAAAATGCATTAAAACACAATATTCTTTATATCTCGCTTGTTAATAGACCTAGAGAATTCTAACAAAGACTGAACGATTAACAGGGTCTTAATCTATAGACTTGTGAGCTTTGAATTGTGTATCTTTGAAAATGCCTGAGATATTAATTAAATTCTGCAGACTAAATTGACCATAAATTGCAGTTTTAAAAAAAATTTCTACCTTCAATATCTCGGGAACCGGTTAATACATTTTGATGAAATCTTTTTTAAATGAAAGATTTTAAGCCCTACTTTTGCATAGAATGCTTTTGGATATTAAAAAACTAAACAAAAAATGTAAAATATGCGGTTTTAAAACGAACGCCCACTTTTGTCCATCAGAAAGTAGGCGTGGCAAAATTGCATTAACTGTAATTTATTCTCCGCTTTCAATACTATCTACACAGTAAATTTCATGTAAATATCTTAAAGAACAACCGAGATATTAAACAAAACGTAAAAGCAGTTTTTTAGGTTGAAAATTTAGAAAAAAATGAAATTTAATTTTTTTGTAAAACACCAGGCCAACAGAATCTTGTAGCAGGCAAACTATTTTCTTTAAAACGCTATAACTCCTGAACGGCTTAAGCTATTTTAATGAATTTTTCGCTATATGATAGAATGAAATGTTGGCTACATGATAGTCTAATTTTGGCCCGCCTGCTGGCCCGCCTTAATAGTAAAAAAATGCGTTATATCACAATATTCTTAATATCTCGCTGGTTAATGGACCTACAGCATTCTAACAAAGACTGAACGATTAACAGGGTCTTAATCTATAGACTTGTGAGTTTTAACTTGTGTATCTTCGAAAATGCCTGAGATATTAATTAAATTCTGCAGACTAAATTGACCATAAATTGCAGTTTTAAGTAAATTTCTACCTTCAATATCTCGGGAACCGGTTAATACATTTTGATGAAATCTTTTTTAAATGAAAGATTTTAAGCCCTACTTTTGCATAGAATGCTTTTGGATATTAAAAAACTAAACAAAAGATGTAAAATATGCGGTTTTAAAACTAACGCCCACTTTTGTCCATCAGAAAGTAGGCGTGGCAAAATTGCCTTAACTGTAATTTATTTTCCGCTTTGAATACTATCTACACAGTAAATTTCATGTAAATATCTTAAACAACAACCGAGATATTAAACAAAACGTAAAAGTAGTTTTTTAGGTTGAAAATGTAGAAAAAGTTAAATTTCATTTTTTTTTTTGTAAAATACCAGGCCAACAGAATCTTGTAGCAGGCAGCCTATTTTCTTTAAAACGCTATAACTCCTAAACGGCTTAAGCTATTTTAATGAATTTTTCGCTATATGATAGAATGAAATGTTGGCTACAAGATAGTCAAACTTTGGCCCGCCTGGTGGCCCGCCTAAATAGTAAAAAAATGCATTAAAACACAATATTCTTTATATCTCGCTTGTTAATAGACCTAGAGAATTCTAACAAAGACTGAACGATTAACAGGGTCTTAATCTATAGACTTGTGAGCTTTGAATTGTGTATCTTTGAAAATGCCTGAGATATTAATTAAATTCTGCAGACTAAATTGACCATAAATTGCAGTTTTAAGTAAATTTCTACCTTCAATATCTCGGGAACCGGTTAATACATTTTGATGAAATCTTTTTTAAATGAAAGATTTTAAGCCCTACTTTTGCATAGAATGCTTTTGGATATTAAAAAACTAAACAAAAGATGTAAAATATGCGGTTTTAAAACGAACGCCCACTTTTGTCCATCAGAAAGTAGGCGTGGCAAAATTGCCTTAACTGTAATTTATTCTCCGCTTTGAATACTATCTACACAGTAAATTTCATGTAAATATCTTAAACAACAACCGAGATATTAAACAAAACGTAAAAGCAGTTTTTTAGGTTGAAAATTTAGAAAAAAATGAAATTTAATTTTTTTGTAAAACACCAGGCCAACAGAATCTTGTAGCAGGCAAACTATTTTCTTTAAAACGCTATAACTACTAAACGGCTTAAGGTATTTTAATGAATTTTTCGCTATATGATAGAATGAAATGTTGGCTACATGATAGTCTAATTTTGGCCCGCCTGCTGGCCCGCCTTAATAGTAAAAAAATGCGTTATATCACAATATTCTTAATATCTCGCTGGTTAATGGACCTACAGCATTGTAACAAAGACTGAACGATTAACAGGGTCTTAATCTATAGACTTGTGAGTTTTGACTTGTGTATCTTTGAAAATGCCTGAGATATTAGTTAAATTCTGCAGACTAAATTGACCATAAATTACAGTTTTAAGTAAATTTCTACCTTCAATATCTCGGGAACCGGTTAATACATTTTGATGAAATCTTTTTTAAATGAAAGAAATTAAGCCCTACTTTTGCATAGAATGCTTTTGGATATTAAAAAACTAAACAAAAAATGTAAAATATGCGGTTTTAAAACTAACGCCCACTTTTGTCCATCAGAAAGTAGGCGTGGCAAAATTGCCTTAACTGTAATTTATTCTCCGCTTTGAATACTATCTACACAGTAAATTTCATGTAAATATCTTAAACAACAACCGAGATATTAAACAAAACGTAAAAGCAGTTTTTTAGGTTGAAAATTTAGAAAAAAATGAAATTTAATTTTTTTGTAAAACACCAGGCCAACAGAATCTTGTAGCAGGCAAACTATTTTCTTTAAAACGCTATAACTCCTAAACGGCTTAAGCTATTTTAATGAATTTTTCGCTATATGATAGAATGAAATGTTGGCTACAAGATAGTCAAACTTTGGCCCGCCTGGTGGCCCGCCTAAATAGTAAAAAAATGCATTAAAACACAATATTCTTTATATCTCGCTTGTTAATAGACCTAGAGAATTCTAACAAAGACTGAACGATTAACAGGGTCTTAATCTATAGACTTGTGAGCTTTGAATTGTGTATCTTTGAAAATGCCTGAGATATTAATTAAATTCTGCAGACTAAATTGACCATAAATTACAGTTTTAAGTAAATTTCTACCTTCAATATCTCGGGAACCGGTTAATACATTTTGATGAAATCTTTTTTAAATGAAAGATTTTAAGCCCTACTTTTGCATAGAATGCTTTTGGATATTAAAAAACTAAACAAAAAATTTAAAATATGCGGTTTTAAAACTAACGCCCACTTTTGTCCATCAGAAAGTAGGCGTGGCAAAATTGCCTTAACTGTAATTTATTCTCCGCTTTGAATACTATCTACACAGTAAATTTCATGTAAATATCTTAAACAACAACCGAGATATTAAACAAAACGTAAAAGCAGTTTTTTAGGTTGAAAATTTAGAAAAAAATGAAATTTAATTTTTTTGTAAAACACCAGGCCAACAGAATCTTGTAGCAGGCAAACTATTTTCTTTAAAACGCTATAACTCCTAAACGGCTTAAGCTATTTTAATGAATTTTTCGCTATATGATAGAATGAAATGTTGGCTACAAGATAGTCAAACTTTGGCCCGCCTGGTGGCCCGCCTAAATAGTAAAAAATGCATTAAAACACAATATTCTTTATATCTCGCTTGTTAATAGACCTAGAGAATTCTAACAAAGACTGAACGATTAACAGGGTCTTAATCTATAGACTTGTGAGCTTTGAATTGTGTATCTTTGAAAATGCCTGAGATATTAATTAAATTCTGCAGACTAAATTGACCATAAATTGCAGTTTTAAGTAAATTTCTACCTTCAATATCTCGGGAACCGGTTAATACATTTTGATGAAATCTTTTTTAAATGAAAGATTTTAAGCCCTACTTTTGCATAGAATGCTTTTGGATATTAAAAAACTAAACAAAAGATGTAAAATATGCGGTTTCAAAACGAACGCCCACTTTTGTCCATCAGAAAGTAGGCGTGGCAAAATTGCCTTAACTGTAATTTATTCTCCGCTTTGAATACTATATTAAATAAAACGTAAAAGCAGTTTTTTAGGTTGAAAATTTGAAATAATAGAAATTTTAGTTTTTTGTAAAATACCAGGCCAACATAATCTTGCAGAAGGTGGATTTTTACAAACTAATTTCTTTAAAACGCTCTAACTCATAAGCGGCTTGAGCTATTTGAATAAACTCTTCGCTATACGTTAGAATAGAAAGTTGGCTACACAATGGTGAAATTTTGGCCCGCCTGGTGGCCAGCCTAAATTGTAAAAAAGTGCATTATATAATAGTAGGCCTTATATCTTGCTGGTTAATAGACTTAAAATATTCTAGCAAGAACTAAATGGATCACGAAGACCTAATCTAAGGACCTGTGAAATTTTATTTATAAATTTTGGAAACTGGCAGAGTTCTTAAGCAGATTGTGTAGCTTAAAATGTTCGTAAATTGCTTGTTTTATTTGTATAATGATTTTTGTTTAAACGCTATAACTCAAGATTGGCTTGAGCTATATTAAAGAATTTCTAACTAAATGACTGAATTGGAAGTTGTCTACTTTATGGCCAAACTTTGGCCCGCCTGCTGACCGACCTAAGAAGTAAAAAAATGAAATTTAACACAACATTCTTATTTATGACGGTAGAGCAATTTAACAAAATGTGAACGAATTACATATTCTTAATATACAAACCAGTAAAAATTATTCTTTGAATTAAAAACAACGAAATATATCTATATTTTATTTTTTGCAATTAAATTTTTTATTAAATAAATATTTTTATAAAACCAGAGAAACATTGCGAATTTTTTGATTTTTCCTGTGTTGTGTTTGAAAGATCTTTGTGCGTTCGTTTTAATGACGATGTTACTGAAGAAGGATTACGCTTGATGAAATTCTGTAAAAAAGAAAAATAAAAGATTTGATTAATTGGTATGAAATCGAATTGCATAATTAGTGTGAAATCGAATAAACTGAAAATATTAGTATACATTTACAAATTAGTTCTTTACATTATTTACACGAGGCAGAGAATAAGCTTTTTGATGTATGGGGCATTATTTGTAAAATTTTTTTTAATTTTCGAAATTTGAAAAACTGTACATCTAGCAGATATGACAAACGGAGCTTTTAAATTGTACTAACCGGCTCTTAAAAGTTTAGTTTTTGAACTTAATTGTTCTGAAATGTTTTTTTTGTTTGGTTGAATTGCTACTGATGAGCTGGCCGAAGAACCAGCGAAATGCACACATATGGACTGGCTTAATGCACAACAAATAACACTGCATATAAGTGATAAATCTGGAACTTCTAAACTGCAGATTTTATTTAACTAAAACTTGAAACATCTTTATAGGAGGAGTCGTCAGGCTTTATAAGCCGTGACGCTTATAACTTTTTAGTTTACAGTTCGATTTTAATTTAAAGGCTATCGTTCGATTCTTGATAAAATTCTGAGTAAAACCCGGGAAAAATGTTTTTTATCAGCGGCTTTCTTTAAGTCGGAAATAGGGTAAAAAATCAAAATTGTTAAATTCAAGTGAAAAAATTGTGTTTTTCTTTTCAAAAAAGAATTTTTATTATTTTCAATTTTGCAAAAAACAAATGCATTCTTTCGTTACAACTCTGCAATTGCGCGTTTTTTGCAGTACGTCGTCAACGTACATACATTTCCGAAGGATATGTGACGCAATAGGATACTCATTTTTAGGGTTCCGTACACCAAAAGTGCAGAAGGACCCTATTGTTTTCGCTACGCTGTCCGTCCGTCTGTCACAGGCAGCTTTCTCGGGAACCGTAAGAGCTACCGACCTGAAATTTTCTCAGAACATGTAAAACTTTGTCCTCTACAACGGGTGTTCTAAAGCGAGCAACGAAAAATGTTGAAATACTAATGTAATATGCAGACACTTATAAATATACAGACACTCTAACTTTTCTATTCTACAGACTACACCAATTAACACCGATATTTACAACAATAAAAATTAAAGGGTATTCAATCAGTTAATGTAATTTTGACTATGTAACTTAGACAATTTGCTGTATTTTGGAAACCGTAAGAGATAAAATCTTGGAATTAAAAAAAAACGCAAAAACTAAAAAAATCCAAAATTAAAAAAAATTTAAAACGAAAAAAACGCTAAAATGAAAAAAGCGCTTAAAGAAAAAAAGCACAAAAAGAAAAAAAATCGCTTAAACGCAAAAAATCAGCAAAACTAAAAAGATCGCCAAATAACAAAAAAAAACAAAAAAAAACGAAAAAAAGCACTAAAGCAAAAAAACGCTAAAACTAAAAAATATCATAAAAAACGAAAAAATCGACAAAAATTTGAAAAAAATCTCCAAAACGAAAATAAAAGCGCAAAAACTAAATAAAATCGCCAAGAACCGAAAAAATCGACAGAACGTAAAAAAGTGTCAAAACCAAAAAATCGCTAAAACGAAAAATCACCAACAACCGAAAAAAATCCCCAAAGCGGAAAAAAGCGCTAAAACTAAAAATATCGTGAAAAAGCGAAAAACGTTAAAACAAAAAAACGTCAAAACCAAAAAAAAAGCGAAATCTAAAAAAATCGACAAAAAAACAAACAAAAAATTGCAAAAAACCAAAAATCGCCAGAACGAAAAAAAGTGTCATAACCAAAAAAAAAAAAATCGCTAAAACTAAAAAAGCCACCAAAAACCGAAAAAAATCACCAAAACGGGAAAAAGCGTCAAAACTGAAGAAAATCGCCACAACTAAAATAAATTGCTAAAACTAAAAATATCGTCAAAGCCAAAAAATCGCCAAAACTAACAAAATCGGCAAAAACAAAAAAAAAATGCAAAAATAACGAAAAATCGCCAGAAAAAAAAGAAAAATCACGAAAATTAAAAAAGCTCCAAAACAAAAAAATCGCCAAAAACAACGAAAAATACTTACAAAATAAAAAAACTAAAATTGAACAAAAAAGCACAACGAAAAAAACTGTCAAAATGAAAAAAGGGGCAAAAAACGAAAAGGGAAATATACATACATATGTGTATTCGTACGGAAACCTTCGTGTTCGAGCCAAAGTCGCACTTTACTTAATTTTTTTGCTGTGTGTACTAAAACTATAGTCAGGCCAAATATCAAAGATTTGTTGTGAAAAAAATGTTTGGGGTACCCGTTTCAAAAATAATACCCCTAGTGTAAAAAATTCTGTACATATGTATGAAAATTTTGACAATATATTTAAGCTTAAAAAGACTGAGCTGGGAGGTTTTCTTATTCTATATTCTTTGTATATAAATTTATATATTTTAATGTTTTATTTATTATTTCTAATTTCTTATATATGAGTTTATTTCTAATTATTTCAATTCAAAGTAAACATTTGTTCTCTTTACCCGTCTTTTCTTCATTCAGATCATGGCAAAACTCATAGATTCAAAAAAAGAAAACTTTCAAACATTTGAATGATATCCATTCATAGTGTTTGTTTGTCACTCACTGTAACTATTACTGTTTGTGTCATGTGTTTGTGTGTGTGTTTATATGTGAGTGTATTTAATTTCTCTCCTGTTTAATAAATGTTTTAGAAAAACAAACTCTAAATTCTAAACAAAATTGGCAAATCATGACGTTGAAAAAAACCCTTTCAAACAGCCTGTCTTACTACCACCAAATCACAAAATCTGTCTGCTAAAATATTTTTAGTTTGAAAATAAAAAAAAATAGTTTTGTCTTTTCTTGTTAAATAAAAACTGTCTCAAGATGTTTGTATTGAAAAAATATCATTAAATGTTGTTTTCGTTGTCAATTGCTTACGATTTGTAAAAAAAACATGTAATTAAAAAAAATTTTGTATTTTGCTTTTGTATTTGTATTTATACTTTCAAGAAAATTATAGCATTTAAAAAACAAACAAGATATTTTACTGATGTAAATATTAATTAAAATCAAATATTATTTCTTGTATAAAGGATCGTGAATTTGTTGAACTAGAAATAGCTTTTAATGGCCAACCCAAGCGTCCACGTTCACCCTCACCGATGGCCAGTCCGGCCCATTCTACCAACAGTGCTATGGGTCTAGTGCAGTCATGCTGTGGCCGTTGCTGTTCTCAGCGGTATCAGGTAAATTTTTAGAGACATTTTTTCCAAATGGTTTTTAATATATTTTTTTCTATTTCATATTTCTCAGGCCTGTGGCAAATACATGCCTGCCACCAGCAATACCCAGAATAATCAAAATAATCAGCCCATGGATGGCACATATTTGGTGGAAGCCTCATTTTAACTGTTACACCCACTCTATCAGTGGCTGAGTGTTAAAGGCACTGCAGTTTAAGACATTTGAACAAAACAAAAAAAAATTAAAAACCAAAAACTACTTTATCTAGTTATATAGTCAATAAAGAAGAGTGTTTAGTTTTAGTAATGAAAAGCTAAAGGAGGCACAGTTTTTTTTTTGGGCGGCATAAAGCCGAAGTACTAAAGTTATTAAAAATTTTTTGATTTTATTTTCATATTTGCAATATACAATAAGCAAGAAGTATAACAAATTTGCCAATTTTAAGCTAAATAATTTGAAAGATTATTTAAAACACTTTAAATTTATTTAATATAAAAATATTCATTTATATGCATATTTAAGGGGTTATCTTTAGAAGCAAAAGTATTGCATACTTCAAGGGGTGAAATAAATATAAAGTGAATTAAAAATAAAGCAAACTTTGAATTGTAAATAATACAAACCAATAATTAATTCGGCTTGCAGTCATTAATATAGCAATACTTTCAATTACACAATGCAACAATTTTGAACTTTTAGAAAGTTTCAGAGATCAAAATAGATCATTATTATATATTTTCAGAAAAAGTTATACAAATTTCCGATTAGCTCTAGATTTAAAGATATAGTGACTTCAATATTTTCATAAATTACTATATTTTTTTGTATTTTTTTTTCATCATATTATATATAGTTTAGGGAATACACTATGATTCTTAAGATAAAAAAAATTATTCAGGAGTTCACATGCACCAACTCTATTCTGTTTAATCCCATAGAGAAAGAAAATACCTTTTGTTTTTCTAGATGACTTCGAAAAGTGATGTTATAACGCTAAATGTAGTGGAAAAACGAATTTTTTTAAGTTTGAACTTTAAACAGTCATTAGTTTTTTGTTTCAAAATTCATTTCTACGATCTCTTTCAAAATTGAAGGCTATGATTATTATCTTTCAAATAAGGCATGAGATTTAAAAATCAAATAGTAAATGGCTAAGTTATGGTGGTTTAAGTTTAAAAAAAAAACAAATTTTTAAACAAAACTTTACTTTCCGCCGGCTCTAAGTTGCTTATGAGATACTAAAACAATATACATATTAACCTTTGTTAAAAGCAGCAATAAAATAGCTTTCCAAAATGCATAATTATATTAAAATTAGTTTCAAAAACAAATGAGTTATCGTGAGTTTTGCGTTTTGACTGTTTCGTTTCTTATTTAAAAATAGGGCAGTCACGCTAATATATTTCATCATAACTCTAGAGCGGTTTAGCCGATTTAAATAAATCGAAAAGATGCGAAATAAAATTACCTTTAAGTCATATATAGACAAGTTTTTTAAATTTTGAATTGTTTCTGAGTTATTATCGAAATATCAAAAAAACTCGTTTTTCATGCAAAATTACACATTTTTTTCGTTTTCAAAAGCTCATAAAAAATTAAGAGGGTGAACATTTTATATTTTTATCATTTATCAGAAAGCTAGGTAGATTAGGAATAAAATAAGCCATAAATCATTACAATCGCTCGGCAAATGTCGATTTTATTCAAAATTAAGTGAAAGAACTCAATTGATAAAAATCACAATTTCCATATAACAAAAATATTAAGTTCCCTCACTTAATCATGAACAAAATTGACACTTGTTGATCGATTTTAGTGATTTATGGCTTATTTCATTCCTAACAAGCGATAAAATTTTTGCTAAAATTTTTTTGAAAAATTTGTTTTTTTTTACACTTAAGCCATTATATCTTAGCTATTTACTAACCGATTTTCAAAAATCATGCTTTATTCGAAAGATAAGAATAATATCTCGGAAAAAATCGTAGAAATCCGTTCTGAAACAAAAATGTAATGACTGTATAAAGTTCAAACTTTAAGAAAGCCATTTTTCACTATATTTACCGTTATATCATCACTTTTCGAAGTGACCTAGAATAACGACAGGTATTTTCTTTTTGTATGGGCTTCAAGAACACAGAATTGTTGTATGAGAACCCCTGAATAATTTTTGTGTATCACAGTGTTATTAATCTACACAAAAATATCTTTCTTTTGATTGTAATTTCGCTAACCAACAGAGCAGCCGAGCTAGGAACAGCAGGACCCAAAATAACAGCGGAAGCAGCCACAGCCGGTGCAGAATTAGCAATAAAATTTAAAGAAGTAGTAGCAGTAGCACCACCAATAGCATCAGCTGAAAAATTTTACACCAGCAGGATGCTAGGTAGCAGCAGTAGTAGAGCACCTCATTTTGGTTGACGATGGCTTATGCGGAAACCAACCTTTAGGAAACACGCAGGCCAGTCTGGAGATTCCCAAAAGCAGAACAAAAAATCCCCAAAATGCCAAGAGTTTTTCGGCACTTCCCCGGAAAACTACGGCAACACCGACGAATCCGTAGCGGCAACACTGATCACCATCCGAAAATGTACCTTCCTGCCGTGGTTTCGCCTTCAACTTGATTCGTTACTAGTATTCGCTACCACTATTCGTTACACGTATTTTTGTTTATTACAAAATTTTTTTCTTTACTCCCCAGTATTCAAATGATTTGATGTGCACAACGTGCCATAGGGAAGTTCGTTTCAAAACAATTGAAGCTATTAGCGCAATTCACAATCGTGTGCAAATGGTATTGCATTGTAGCATTTGCAAAATGGTATAGTAAATTGATTCTCACCACTAGCCGTTGTTAAGTGGTGAGTATCAATATACTATACCATTTTGCAAATGCTACGATGATAAGGCCATTTGCACAAGATTGTGAATTGGGCTATTGTATATACAGTTGTGGGAAATTTTTCACACTTAACCTGGCACTTGTAAGTTTTCCAGCCTTCATTTGATGGTTTGGAAAATCACTATTCCCATCGTCTTGGTCAATTCAGCTTTTTTATTATTTAATCTTGATTTAACCCCTTAAAATAGAGCATACTTTAAGGATTTTATATATAAAAGGATAAATTGCCTATTGTTAAGCAGGTTTAAAGTAGGGAAAAGTTTCTTTTTGTTGAAGAGCGAGCATTCATTAAAAAGTAAAAATTTTTTAAGAACAGCATTCGAAATATTCTGTACGTAAACTTAGCCGAAGTCGTAATATAAAATAAATGAAAATTCATATAAGAACCGGTCTACATATTTTTCATTTAACTTTAACAAAAAGTTTATTAAATTTTAAAAATTAATCGACTTAAAACAGTAAAAAATTAATGATATTTTCTTAAAAATAAAAGATGTCTCCTTTGTTTCTGCTATTCTTACTGCTAAATAATCAACCCCAAGTTCCATAAAAACTAATGATTTTTGCTTTATTTTTCAATGAACTAACTAACGTCATGTTTAAGGCTTATAATCATTTTGTATGCATCTTTAATTATTATTTTATAAATTTTATATTTTTGCTCTCTGTTTGTTATTTTAATTTTCTCTGCGAATCGAACAAAGTTCTTTAATTCCTTCCTTCAGGTTTGAAATCCAACGCACTAGCCACTTGCATAAAGTATAGTATACAAATCAGAAACACGAATTTAACATAAACTTACTCTTAAACTCATTCGCTTTTAAAAAATATTATTTCTTTTCCGGGTATGCTTGTATGTGTGTCATTTTAACTTTAAAATAAATGAAAAAAAGCACACGCATTATCTTGGCTGGAATTGAACATATGACCTTCCGGTTCATAGTCAAGCACACTATCCACTATACTACCGGTTTTAAATGAATTTTGATTTATTTCAAATTACAATTTCAGCTAATTCTACGTACAGAATATATTGAGTATTTGTGTGCGTGTTATTTTTATGCATGCACTTTTTTGGACAATATTGAAAACAACCGAAAATCCGCATTAATGTGTACTTATTTTTTTTAATGAATATTAGAATTAGTTAAAAATGAGATTGCTTAGAACTTTAAATGATTATTCAGTTAAAAATGACAGCACGGAATACTTCTTGAATAAAGGACATTCCGTTACTGTAATAATATTGTGAGTGTAGAATGTTATTTAACCGACTTTCAAAAAATTGTTTGTGTTTGATAGATTAAAAATTCTTTATTTGTAAACCAATTTAGATTTTTTATTTAAAACAATAGATTTCTTGATTGATCCCACTGTTGCCTTTATTTAACTTCGTGCTTTCGTTACTTCTAAGTTTATTTCTGTTGCTTCTGTTTTTTTATATTCTTTTAAATAATTTTGATCCTAGTTTTGAAAATTTTCTTCAAAAAGCCTTAAAGTTTTTTATGTCAAACACCAAATAGAACTTTAATTTTTTGCGAAAAAGTTTTTATACTTTTAGGCTGCTAAATTAAATATCTCTCTATTTCCCTAAAAAAAAACTTTTATTTATTTTACGACTTTTAACTGAAAACTGGAGTAAAATTGTGATTCCTTTAGGGGCTGTTCATATATTACATAACGCTCTCAACCGGTTGGTAGTTGAAAATTGTTTACGGACTTGTGAATTTGCAGTAGAAATATGTTAAGAACTATTATGATGATGATGACAGTAAAAATCGGCTATGTACCATGTGAACAGCCTTTGAGTTTATTTTTTAATTTACAAAAAATTTTCGTTATATCATTGGTAGTTGCAATATAAAAATTGAAAACGAAATCATGTAAGAAATTACTTAAACCAAAAGATTTTTTGCTAAGGCCATATAGGAAACCTAGTTTACACGAAACTTTATCATCAGCTTTAATAAAGTAGTTAATTTTAAATTCTGAAAACTTTAAGCTCTTTCAGATTTAAAGAAAACTTGCTGATTTGTTGCTGCTCTGGGTTTCTTTATATGGTTGTTGCTGCAAAATTTATTAGAATTTTAAAAATTCCTGGAAAATAGTAATAATAATTTAAATAGAAATAAAATATAAAAAAAAATCTAACTTCTTAGAACCAATGATATAAAAAAACTAGCTATAGGAAAAAATTAATTAAATAAGATTTAAAAACAAGAAGAAAAAATAACATGTTTCAAATTTTAGTAACAAAAAAAAAAGAGATATAAATATTAAAACACTATAGAAAATCAATATTCATATTTTTTTAGGTTTCTAAAGACAAAGCAAGTCGTAATACGTAAAATTTGCTTTGATATATAATTTCTTTGGTATATACATATCCAGCAGAAAAATTGCTAATATGTTGCAATTACATACGGCCTGCATTACTTTAAAATAATTAAAGCCATTTCTGACTTATAAAAAAACAAACAATTTGTTCTCTTATTGGAACAGTAGTAGTTTCAGCGCTTATCATACAGATGGTCAACGGTTCAATTCTTGGCAAAGCAAAGTAATAGGTCGGAAACAGGACAATGTGTATCCGTATTACTTTATGACTTTCCCTAACGCCCTTCTACTAACTTTAGACTACATAGTTTAAAACTATAGAGTCGTTCTACTACTACAGAATCTGCCCCACGTTGGGCGCCAAACCTGATCTTTCTCCAAAACGTTATTTATTAGTAATTAATTGATTTTACTACTGTTAAATAATGGTGAAGGTGTATAATTTGTGCTGCAAAGTTTAATAATAATTGGTAATTGCAACACATTACCCACATTTTGCTGGATACTTCGTCATCAAAATTTTTGCTAGATTCTTTTATTTTCTGTTTCGTTTTTTTATAGTGTTTTAATTAAAAAACTTTAACAAATAACAAGAAACTTTAGTGACAAACTTAGATTTTTGAAAAATGAAAAACAATGTTGAAGTAAATCTTCGAAAAATCCTGTCTGTGGGCTTTTGGCAAAACATCTTAAGTCCAGTTAAAATAACTTTCAAGTTTTAGGTAAATAATACAATAAAGTTGGCTTAGTAATTTTAAATTTCCTTAGTTATGAAACAAATTAATTTAATCTAAGAATAGATTCCTTTTTCTAAATTATTTGTTTAGTCGAAAGTCCACAGTTTTTTTTATTATAGTGATGTAATCAATAATATGAAAATTATTATTAACAAAATCTGTTAAATAAATTAAAATTATTTTAATTATTTCTTAATTAAAAATGTAGTGCATTTTTTAATAGATGTGTAATTTATTTCGTTATTATTATTATTTCTTTTTTGTATTTATTTTTAAATGAAAATAAATTTTCTATCATAGTTTTTAGTCATACTGAAAAGAGGATAAAAAATATTCTAAACATAATAATAAACTATTTTTAATATAAAAATATAAAAAGGGTCTTATTTTTGAAAATGCAGCAGCAAAATTGAAATGAAAAGCAATAGAAAATGTTTAAAATGTCGGAAATTTTTTTGTTTTTCTATAACAATGTTTTGCATTTTACAAATAAGGCCCCTGAATTAATCATAATAACTTTAAGTAAAATTTATTTTAAGCTTGATTTAAAATCAAAATTAATTTTTATACATAAGGACGTTACTAGAATTAACGCGACGATGAGTGGATCGGAAAAAAAGTTGAGCCAGTCTCCTGCTAGGATTAAATATTAGTTGAAGGCGATTCCAGAAAAAATAAAATACCTGGTTTCTTCCATTGCTGTATTTCATATTACCTAGGATACCCTCAGCAAGATATTTTTTAAAACAAATTTTAATTTAGCGCAATTTGGCTTTAGTCAAAACAGTTTGGCGAACACTGTTGTACCAATTTTCTAATACACACCGATTTCTGTTTATAAAATTGTGCTTAAAGGGGAACACCAAAGTCATTTAGAACGCATTTTTACAAAAGTTTTGATTCAATATAAAGTTTAATAACTCAGTTGATTTCTAACGGATCTTTGAAAACAAAGTTTCACGTTTTACTTATAAGTAAATATACTTTAAAAATAAATTTAAAACTAGTACAGTTCTTCTATAAAAAACTGCGTAAAAACATCTTCGAATTTGAAAAACTTTTTAAAATTAAATTTATTTTTGCTGGCGAAATACACACACATTTCTTAAAGTACCTTCAAAAGAATATACATTATTCGAAAGGTCTCAGTTTCTTCTTTCTAAATCTGCTGAGAAATTTAAATCGGTTGATATTCCAGAAAGTTACCAGAAAAATAGTATAATTGACCAGCTATTTTTTTCTGTAGCAGAGTGTAACATATCGCACACCGTTGTTCATAGCTTAATTGCAGCTTTATTTTTGCCTTTAGTGGTTTTTTAATCCAAAATCAAATATGTAGCACTGTATAAAACAAAAGGAAAAACATGGTTCTAACGACTGATTTTGGCAGAGGATACCAAAAAATATATATACGTGTATTGTGTATTTTAGAGGGAGTTAAATTTTGGTACTTTTTCTTAAAAGGTACATTTTCTTAAATAGTACTTTTTCTTAAATGGTACTTTTTCTTCAAAGGTACTTTTTCTTAAAAGGTTTTTTATTTGTCTTATTGATTTTTTTCGTTTTTAAGATATTTTTAATTTAAGCTTTTTATTTTAGTTTTAACGCTTTTTTCAGTCTTGGCGCTTTTTTCGTTTTGGCGATTTTTTTCGTTCTGGCGTTTAACTCGGTGATCTTTTAAGTTTTGACGATTTTTTGGTATTTTGCGATTTTTTTTAGTTCTGCTGTTCTTTTTTGTGCTTTTTTCGTTTAGCTGAACAAAAGAGATCGCCATTTTTGGCGATTTCTTTTAAGAAAAAGTAACTTTTAAGAAAAAGTACCTTTTAAGAAAAAGTACCTTTTAAGAAAAAGTACCTTTTAAGAAAAAGTACCTTTTAAGAAAAAGTACCTTTTAAGAAAAAGTACCTTTAAAGAAAAAGTACCTTTTAAGAAAAAGTACCTTTTAAGAAAAAGTACCTTTTAAGAAAAAGTACCTTTTAAGAAAAAGTACCTTTTAAGAAAAAGTACCTTTTAAGAAAAAGTACCTTTTAAGAAAAAGTACCTTGTAAGAAAAAGTACCTTTAAAGAAAAAGTACCTTTTAAGAAAAAGTACCTTTTAAGAAAAAGTACCATTTAAGAAAATGTACCTTTTAAGAAAAAGTACCAAAATTTAACTCCCTCTAAAATACACAATACACGTATTTTTGCGTTTTAGTCATTTTTTTCTTTTGATCCTTTTTTTCTTTAAGCGCTTTTTTAATTTTGGAATGTTTTTTAGTTTTAGCGTTTTTTTAATATCAAGAGTTTGCCTCTTACGGTTTCCAAGATACAGCAAATTGTCTAAATTATATAGACAAAATTCCATTAACTAATAGAACATGCTTTAATTTTTATTATTTTATATATCAGTGTTAATTAGTGTAGTCCGCATAATAATAAACTAACTTTGAAAATTTCAAATGTCTATATACAAGTGTCTGTATTAGTATTTCAACGTGTTTCCTTGCACGCTTTAGAAAATCCTTTAATTGTTAGCTGTCATATATTCGCGGCCAAAGTTTTACATATTCTGTGAAAATTGCAGATCCATAACCCTTACGGTTCTCGAGAAAACAGCCTGTGACAGACAAAGAGGGTGCTGTTGGCTGAATGATTAGCACGTTTGACTACAAACCCTGAGGTTTTAAGTTCAAGACTAGTTTCAGGCAAGCCAACAACATCATGCATTTTTCTGAAGTGCATTGGAGTGTTTTTGTGTTGGTTGTTGCTGGATTGTTAAAGTGATGAAGGCATAGCACTGATCAGTTTGGCAGTACCGGCAGCGATTAATACTGAGATATCCTAATGCACTTCACCCTCCTTCGTCGGTATTGTAGCAGAACCATCGGCGAAGTAAAAGAAGTAATAAATGGCTACACAGCTTAAACAAATTAATTCCTCTACTTGACCCCAGAGGGCGGCAACGCTTCTCTACAAAAAACGCGCAATAGCAGGGTTGTAAATGATTTAAGGTTCCTATCTTTCTCTTACTTCACCACCTGTTCTCTCTACACTATCACTTTCCCAAAGAAGGTAACACATTAATTAACCGATAACTCAGATCGCTTACTTCTGGTACCGTCCTCATACCTATTGAACTGTACTAAAATATCTAAAACTAACTGTAGTAAATTTTCTTACGTGAGAGTATTTTTATTTCCACTAAATTTCTTTGATTTAAGTAAATTAAAAAAAAACAACAACAACATTATAAAGAGAAGAATGCTGCCAAAAATAAAATACCAGAAAATGAATTAATTAAACTAACAAAAGTGTTACAAAAGATACAAACTAACAAATCGTTATACACAAACACGATAATTTTCCACCCATAACATCATATAACATATTTAAACATTAAATTAATTAAACAATTGACGATAACAAAAATACTCTGAACACAAAACTATTAAAAGAAAATCTAAATACATGAATTAATTTCAACTTCCATGCTCTAAGCTGTTCTTTAAAAATTATATAAAAATAAAAAAAAGAATCTTATTTTTTGTGTGTGTCTGTGTCTATAAACAAATTAAACTTAAAGAAATAAGAAATAAGAAAAAAACAACAACAACAACAAAAACCATGTAAAAAAATTAATAAGTAAATAAAGAAAATAAAGAATTATTACTTTAGTGTAAATGTTAATAAGAAATGTGAGTTTTTTTTTCTTTCAAATAAAGTTTAAAGTGAACAAAGTAGAGGTAAGAACATTTTTGCGGCTCTATTTAATATTATATTCTTAACCGGCGATATAATTTCCTGCTGATTGTTTGATCTGCTTAAAAATAATAATAAAAAATTGTGACATGAAGAAAATAAACCAAAAGTAACACTTTGTGTGCTCTTAACTTCAATTTAGTAGTGATGCAATTCTCGTATTCAAATTTGCCAAAAGATTTGTATAAATAAGAACTGCGATCACATTCAAGTACGTTTTCAAAACGTACTTTATTCAAAAAATACCTCATACAAAATCTACATTACAAAACAAGTAACCTTTTCGCAAAAAGTACAATTTTCAATAAGTACTTTTTCTAAAAAGCACCTTTTCCAAAAATGACCTTTTCCATAAATTACATCTTCAACAAGTTCTTTGTTTAAAAGTATATTTTGCAAGTAACGGCCCTTTTCACAATGCACGATTAAAAGTTAACATAGACTTTAGAGGCAAGTTTTGTATGCCGATCTTGCCGTTAAAGTCCACGTCAAATTTTAATCGGACATTGTGAAAAGGGCCGTAAGTAGTTTTCAATAAGGTTACTTTTCAAAAAGTACATTGTTTCTAAAAAGTACATTTAAAAAAATAAATTTTTCACAACAGCAATAACAAAATAAGCCCATAAAAATTAAAATTTCGAAATGAATACACTAATATATAGATTTAATATATAGATGTAAACTTTATTGTTACTTAGAACTTTCTTACTTTTTTTTTCTTCTTTTATTTTCTCATTTTTTTAACAAACACAACCCGCGAAGCGATTAGCTTCTCTGCGGAAAGCACCCAGGGTCTATGGTGGGAATAGAGCCGACGACCTCTGGACTGACAGGCTAGCATCGCTACCGCTCAGCAACAGGGGCATACAAAGCTATTTCATTAGTTATTTGACCGCTGAACGCGAATCACTTTATTTTTAAATCTAGTTTTCGAGATATACCATTATGTCGCAATTAAAGGCATTGTGCGACATATATGCAGGAGGGTTCACCATATTCAGTAAAAAATAATGAAAAATTCAGTAAATTGTGACTTGAACTCACACATGAAGAGTTCTGTACAAATACCATATACATACATATAATCCTTTTGCCGTTTTGGCGATTTCTTTAAATTCGCGGCTTTTTTCGTTTTGGTGTTTTTTTTTCGATTTTTGGTGATTTTTTTTAGTTTTGGCGATTTTTTTTAGTTTTTGGCGATTTTTTTCGTTTTTTTAAGATTTTGTTCAGTTTTGACGATTTTTTAGCTTTGGCGATTTTTGTGAGTTTTTGTTTTTTTAGTTTTGTATATAATTTTTCGTTTTCGGCGGTTTTTTATTTTTTAACGATTTTTTTTTTGTTTTTTGACAATTTTTTTAGTTTTGTTGATTTTTGTTGTTAGTTTTGGAGATTTTTTCGTTTTGGCGATTTTATCGGGCTTTGACGATATTTTTTCATTTAAAATTTTTTTAGTTTTGGCGGTTTTTCCGTTTTGGTGATTTTTTTAGTTTTGGCGTTTTTTTTTGTTTTAGCGATTTTTTGTTGTTGTTTTTTTAGATTTTTTCTTTTTTAACGATTTTTTTTTTTGTTTTTTGCGATTTTCTAGTTTAAGTGATTTTTTTTCTTACGATATTTTTAGTTTTGTTTCAGAAGATACAGCTAAATTCCAAAATACACATTCTGATAGAATACCCTTTAATTTTTAGTTAGTTTGTTATTTTAACATTTGCAGCATTTTAAAGGTGACAGTACTTTTAAAATGCTGCATTACCTGTAAAAATATCAAGAGCTTGGCTCTTACGATTTCCAAGATAGCTGTATCTTTTTTAAAATTACATTAACTAAAAGAATACCCTTTAATTTCTATTTTGTTTAGATTTCAGTAGTATGTATAATAAATAATACACTAACTTTGAAGATTTCAAGCGTCTATATATAAGTGTATATATATTACATTATGGCTTAGAAGATATAACTAAATTTCAAAATTACATAACCTGATAGAACACCATTTAAGTTTTATATTGTCATTTTAGCAGTCGCTACTGTTGCTTTTAAAATGCTGGACATTTCAAGAGTTTGCCTCTTACGGTTTCCAAGATACAGCTAATTGTCAAAATTACATGGTAAAAATTACATTAACTGAATACCCTTTAATTTTTATTTTGTTCAAATTTCAGTGTTAGTTGACGTACTCTGCACAGAAAAAACTAAATTTATTTTTCTGTAAAAAAATTCAATGAACTAGTAAATATTTTGTTTAGAAATGGGCCGACAAACAAATTTGTAAATATAGAAAAAATAGCGCAACAATTTTATTGAAAAAAACCAGATTTTTTCAGCAAACAAATTGTATAAATCTATAAAACAATTTTTCTAAAAACATTTACAAATTCTAAGCAAAATAATTTACTCAATCTAACAAAAATATTTACTGGATTGCCTGTAATATTATCAATCAATATTTTTGTCAGAATTTTTAAAACAATTTGTCTAAAAATGCTTACAAATACCAACAACAAAAAAAGTTTACTGATTCAAACAAAAATATTTACTGTTTTTTTTTGTAATATATCAAACAAAAGTTTTGTTTGAGTCATCACATTTATGAGATTTCACTTTGTGAAATGTGTTCAACTATGAATGTTTATCTGAAGACTCTAAAAAAATTAATGAGAATTAACGCAACAACATTAACAAATTGATTCACCAAAAAGTCTTCAGTAAGAAAACAAAAGTTTTTTAATTTTTTACGAAATTTTAAATTTTTGGCTTGAAGTTTTACGATATCTTTGAAACTAATAAATAGACTTAGAAACAATGTTTGATTGGCTTAAACATAATACTGTTGTTGAATTTTTGTTTTTGTTTTTATTGAGTATGACAAACTATTCTCCAGTTGTGCTAATATATGTCGCGCAACTGCCTTCATTTTTGACAAAACGACATATCTTGAAAACTACAGCTAATAAGAAAAAATTTGTGCAGATTCACGTCCAGCGGCCCAAATAACTAAAGAAATTACTTCAAGCTCTTTTATTGTTATTTTAATAGTTATGGGGGCTATTCGATATTTTGCTGTTTATTTTTTTAAATATGCGATTAAGATAAAAGTCGGTAAGGCAAAATTTTTTGAAAACTTCACAGGCAACAACTTTTTAGAAACAATTCTTGGAACTTTAGTTCCTTACGGCGTGCCATGAATATCAATACTTTGAATAACAAAAATCATTACTTGTGGGTAAACAAAAATTTTTGCCACTGCGGATTTTTTAGATTTTCAGTGCTGCCGTAATTTTCCGGGGAAGTGCTGGGGAAATCCAGGGATTTCTTGCCTCGTTTTTGGAATCTCAATTATGGTTTGTGTCTTGAATTAACTAACTGGTTCGTGGCGGTACTAGTTGAAGGTGTGCTAATTATATAAATTTTTGTAAATGATATTAAATTTTTTGACATGACACAACATACCATAATGGTGTTGACGCTGCGGATTTTTAGATTTTCAGTGTTGCCGTAATCTTCCGGGGAAGTGCCGGGTAGCTTCTGGGATTTTAGGGATTTTGGCCAAGTTTTTGGGAATCTCCAATATGATTTGTGTCTTTGGTAAATGGCTTGTGACTTTGCTAATTGGTTCGTGTCAGTGATAGATGAAGGTGTCTCTGCTAACTATCCTTACTAATACATATTATAAATGCGATAGTAAGTTTGTTTGTTTGTTGCGCTTTAACGGCTAAACCACAGAACCGGTTTTAATGAAATTTAGAACATGAGTAGATGATCTAGGTCTAGAAGGACACATAGGCTGTATGTTTCTTAAAAACTAGGAGCACGAGGGGTAGGGGGCAATTTCTGCCTTTCCGAAACTATCTCACGAATTTTTATGAAATTTAAAGCACATATAGACATGATTCTGGAAGGAAACATAGGTTATATATTTTCAACAATGCGATCACGAGGGCGAAGGGGGCAATTTCTGCCCTTCCGAAACTATCTAACCAATTTTAATGAAATTTCAAACATCGATAGATGTTAGTCTAAAAGGACACATAGGCTATACTTTTTTCAAAAATAGGAACACGAGGGGGGGGGGTGGTTAAAACTATCTGACCAATTCTAATGCAATTTAAAATATTGATAGATCTGAGTCTGGAAAGACACAAATGCATTAAATATACTTTTTTTAATAAGTCCACTAGAGGTGTAAGCGACAATTTCTAAGTTAAGTATAACGTAAGGAACTAAGTTTCAAACCGCTGTTTTTTGTAAATATTATATTTATTAAGTTATGAGACATAAAAGCAGAAACCCGTAATTTGGTGGGCATACGACACGCCTTAATCTCAACTGAATGGCCTGACATTTTTTAGGGTAGTTTGTTTTTATAAATGCCCATCGATTTCGGGTATGAGACTTGAAGGAATAAAATTGAAAATTTTTTACGATCACTATAAACTGCACATATCATCTTAAACATAAAATCATACAACATTATGATCGATTATAGATTATTTTATCCTTGTATTTTTCTCCAACATACAAAGTAATTTTAACAAGTTAAGACTTTTAATATATCCCTCTTTCTTTTTATTGCAAACTGTTTCAAGCTATTTATTGCTGGCTGTTTGTAGAAAAAAAAGAAAAAAAATCAAAAAAATGCTTTAGCATTTAGGCTTAAAACCATTTGCAAAGATTTTTCGATCGTTGATATGTATCTGAAGGCCATGGAAGACAATCTCAAAGAATAATGATGTATGGTCGCAAAGATTTGCGACACGATTTGCATTTACACAACACTTAAGCGCAGCCAACACCAGCATTTAGGGAAAATATCAACTGGCAGCCAAACAGCCAGCCAGCCAGCAGCCAGTCTATCAGCTAACACCCAACATTAAGTAATGATGTCTTTTATTGTATATTTGGCCAAAAGGAATTTGTCTATAGAAAATATATAGTATATCTTTTCTCTCTTAACTAAAGCCTGAAGACATTTCCAGTTTTCAGTCAGTCAGTCAGTCAATTATTTTATTTTACATTGAAAAAGAAAAAAGAAACTATTGATTAAATGTTATTAACTGCCAATAAAGCTTAAACTAAGTTTGCCCGCTTTTACTAAATAGATAAATGTGATTTATACGGTGGTACTTAACAACTGTTCATAATTTTAACCATAAATAATCTAAAACAAGTAGCAAACGATTAATTGAATAATTTTGTTTAATGTCTCTAAGGATTTTTCTAAACATCATTCAAAAACAACAAAATTTAAAATGACATGAATGATTATAAACAACACAATACAAGAAACGCAATAAAGGGAAAAAAAACATTAAAAATATTCTTAGATCATCATCTTCTTGGGAAAAATATGTCGATAGCAAATTTTCTTTGTTTATGCATAAATAAATATCTCCGCTAAAAGAAAATTTTAACAACAAAAAGTGTTCTTCAAAGAAAACTTATCTGTAACAAATTTTCTACAATAAAAGTGTAGCAATGAAACGAATTTTTTTTTGAATAACAAGGTTCTAGCGACTGATTCTGTATGGGCGTTCATCTTATACTTATTTTAGGCGGAGCTAAATGTGTCCCCTTTGCATATAGCTAAAGTGACCCGGCAGTAGAAATCTTGTAAGCCTTAAAGTTCTATCAGAATTAAATTTCACGTGGACACAGCAGAAGAGTATTTCTATTTCTTGCTTACTCAGGAGCTATGAAGTCTCAAAGTAGGGCAATTCGGCCATATAAAATTCTTACTGCTTTGTGTTGTGTCGTCGGGTCAAATTTAGTAATTGAGATTTTTCTATAATTTTTGTGACAATTTAATATTGTGATTAGAAAAGTGGGCTGAGACACGCCCACAGAAATTAACATTTAGTTTAAGCCCCTTCCTGTTAACAATGTGGTGGACACCTTTACTTACAATGACTCTACAATTTAAAATTTAAAAAAGTGGGCGGTGCCATGCCCATAAAAAGTAGTATTTAGTTTTAGCCTTTTCCTGTTGACCGCTTGATCTGAGATTTGATGGACACCTTTACTTACAATGACTATGCAATTTCGTAATTAAAAAAGTAGGCGGTGCCACGCCCATAAAAAGTAATATTTAGTTTTAGCCCATTCCTATTAATCCATTGATCTGAGCTTTGGTGGGCACCTTTACTTACAATGACTATACAATTTTGTAATTACAAAAGTAGGTGGCAGCACTACGCCTATAAAAAGTAATACTTAGTTTTAACGCCTTCCTGTTAACCAATTGCTCCAAAATTTGGTACACGCCTTTACTTTTAATTACTACATAATTCTAAGATTAGAAAAGTGGGCTTAGCCACGCCCATAAAAAATAATATTGCTTTTTACCCTTTTCCTCTTGACCGATTGATCTGAAATTTGGTAAATAACTTTACCTTTCATTGCAATAAAATTTAGTGTTAAAAATGGGTGGTGCCACGCCCATAAAAAGTAATACTTAGTTATAGCCCTTTCCTATTAACCGATTGATCTGAGATTTGGTGGACACCTTCACTTACAATGACTATACAATTTTGTAATTATAAAAGTGGGTAGTGCCACGCCCATATAAAGTAATATTTAGTTTTGGCCTATTCCTGCTAACCGATTGATCTGAGATTTGGTGGACACCCTCACTTACAATGACTATACAATTTTGTATTAAAAAAAGTGGGTGGCACCACGCCCATAAAAAGTAATACTTAGTTATAGCCCTTTCCTGTTAACCGATTGATCTCAGATTTGGTGGACGCCTTTGCTTGCAATGACTATACAATTTTGTAATTAAAAAAGTGGGCGGTGCCACGACCATAAAAAGTAATATTTTGTCATAGATTTTCCTGTTAACCGATTGATATGAGATTTGATGGACACCTTTACTTACAATGACTATACAATTTTGTAGTTAAAAAGTGGGTGGCGCCACGCCCATAAAAAGTAATGCTTAGTTATTGCCCTTTCCTGTTAACAGATTAAGCTGAGATTTGGTGGACACCTTTACTTACGATAACTATACAATATTGTAATAAAAAAAGTATGCGGTGCCACGCCCATAAAGAGTAATATTTTAGTTTTAGGTCTTTCCTGTTAACCGATGGATCTGAAATTTAGAGAACATATTAAATTTTCATGAGTATTCAGTATTATTGTAAATCACAGATGGCCGCCGCCACAAAATGGTGAATCAGTTATTTGCCTATAAACACCTCAATATGGATATCAAATGAAAGGGTTTGACTAGTAGAATACAGCACGCAATGCAAAATTTCCGATACCAAAATGGCGGCCAGTACAAAATGGAGAGCTATATTCAAGCATATCTATTGTCAGCCCCTCAATTTGGGTATTAACTGAAAGCGCTTGGCTACTACAATGCAGTACCCTTAATATTTTCTACAAAGTTGCTGGGCATACCCTACACCTCAGGTGTAAAGAGCACATAGTTTCATGCACCGATATGCTGAAGGAACAGGTCAAAAGCGGGAAACTATAACCCCCTCTAAAATAAAATTCCGATGTGATCGTGCACAACGCCGACACACGTATATCCCTATTTTTTTTTGTCTCCTTTACCAGAATCGGTTGACAGTGTAAATTTTGTATTGTCTTGTATATTTACCAAATTCTTCAGTAATTCCTAACAAAATTTACCATTTTATTTTAGTTTTTCCTTTTGTTTTACAAAATAATTGTTATTACATTAAAAATTCAATTTCCAAACGATTTCTCTCAAGAATTTCCCACCAAATGTCATGGCATGGCATGCATTTCTAGTGTCGTTTTTTTGCCATTATTTTTTTTACAAAAGAATGAACAAGCAACGCCTAACATTGACACCAAAAATCGAAAATAAGAAGAAAATAATTGACCAGAATCAAATGGAATATTGTGGCATACAATGGACCAAACTACATACAATAAATACGAGTGGTCTAGTAGTGGACGAGTCTATAAAAAACCATGTAGAGTCAGCCATTACAACCTATCAACTGCAAACATACTGACCCACAAAACTGCCAATATACTTCTGCTACAAACCATCATGCTACAAGCCAAACGATAGCCAATTGAGAAAAATCAAGGAAAACAATAACAGAAAAAAAACTCCAAGAGGAATCAATGAACACAAAAAATAAATAAATTTATTGAAAATAGTTATAAAATAAAAAAAACAATTTCTATATATAGTTAAAAAACGAGTTTCTTTTTAGGCAAAATCATTTCGATTGAAAAGATGATCAAGAGAAAAAAAAGTGTTCTTGTCAAGACATAAGGTGTCAATGTTTTCTTTCCAAATGACATGAGAAGAAACTCTGAACAGGGAAAAGACAAAGTACAAAGACTTTAAAAAGGTTAAAAATATTTAAAAAAAAAATTTTTTCCGATAATAAAATTAGTGATGAAAATTTATCGATAAAAACTGCAAAAACTGTAAAGAAATTCAAAAATACTTAACAGCACACTTTTTTCGTTAAGAAATGTTTTGTGATGAAATATTTAAATAAAACTTGAAATATTTAAAAATACTTTCCATAATTTCTTACATATAATTTAGTCTGAATGAAATGCAACACAAATTAGAATTACACAGTTAAACTGAATATATCTGTGTCGTTTTATCCTAACATCTTAAGTCGACTTAAGTCAAAATCGAGTTAAGGTCATATTCTGGTTCGGCTTCTTACAATCTACATTTGTGGCCAATCCGTTTTGAAATACTTCCATTTTGGAAAAAGTTATGGCGGTTTTTTTTAGGTTTCTAGATCACCAACACAACAGACTTTTTTATTAAATCTTGAATATCTCAAAATATGACTTTTAGAGTTAAGATATTATGATAAAACTATACAGATATATAAACACACACAAACAGACACACCCATATACATTTATGCAATAGTAGTCATTCAAGAAATTAAAAATGCTCGGATCCGTGCAATTGGGAAGGAATTTTTAAAAGGATATTACTTGATATCAAACACTGTTTACAAAAAAAAATTGCACGAAAGCAAAAATTTTCTTCAAAAATTTAATATTTAACAACGGTTTTGTGAAAAGTTTTCTATATTCAATTCACAATAAGTTTGACGATGAATATATTTTAAACGGTTAATTTAATCGAGTTTAATAATTATATTTCAAAGTTTATGATATTTAGTTTGGCCTTATCAACTTTTTATCAATTTCGAAAATTCGAATTTCTATGAAATTTTGTTTCCTTTCAAAAATATTGGTAAATTTATGTCGAAATTATTTTAATTATTTATATTTGTTAATTTCTACGATTTTTAATTGAATGCTACAACATTTTTTCTTAACTTCGAAAACTCGTACTTAATTTTATACTCTATTTTTTCCAAAAGTAATAAATTTCCTTAACATTTTACTTTGTTTCTTTTATTTCTACGATGTTTTAGATCAGTTTCTTAAATTTTTTTTTCAATTTCGAAAATTCTAACTTTGTTTTGTTCTAGGAAAAAACTTTCAATATACGTAAATTATTTGAGTTTGTTAATTTATACGACTTTTTTTATGGGATCTTACAGTATGTCTTATTAACTTCGAAATTTCGAATTTAATTTTTTATATTTTATTTGTTCAAAACATTATAAATTTGCTTAATATAAATTTTAAGCTTGTATTTATTCAGTTTTAAAATGTTTTTAAGTCAGTCTTTTTGCCTTTATTTGAATTTCGAAAATTTGAACTTCGTTTTGTTCTAGGGAAAATTATTCAATATACGTAAATTATTTGAATTTGTTAATTTAGACGATTTTTTTATTTGATCCTACAGCATTTCTTCTTAACTTCGAAAATTCGAACTTAATTCTTTATATTTTATTTTATCAAAACATAATAAATTTGCTTAATATTAGTTTTTAGCTTGTGTTTACTAATTTTTTTAATGTTTTTAAGTCAGTCTCTTTGCATTTATTTCAATTTCGAAAGTTCGAACATTGTCTTTTTCTTGGAAAAAATGTTCAATATATGTAAGTTATTTGAATTTGTTAATTTCTACGATTTTTGATAGGATCCTACAAAAGTTTTTCTTAACTTCGAAAATTCGAACTTAATGTTTTATATTTTATTTGTTTAGGAAGTGATAAATTTGCTTACTATCAGCTATTAATTTTTATTTATTAATTTTCTACAATGTTTTTAAGTCAGTTTTTTGCACTTTTTTTCAATTTCGAAAATATCGAACTTGGTATTTTTCCTGGGAAAAATTTGCAATATAAGTAAATTATTTGAATTATTTAATTTATACGAGTTTTTGTTAAATCCTACAGCATTTCTTCTTAACTTCGAATATCCTTTAACTCATCTCTCTCAGCTTATCTGTCAAATCTTTAAAAATTTAATAACGCCATAACACAATAAAGAATACATTACAAAGAGAGAAAAATATATTATACAACAACATTAACAAGATAATGCCCCTATTTATGTAGACACCTGAAAATCACCATTTTGCACAACAAACAAGGACTTTGGATTCTAGAAAACATGCAAAGCCATCAACACCAACAACAACATAATCATCATCACAGTACTGGAACTGCTATCATAATCGGAAAAGAAAAAACTGCTCATACTTTGCCACACCACAACATGGCTACGATTGGCTATAAGTTGAGCAAAAGAATTTATAACAAAACACTAACCAACATCAAATCACATCACTATCAGCTGGCAACATCATCGTTGTCATCATCAACATGATCGTCATCTTTAGTGTCAGCCGCAACACAATTGTTTTAATTCAAATGAAATAAAGATATTTAAACAGACGAGGCCATAAAGTTAAAGCAGTAGTTTTTGGAGATTTAGATATTTTTTAAATATTTCTGCATTTGGAAACAGAGCGATGAGAGCGGCAAGGTGAGATGAGGAGTTTGGGGGTGGGAGTGCTGTTTTTATGTTTGTAACGTTTTAAAAATGAATTTAAATTTGCATTTGTTTTATACTTTTCCTTCTAAGCCATCTTTTCCTATGCAATTGATTTTAAAGAAATTGATATTCTAGTAGCAAATATATATGGATTTATTTTTATATTTTTTTTCTTCTTTCTAATATTTTCTAGCCACTGTGTGGCATGATTTAGAATTTGCATTGGTACATTGCAACTATATGAAAAAAAAACAACTCATAGAATGTAAGCTGATATTTATTGTTTGTTTGTTTGATATGTAGTGAACGATTTAATGTAAATTAAGTTTGTCAAAAATTTTGAGAATATAAATATTTTTAATAACAAATTTACATTAATCAACAGACAAAGCAAGGAGATATATGAACAAGAAAGAAGAAAATTATACTGGTATTTTATAAGAAATAAAAAATTAACTTATGTTTGATTAACATCTTAGTCCATAGTGCATTTCTACACATATACGAGTATTTTTCTGAATGTAAACATTATTTTTTCTCTCATGCTAGATATTAAGATGGGACTTGGAGTAGGTTTTTTTAACTATACCCCTTTTGTTAGTTCACTCACAATCAAAATTGACTTTCTTAAATAATAACTAATAAATAAACTCGAATATAATTTTTTTTATTTTATATGTTCAAAACATGATAAATTTCCATAATATTAGTTTTTAGGTTGTATTTAATCATTTTTAAAATGTTTTTAAGCCAGTCTTTTTGCATTTATTTAAATTTCAAAAGTTCGAACATAGTCTTTTTCTTGGAAAAAGTTTTCAATATACGTAAATTATTTAATTTGTTAGTTTCTACGATTTTTGATAGGATCCTACAAAATGTTTTCTTAACTTCGAAAATTCGAACTCCATTTTTTATATTTTATTTGTTTAGAAAGTGATAAATTTACTTAATATTAGCTTTTAATTTGTATTTATTAATTTCTCAAACGTTTTTAAGTCAGGTTTTTGCACTCTTTTTTAATTTCGAAAATGTCGAATTTGGAATTTTTCCGGGGAAAAATTTACAATGTACGTAAATTATTTCAATTATTTAATTTATACGATTTTTGTTAGCATTTCTTCTTAACTTCGAATATGTTTTAAATCATCTCTTTCAGTTCATCTGTCAAATCTTTAAACATTTAATAACTGAAATATCAGTTTAAAAAATTGTTTTCATTTTTAATGAGAATAACATAATTTCACGAACAAATAGAATAAATAAAGCCTTTTAGCCAAATGAAAATTGAAGTGCAAAAATAAAAACAGCTAAATTGGATCATATATATCAAAGAAAATCATTTCAAAGAATCTTGTTTAAAACCAAAAAAAGTTGCACTTAAGAAAATAACATGACAGAAATTTTAAAAATTTATTACATGTTTGCTTTAAAAAATTAGGAATTTTTAGCCAGACACCAAATGAAAGCCCACATTTTCTTCAAAAGCCTTAAGCTCACTTGGCTGTTGTTTAGAAGAAGCATACAAGCAAATTGCAACTATTAGATTTAAGGCGTAAAGATTATTTTGGTTAAATGAATGAGCGCAAAAAATAGTTTAAGCATATTTAAAGTTAGCACAACATATAAAAATGCTTGTAAAATGGCGAAGCAAAAAATAAAATTTAAATAAAACAAAAATAGTGTCATAAAAATTGTGTTAAGAACAAGCTAGAGTCATGATTTTGCTTTATTTCTTGGCAACCTCGTAAAATTCGTGACCACATGACTTTTTTTATTTAAGGAACTTATTAACTCCCTGCCTCTACGAAAGCAAAAGAAACTTTTAATAAAAACAACTTAATAAAATACACAGTTAGACCATAATAATGGCTGAGCAGACGAAAAAAACGAAAATTTTAATGTTTTCAAAATTTCGAAATATTTGCCAATAATAATTTCAGAACAGAAAAAAAGCTAGTTTTTAACGGCTGATTCCGGTAGAACAGACAAACAAAAAAGAACGTATGGTGTCATGGTACAACGGGTTGGAACGAAGTTTTTGTCGCCTTCGGCCTACCCCTATCGGCGTTACTCATATGTAACAAGCTTTTGCATTAAAAATATTGGAGTAATGGAGTGACACTTTTTTTAGATTATCAAGTAAACTATAAGGAATATGAAAATGTTGTTAAAAGCTTTCTTTTAGATAATAATATTATCTACAACTCCACTAAACACATATTTGGTTTCAATTGTACAATTAAAAAGTTATAGCTATTAAGAAAAAATGTACCGTTCGTCACGTAGCGGGCGTCTTAAAGGGTTCACGGCTTTTGATAAGAACGAAAATATTTTTTGGCTGCTTTTTCTTTTATGAATTAGATTTTGTGTGCTTTATTACGCAAAATTCTGTAAAATAAATACGAAAACATAGTTCGACTTTGTAGCGTGCGTAATAAAACTTTGTTATCAGATATTACGCAACAATAGCTGTAAAAAATTATGTTTTATGCCATTCGAAAATACAATTAAATTCCACTAAACAGTATGCATAAGTTGAAGGTATCTCTTTTGAAAGACCAACAAATTATTATATTTTAACCTGAAAACGAGTACGAATGTAGCGTTCGTCACGCAGGATTTGCCCATACCAAAGCAGAGTGCGGTAGAAGAAAATTTTTCAAAGAAAATTTTTTCAAAGAAATAGCGCCCTAAAATTTATAGATAAATTATATTTAAAAAAATTTTTTACTTAACGCTCAATACATTTTTATACGAATTCAATATTTTTTCAGAACACAACATAAAGTCTCGAATAAATCAATTTTATTCATAATCTATTAAATCATGCACTAAATAACACTGATATTTAAAACAATAAAAATTAAAGGGTGTTTCATCACTTAATGTAATTTTGACTCTGTTATTTAGCAATTTGCTGTATCTTGGAAACCGTAAGAGACAAACTCTTGAAATTTCAGAAAACGCTAAAGCTAAAAAACTCCAAAATTAAAAAAAAATGTCAAAACGAAAAAAGCCAAAATGAAAAAAGCGCTTAAAGGAAAAAAGCACCAAAATTAAAAAAAATCTTTAAAACGCAAAAATCACCAAAACTAAAAAGATAGCCAAAAAACGCCAAAAACTGAAAAAAGTCGTCAAAGCGAAAAAAATACTATAATTAAAAAAAAATCGCTAAAACTAAAAATATCGTCAAAAAACGAAAAAAAAAAATTGCCAAAAAAGGAAACAAAAAGCGGCAAATCTAAAAAACGCCAAAGCGAAAAAAGTGTCGAAACAAAAAAAAAATCGCCAAATCTAAAAAAATCATTAAAACCGAATAAGCGCCAAAACTAAAATAAATCGCTAAAACTAAGTATATAGTCAAAAAGCGAAAAAACGCTAAAACAAAAAAATAAACTAAAACCAAAAAATCGCCAAAAATAAAAAAAATTACAAAAAAACAAAAAAAAAATCACAAAAAAAACACCAAAATGAAAAAAGCGCCAAAACCAATAAAAGTCGCTAAATCAACAAAAAAAACTTGAAAAATAAAAAAATAATATTAAACGAAAAAGTGCCAAAATGAAAAAGGGCAAAAACGAACAGGAAACGTACGGAATCCTTCGTGTGCGAGCTAAAGTCGCACTTTATTTAATTTATTCTCAGTTCATCTGTCAAATCTTCAAGAATTTAACAAAGAGAGAAAATGATATTCTACGACAACATTAACAAGATAAGGTCTCCTATTTATGTAGACACTAGAGGGTTGCACAAGATGTCGTGAAATTGTATTTAAGATATCTGTGTTGTTTCAAACACTTTCACAACAGTGATATTGTGACGAGCTGAAAGGGAGTTATTCGCCAATTTTTTAAGAGAATAACAGAAAGAGCTATAAAATGAAGAGTTAAAGGGTTTAAATGTTCCACAAAAATGTTTTTTGTATTTTTTTTTTAGACAAAAGTACTGAACACATCGTATACTTTAAACGTAAGGCTTACAAGGTTTTCTATGCCGAGTCACTATAATTATCTGCATGAGGGCGGAGCTTTAACTCCTCCTAAAATGAATCCGAGATGTAAACTTTCAAAATACCTATAGACGTATATATTTTTCTGGCGCCCTCTGCCAGAATAGCTCGTTAGCACCATGCTATTTTTTTGTGTTATACAGTGTTATAGAAAAATACTTTGACCGTATGCATTCAAAATTAAATCAAAATTTTTTATTCTTTTTTCGAATTTTGGAAAATCAAAATTCTACAAAAAAGGTATGGACTTTATATTTCCTACCGTGAAATGAATGCATATTGAATTTCTAAAGCACATCTTTAATATTTCACACAAAAAGAAAAATATAATACTAAAATTAAGCCACTAGATTTTTGTATGTATCTTGTGTATAAGATTGTATTTTTTTTTTTTTTGTTATAATAATTTATAGTAAACTGGCAACAACTAACTACCGCTAAATTAAGGTTCACCATATTTTGTTATTTGTTTCTTCTGGTTTTTAGTACGCCAAGCAGTAAAACATGATGATAAACATGCTACTACAAATTGTACACGAATTTAGCCATGATTTACATTTAGTTGTAGGTTCATTAGTTTGGTCGGTAGCTACAGAAAAAAAAAAATGAATAGTTGACTACTGATTTTGCTAAAACAGCAAAAAATTTAACATACACATACACAGTTATATTTACAAAGTTGTAAAATCCTATACAAACAAAAAATAACTAACTTCTTACAACGTTAATATGATTAAATGAGAAATAATATAAAGCTAATGGGGCTTTTTCTGCTGCCCTGCAGTTCTGAAGGCGTAAGAAAAAACTGTTTTAAAATCAATATTGGGTGGCAAAGTGACAGTCATTTTAATTTTTATCAGTTACGTAAAGCTCTTATAGAAATAAAACTGAACTGAACTAAAAATTTTAGAGCCTTCCAAAACTTCTGGGTATTAATTTAATGGAAATGTTTAATAAATAGTCTGTTAAAGGAAAACATTTTCAATTTAACAACTTACCTTTTTTTAGTACTTTTTCATAAAAGGTACCTGAAAAAATATAAAGAAAAATATTGTATTAGATTTTGAACTATAAAATTAAAGTCAAAAATTAAAGGCGATAACGACAAAAATGTATAATAAAAAATGTTAAAGGGAATTTTTTTACACTTTACAAAAAGACCCATAAAAAGACGAGCTAGATGTTAAAAATGTTCCGGATATTCGTAAAGAAAGCACAAAATATACAGAAGTCACAATAGTGACAGGTAAAAAACACAGAAATCAGGTTTTTTAAAATGACTGTTAAAAAGAGACAAATACAGTGTATTTGTTATTACAAATGGTAGGAAAATAAACAAAACGAAAACAAGTCATGGTGTAATAAGTGTACAGGTGGCTGCATAAGGGCAACAAATACAATATAAGCTAGATAATGCTTGTCAAAAAAAAAAAAAAAAAAATACACACGATTGACGTCACTTATACACAAAACTAGGAGAGCAACAAATTATCAGCTGGCCTTGTGCTGCACCCTGTACACTTATTACACCATGGCTAGAAAGACAACACAAAGGATAATGAAAATTTAAAACGACTGTGTAAGTGAGTCAAATAGAACAACACATCGTGTCACTTCTGTATATTTTGTGAAGAAAGTGGAAGACTGTTTCTTCTTCTTTGTTTTGATCCCCGCAACTACGGCAGAACGTATTGTAGGAAAAGCCTATCCTGCTAGCATGTCTGACGATTGCCCAGTGCGCCGGCACTACTGCGACGAGCCTCGAAATATCCCTACATTTTCCTAGCTACCTTACATGTGCTTAACTTGCGCCACCTATCTTCAGCTTTCTGCCAATAATATTTGAGAATGAAATTTCTAATAATGCCAAACGGCATGGCTACCGATCCAGCAGTGGAGACGTCCATGGCAGATCCAGCCCTGGCTAGCTCATCCGCCTGTTCGTTGCCAGAGAAGTTGCTATGTGTGGGAGCCCAGATGAGGGTGACGTCAGTCTGTACAACCTAATCTGAATAACACGTCTTTGCACTGGCTAACTAGAGTAGAAAAAGTAGTGTGTGTGACCTTATAGACAGAAGTGCCGCCTGGCTGTCAACGAATATGCCGACTCTTCTTTGGACACCCCTGTCAATCAACATCCTACCCGCCTCTATTATAGCCAATATTTCAGCCTGACATACACTAGCTTGATCAGGAAGTCGGAAGGAGAGTTTTATTCCAAGGTCATTCGAGAAGACTCCAGAGCCTACACCCCAGATCATTCATTCTTGATCCATCGGTATACATCCTAAAGTTTAAGTCTTTTTCTATGTTTCTCCCATTCCACTACCGTCTGGCTGGAAAAAGGACTTTGAACATACTGTCCAAAGTCGAGATGAGGTACCATGTAGTCGGTGGTAACTGACCTAGGATTCTGGCATAGCCTTAGGTCCTTGATCTCCACCTCATAGGTGCCGCTAGTCTTGTCGCACTGCTTGAGGATGCAGCCAAAATATGAAGGTCGATCGGAATTAGGTTTAGTATAGCATTAAGAGCCTCTGAAGGAATAGTAGGTAAATATCCAGTAATCCCGATGCAAGCAGATCTCTGTATCCTGTATAGTTGGTCTACCACATATTTCTTACTTGTGTAAGACCACCATGCTACCGATCCGTAAGTCAATATGGGGCGTACAATTGCTGTGTACATCCATTTAAGCATGTTAGGTCTTAGGGCCCATTTGGAACCAAACATCCTCCGACAGGAGTAATAGGCGACTGAGGCCTTTTTAAACCTGTGTTGCACAATTTGTTTCCACGATAGTTTAGTGTCCAGGATAACTCCTAGATATTTTGCATTGTCCAATAGGGACAGTTCCAGATTATCCAGCCGACGGAGTCTAAAGTTCTGAACTTTGGTTTTTGTAGTAAATAGTACCAGTTCCTTTTTGCAACGGTTCACTCATAGACCACAACCTGCAGCCCATTTGCTGAGTGTACCCAAGGCATTGGACATGATATCGCTTATCACGTCCGTGAACATCCCTGATAACATTATTACTAAATCGTCCGCATAAGCCACAGCTTTTAATCCCGCAGCGTCTAGTTTGAGAAGAATTGTATTAATAACGAGAAGCCAAAGCAGAGGTGAGATCACCCCACCCTGTGGTGTTCCTCTGCTTAAACGTAAGACTTACAAAAATTTCCTATGCCAATTACTAATTGTGAATAAGTATGAAGTTAACCCTTAAACATGGTTTAATTATTCAATGATTTTCGGCATACAAGTTGAGTCTGCAGCTTAATTGTCTTTAATGACCTATAGTAAAATGTCATGGCCAAAACTTTTGTAGAACATTTTATTCCCGAACTCCCCCTCTTTAGCGTTGTTTTTTACAATTAATTAGAAAAGGCTCAAAAATGACCATTATGTGGGGGAGCTAGAAGGTTAATATGTTCCACAAAAATATTTTTTTTAATATTTCCTACAAAGTTGCTGAACATGCCTCACACCTGAGATGTAAAGAACACATAGTTTCATATACCGATATGCTGCACGTAGAGGCCAAAAGGGGAAACTTTAACCCTCCCCCACCCCGGTTGAAATAGAATTCTAAAGTGATCTTGCAAAACGCCGAAACACGTATATTTTTTTCTGGTCTCCTCTACCAGAATCAGTTTACAGAACCCTGTAATAGTAAGTACAAAATATTTCATTTTTAAAGAACAAAATATTTCCCTCATTGTTGTGATCTGTTACATGTTTTGGTTTTATTAACATTTTCAATGTATTTTTCACTTAACACCAAAAGTAAAATATAACTCTTTAGCAGATAGTTCATCTTAAATAAATTACGGACACAAAAACAACCGCTTTTATAGCAAAAAAAAGGAGTATAAAATTAGCAGTTCGCGGCCCGAGAGAAAAAAAAACAATGTTAACAAAAAAAAAAAAAAAAAGGATTCAAGGGAAAAGTTAACCTCAATTTGTAATCAGCAACTAAACAAAAAGTGTATTTAATTTGGAAACTAACAAAAATAAATTGGGTTGCCACCAATAATGTGAAATTGTTTTAGTTTCTTGCGAAAAGAAATATATTAAGTAGTTAAGGAAATTTCAACCCACAACAATTATCTTAAACGGCAATAAAGAAATGACCTTTGTAGCAGAAAGTTTACCACAGAAGATTTTTCAAGTTGAAGTTAAATATTTTAAGGTTTTACGGAACCTTAAACTTGTGTCTTAAGTCTTTTGTATTTCATTTAATTTATTACAGAATAATTTTTTTAATTTTCTAATTATTAGTGTGCCATATATTTTATGTTCTTTCCTAATAAACTATTAAATTAGGTTTGTCTCTTTTCCAAAGCCGAAAACGGATCTTATCATATTATTTCCTTTTCATGTCTTTTTTTCCTGGTTTAAGTAACACACACAAAAAAAAGGGCGGTTAGATCTTATTACAATTGTTACCACTTACAAACTTTTACAATGCGCATATAAAGTCACTGCAATGCAGCCGTAGCAGCAGCAGCAGCAGCAGCAGCAATAAAACAAATAAAAAGTTTAGCAAAAGAAGTCTAAAAAACGCACTTGATATGAATGCAAAATTAATGTCAGGCATATCATTAAGATGATTTGAGGCCAAGCTGCCTGAAAACATAAAAACAGAAGTAGGAAAAACTTAATGTGGTTAATTGTAAAAGATACTCTAGACTTTTTATACAAACAAACATTAAAACACACACACACAAATAAATCAAGTAGCCACATACACGTCTAATGCAAAGAAATGCTATTGGTTTTATTAAAAAAAAAACAGTACATGAAGAGAAACTATTTTCCAACTAGAAAACTACATGCTTATAAAATATTCTAAGTAATTCATATTTCTCTCAGTGTTTTGAATACTTTTGTGGCAACAAAAAATATAAGTAAAGCAGTATTTCGCTACTACTTTAAACTGCGAGTATTTAAAACTTTGTATTAATGTCTCGTTGATGCGGCTGCTGTTGCATTAGATCTTTAGCTGTGGTTTATTTGCTATTGTTGCTGCTATTTTATGTTGTATTTGTTTTATTGTTGTTGCTGTTCCTACTGTTCTTATTAGTGTTGTTGCTGTTGTTGTTAGTTTTATGCAATTGTGAACCTTTACAACATTTGACTTTAGTATCAGCTGCCTGCTGCCATTTTTTTCACAACAACTTTAAATAAATACTAAAGCTGCTGTTTGTTTTAATTTTGTTGTTTTTTTTTTCATATTCAGTAAGTATTTCTACTGTTTTTTTTTTTCATATAAAGTAGGTCATTAGGAAAACTAATATTGTAAAGCATTCATGGATAAGCAACATAAGACTGAAACCCAAGCGAACAGACTGGCATAAATAAAAGAATGCACTCAGCAACAAATAAAACAACCACAGTCATCAATGACTAAAGTTAAAGAAATTTTATGAAAGTATGGGACCAACTGAAAGTAGAAAATAAGCGATATAAGAATATAATAGTACGAGTGTGTTACAAATAGAGTTATGATCTTCCTCTTAGAAGACAATAACTAAATTAAAGTATATTAGAAAATGATAAAAAACATGACAAAATACTAGGACTATACTCTTGCTAGACTATGACTTCACTGTAACTTGAATAAACTCATAGAAAAATTTATCTTCTGCAATAACGAAGCCCTGTCAGTAGATAGTTAATGGGGACGCGCGTCCTGTTTGGGGAATTAAAAACCAGGAAAAACCAAAAATGGTGGCAACCCTGTTAGAAATGGGGGATTTTAGGGATATCGGATGGGTGGTCATCTGGTCAGCTAGTTGATCACCTCATCAGATAGTTGATCACCTGATCAGCTAGTTGAACACCTGATCATATAGATAGTCACCTAATCAGCTCTCTGATCACCTGATCAGCTATCTGATCACCTGATCAGCTATCTGATCACCTGATCAGCTATCTGATCACCTGAGCAGCTCTCTGATCACCTGATCAGCTATCTGATCACCTGATCATATAGCTGATCACCCGATCATATAGCTAATCACCTGACCATATATATAGCTGATCACCCAATAATATAGCTGACCACCTGAGTAGGCAAAACAGGACGCACGTCCCTATTACCTATCTAATCATGTCATCAGAATTTTGGCATCAATGCTATGACAACTATCATTATAAGAACAAAAATAGACATCAATCTAATGACAAACGTCATCATAAAATTTCGTCATATTTAGTTTAAGTGTCATATATGCTATGACTAGAATCACATCAATACGATGCCACTTATTATGGACTTTTCTATATTATTAAACAATGTTATCATGTTTATAATTTGTATTTTAATAAACATTTTATTAATTAAGTTAAGAGCTTTTAGTCGAACTTTATGGGTTTATATGAAAGAAATTTAATTATTTTGGCTTGAGTTCGGTTTTAATTTAATTTTTCAATTGAATTATAATTTTATTTAGGGATAAATGTGAAGCATGTAGACAAAGAAAAGTTTGAGTGCACGGGGGGTTGAACTGATATGTTTCGATAGCTCCAGCTAATCTCTTCGGAGATCTCTAACACTTAGACCACTCGAACCGAACTTAGGCCAAAATAATAAAATTTCTTTCATATAAAAATTTTTTTTTTTTTTTTTTTTGTGTCTAAACGCATTTTAAGTTAGGAAACATGACACTGCATTGCTGTACACTGATAATCATTTCTATGACAGAGCTAATAATAAAATCTACAAGTCTTTCTAAAAAATAAGCCAAAACATCAGACATCTAAAAACAAACCATTGCAGTAAATGAGAGTATGACACCGTTTCGTCATATTGATGACACTTAGGCATAATATGTATTTCACATCAATGATGTTTATGTTGACTTTGAGCTACCGATTATTTAATCCATTGATGGCAAGACAATGATGAAAAGTGTTATGGTCAATGTCAAATAACATCAGCATTATGACTGTTTATCTACAAGTGACATAGTAATGATGACATTTTGTTATTAAATTGATTTCAATTCGTCATTTCCCAGATCTTGGTGTGTCATTGCATTGACGACAAATGTGTCATCATTGGCATTGATTACATTGTGACCAGCTGATGTAAAGATTGACATCATACGTCATTTCTCTAATCTCTGTGTATCATGCATTGATGACAGATTTGTCATCAATGGCATTAATGATAATCAGCTGATGTAAAGGTTAACATCATAATCATGAAAAGTGTTATGCGGTCAAAACTTGAAGACACTTGACATAGCGCATTGATGCCAAATTACATCAGCGCTATGACAGCTTAGAGCGGCATAGGGTGTCTTTGAGACTAATAAGAAAATGTTATAGCAAATATGTTTGTAGAACATTTCATCCCGCTATAGCGCATCTGAAGGAGAGTAGCTTTCCCGTTTATTAAGAAAAGTACAAAAAGACCCAAACAACGAGTTAGAGGATTAAAATATTCCATAAACATTTTTCTCGTGGTATTTTACATTAAAACTTCTGAACATATCTTATACCTAAAACGTAATGCCGATTTCCTATACCGATTACTAATTGTTTATAATTATGAAATTAGCCCTTAAACATCTTTTAAGTTTTGATTAATTTTTGGTGTTCAAGTTGAATCTAGAGCTTGTATATCTTTGAAGACGTATAGAAAATTTATGGGATATATTTTTGCGGAATATTTAGGCCCGCTATATCGCCACTAAAGGGCAGTTTTCCCCACTTTTTAAGAAGTGGCCAAAAATACCCATAAAACGAAGAGTTAGAGGGTTTAAATATTTTACAAAAATAGAAGTCGTGGGGGTTTACATAAATATTCTCAGCAAGTATTATGCCTTAAGCTTAAGTCTTTCAAGATTTCCCATGCCGCGTCACTATAACTATATGCAAAATGGCGGAACTTTAACTCCCCCTAAAATGAGTCCCGGATGTAAACTTACAAGACGGTGATGTACGTGTATATTTGTTTGGTGCCCTCTGCCAGAATCAGTCGTTAGCGCCATGTTAATTTTTTTTGTACAGTGTAATATGTGCCTATATTATGACTGGTGGGGATTAGACTTCACTATGACTATACTGTACCTATATTATGACTAGGTTATGATTAGACTACGACTATTCTATGATTAAACTATGACTCCACTATGACTATGACTATTACTAAAATATGACTAGACTATGTTTAGAATAAGACCAAACTATTAGTATGCCTATACTTTGTTTACGCTATTACTACCCAGTAAAAAAATTTCATGTTTTTTGAAGCACTAAGGCAATAAAATGCAATAATACGCTTCAAAAGAAGAGCTTGTTGCAGAGCAGTGAATGTATAGAAAGAAACTATACAAAAAAAGCAAATTTTTCACAGCTGATACAATGCAGGTTTTTACGCGAGAAAGTTCTATACACTTACAGCTTTAGTGCTGAATATGCTAATGATTTTAAGCGCTTCAAAAAGCGCTTTTTGTATCAAAAATTTAGTACTTCAAACTGGGAACTCGCCATACAAAAATCAGCAGCGATATCAGCAGGTTTGTAAGCATTACTTTTATTCTCTCATAGTAAAAACCTGCTTTATTTGAGGCAATTTTTTTTTACTGGGGAAGCCTTCTTACTAAAATCGCTGTATTGAAAAAATTCCTTAAATATTTTAGTTGGTCGCCTTATAGTCAGATAAAGACTCTCAGTACTCATGTTTTCAACATTAAAAATCATCATCATCATCAACATCAGCAGCATTCACTGAACTTTTCTTTTTTGGTTTTTTTTTCTCAGTTACTTAAAGATTTTGCTATGTTTTCTCGCACTAACTTGTGCAGATTCGTTAACCTGGGCAACAATATAAAAATACTGCTATTTTTACTAGAAAACTTATGTACGTTTGTATAAAATAAAATTTTGTTTCACACATTTCTCTTACAGATTTAAAGATGAACAAAAATTTTATGTGACTTTTATATGCAGAACATGAAGCCAAGACAGACATGCAGACAGACGTATTGTATTATATCTGCAACAAACTTCTATTGTCAGCGTACATGATATTTATCTACCACGAAAGAAAAAAAATATATTGTCTTGTTCTATTCTTTAGTTTCTTGTGGTTAAAGCAAATCTTTTGTAATATATACATTTTTTTCATTACAAGGAAATCATAAAAAAAATTTTGCGAAACAGTCAACATTTTTCTTTTACTCCCACGTTTGAGTTTCCATATTTTTTTAAGTTACATGAATGCGTAAGTAGTAATCCGTATTTTTAGCATATTACTATCGTTGCTAATTTTTGTAAATAAGAAAACAAATCACTTAATTTTGTATTTTATATTAGATAGACATGGCAATAACTTAAATTGTCGCATGCCTTAACGCTTGTTATGCTCCGTTTGAGCTTATGATTTCATTATTATTGTTGTTGATTCAAATATAAAACTGCTATGAAAATATAAAACTGCTATGAAAAAGTTGAAATAACTGCTACGAAAATATGTTTAAACAGTTAGATTTGTTTTCATAAAGTATTTTAAAAATTATGCTCTAGTGATACTTTATTGTGTAGCCGTAAAATGCTGGTCTTAAGAAAAACTTTGTTTTTAAACGGAATTCACTGCTTTTATTTGATTACACTGTATAGCACAAACAAAAAATTACATGAATCTAATGACTGATTCTGTAAGATGGCATCAAAAATATATAAATTAAATTCAAGTTAATGAATTTGATGAAAGTCCACTTTTTGTCACGTGCGACACCAAGCAATTATGCTTGTTGTTTTTTAAACGTAAGTTTTTTTTACTGCTTTATATATTTGTGTAGGCCGCAAGTAGCTCTACATTAATTAAAAGTTTAGGAAAAATCAAACTACATGGTTGTGAAATACAAGCTTAATTGCTTGATGTCGCACGTGACCAAAAAGTCGACCTTTATGTGGGAATAACCAAATATATTATTTTGTTGTAAAGATGGACATCACTTTCTTCCTTTCTAGCTTAACTTTGTTTACTTTACTTTGTTTAGATGCTAGTGTGTTCTCTTTTATTATTTTTACTAGACTAGATTCATTTCTTTTATTTGTTTTCGTATAATTGCATTTGTCCTTTTTAAGTCATTAATAATTATTATTTTTTTATATTCATTACGTTAAATTTAGTTTTTAATTTTTTATTTCACTAATATTCTATTTTTGCACTGTTTACTTATGATTTCGTATTTTATTTGTACTCGTATCTTAATTTAATATCATGCTTTTGCATTGTTTAGTTTAAATTTCATTGCTTTTAGGTTTTTTTTTAATTAATGTCACTTAATGTTCAACTTAAATTTTGCTTTTGATTTTTTAATTATTAATATGTTTTTGCTGCATTTGTTTTGAATTTTGCTTTTTTATTCTTACCTTAGTTTGATGTTATTCTTTTGCACTGTTTACTTTTAATTTCGTTTCTTTATGTATTTGTTTATATATAATCTAACTTAAAGATTTTCCGCCTTTGCGAGCTTGACTGGCATCGACGAACGCTCGATTCTTTTTATCCTACAAGAACTACTGAGGAGACACTGTCAAGACTTGCTGGTATTGCACTTTTCTCGCGGTTCCCTGCTCGGGCGCCAATTAAATTAAAGTTACTAAATTTATTTAAACGCAGATCGAACTTTAAAAAAATTTTATAATAATTCTAGCAATGTTTCATTTCTAATACACATGGTATGAGACGCTTAGTGCAATAACTCGACAAGCCACATAAATAAATTATGGAATAAATCGACTTTTAAAATTAAAAAAAATATATAAAATTGTATGGTTTTAAAATTTTCTTTTTTAAATAAGCAGCAGAATTAGTTTCTAGCCACTAGAATTTATCCAAAAATTTCTCTAGGATGCAAAGCTATGTTACCTAGCAAAGAAATGAGCATACAAAACCAATTTTTTATTTTATGTGGCTTACCGAGTTATTACACGAAGGCCTTCATATATATTTATTTTATTGATCAGTTTTAAATTTATGTATTTTATATTGATGTAGTTTTACATTTCTATGTTTTTTTATGCAACTTTTCATGTTTCTGGCATGTTTTAAAAATGAACTTTATAATTCTTGATATGTATTATTTTTGATACATGCTATAGGGCATGGAAACAATTGAATTATTAACTTATTTTGCTTAAAAGTTCTAAAAAATATTCGCCACAAAATTTTACTAAGCATCTTTAAATACACCCAACCTTCAGACTCAGCTTGACCATCGGAAATCATTCAAAAGCTAAAATGTGTTGAACGGTTCATTTTGTACTTAATCACAATTAGTACTCGGCATAGGAACAAAAAACTCCCCTTCAGCGGCAATATAGTGGTCTGAAATGTTGTACAAAAATATTTGCCATGAAATTCTTTAATAATTCCTTAAACACACCGAAACTCCAGAATCAAGTTTAACGTCAGAAATCATTCAAAACCTAAAGTGTGTTTTCACAATTAATTCTCTGCATAGAAAATCTTGTAAGTCACACGTTTAAAGAATAAGATGTGTTTAGCTATTTTATGAAGAACACCACGAGGAATATTTATGTAGAACACTTTAGCCCGCTATATCACCGTTGAAGAGTACTTTTTGTCGATTATTTAAGAAAGGGACAAAAAGACCCGCTTTACGAGGAGTTGGAGGGTTAAAGCATTTTACAAAAAAATGTCTCGTGGTGTTTTACATAAAAGTGCTGAACATTTCTAATACCTTTAACGTAAGGCTTACAAGATTTTTTATACCGAGTCATTATAAAAAGGAGGAAGGGAACTATAATTCCCCCTAAAATAAATTCCACATGTAAACTTGCAAAATGCCATTATACGTATATATCGTTAGAAATTATTCATTTTAAAAACAAAATTTAAATTTTGTTGTACAGTGTCATTTGCTTTTAAATTTATTTACTAAAATATAAATAATAGGTTTTTAAATAGTTTCATTTTGACTCAAGGCCATTTTAAAGTTTGCATGTCTACTGACGCATAAATCATTTTACAATGCGCCACTCTACACAAGTCGCTCGCCTCATGCCAGCTTGGCAACAATTTCCAACACAATAAACATTTAACAAACACTTGATGATGGACAGGCGTTTTAAAATTGATTGTCTATGCCTTTTTATACCCTTTTTAAAAAATAAATAATATGTACTCACTTACTAACTGCACGCGGCGTGCGTAAGATTGTGTATCTTCATTTCTCTGCATTGCCTCTTGAAAAATTATTTATGCATATTTGAGATGCATATAAGTCCCATTTTGTTATAGTTTGAGTTCACTCATTTAGTCTTTTCTGATGATTATCAGCTTTGTGAAAAGAAATTCTTGCAAAAAGGAAAATCCCTGAAGGTTATTAACACATTATTTTGACGCCTGCCCAAGTGTATTGTGGCAAACGGGCGTCAACCGAGTTGCAACAATTCTATTTATATGAAGCTCTTAAAGAAAATTGCAACAAAAAAAAATACATCATGAAGGATTAAAGGGTCGGCTGATTTACAATGTATCTATATGTCTATTTTAGACGTAAAAATTATAGTGTACATTTTAGAGAAAACTTTAAAGTGAACGTGAAGGATGTTAAATTGGCAATAGAAGAAACGTCTTTATGGGTGTGGAGTTCTAGGAAAAAATCTTTTTTCAGTTTTCAGTTTTAAGAAGCATATTCAGTTAGAATATTACAAGTTTATGTCTTAAGTCTTTTGTTTTGTTACATAACGAAAGATTTCCAAATGATCTTTTAAATGTATAAATTAACAAAAGAAAGTTCTTTCAAATGCTACCAGTAAAATAAAAAAATATAACTCTATAATATTAAATAATTTCCCATAACTGTTTAGTGGAGAAAAAATTAAAAAAAAACAAAGAATACAATCAACAGCAACATAAATTTAAACACTAGAAAATTAATTTCCTTTAACAACAGCAATAAAGAAAAAAACTGTACAACTTTAAACATGTGAAGTACTTGTTGCAACTACAAGAAGAGAACTTTAAGAGAAAAGCCGTCAAGAAACTGTCACACTTCAAAGCGTCAAATAAACCTTTAAAATAACATGACATTGACAAAAAATAAAGAAATAAATGAAAGGAAAGAAGCAACAACAACTTGAAACGTTATTATTGAAAACACCCACAACACAACGTCAACAAGTTAAAGCAAGAATTCTAATATTTTTTTATATAAAAAAAACACAGAAATACAGACAGTCAAACATGACAAAACCTTGCAACATCAACAAGTGTCACAACAGAAATTTTGTAAGGAACTTCAGACAACCACCATATTTTGAAAAAGAGGAAGAACTGCAAAACATGTCAAAGAAAATTTAAGGGGCATCCGAATAATATATAATGTTATAACAAGTTTAAAGGAAGCAATTCACTATGACTAGACTATGACTATGACTATAGTATGACTAGACTATGAGTAGACTATAACTAGACCATAACTAGACAATGACTAGACTATAACTAGACTATAACTAGACTATAACTAGACTATAACTAGGCTATAACTAGACTATAACTAGACTATGACTAGACTATGGCTAGAATATGACTAAACTTAATCTGAACTAATATTTTTATTAGTCTTTTTAAGCCACAAGATGATGTTAACTGTATTTCTGTAGCTCCCTAATTTTCTGGAATTTATGATTGCTAATATTATGACAACTTATACTAAATTATCTCCATGAAGTATGACTCCTATCATGTGAAAGAACCTCCACTAAAATATTTTACTGCTGCTAAAAATTGTGTTTAAACAAACTCTACGGGAAAATATGTAAAAACCAACTTTAACATCATAATCTGAGCATTTAAAAATAATTTCTGTCTAGTATATACTAGTCATATGCAACAAGCCATTTAAATTTCAATTCACAGTAAATTCATAACACTAAACTCAGTCACACTATTGCTGAAACAGAAAGCAAAGCAAAACAAAAGGACACAACAAACACTTTTTAGAGAATCAAACCATGTCTTGTTTCGTAAAGTTATTATATGAATTGTTTCTCTTAAATGAAAAGAGCACAACTACAAAAACCAAAAAGTACTTGCAAATCATCAAAATGATTTGAAACAAGTAAAACACACTTGTCATTTGTTTAGATTGTATGGAAGCAAAAGCAAATGCCGTTTTAAGATTAATATGAAGAAAATATATATAGAAAATAATCTTAAGGAACTGTAGTTCATAGCAGACATATTTTTTTTTTACAAAAATGAATACTTTTTTAAATATTGCATGGAAGATACTCAGGTGATACTTTTCAAAAATTTAGCTGACACTCCTGGTGTTTAGCCGAGACACCCGGTGTATGTATGTATGTATGTATGTATGTATGTATGTATGTATGTATGTATGTATGTATGTATGTATGTATGTATGTATGTATGTATGTATGTATGTATGTATGTATGTATGTATGTATGTATGTATGTATGTATGTATGTATGTATGTATGTATGTATGTATGTATGTATGTATGTATGTATGTATGTATGTATGTATGTATGTATGTATGTATGTATGTATGTATGTATGCATGTATGTATGTATGTATGTATGTATGTATGCATGTATGCATGTATGTATGTATGTATGTATGTATGTGTGTATGTATGTATGTATGTATGTATGTATGTATGTATGTATGTATGTATGTATGTATGTATGTATGTATGTATGTATGTATGTATGTATGTATGTATGTATGTATGTATGTATGTATGTATGTATGTATGTATGTATGTATGTATGTATGTATGTATGTATGTATGTATGTATGTATGTATGTATGTATGTATGTATGTATGTATGTATGTATGTATGTATGTATGTATGTATGTATGTATGTATGTATGTATGTATGTATGTATGTATGTATGTATGTATGTATGTATGTATGTATGTATGTATGTATGTATGTATGTATGTATGTATGTATGTATGTATGTATGTATGTATGTATGTATGTATGTATGTATGTATGTATGTATGTATGTATGTATGTATGTATGTATGTATGTATGTATGTATGTATGTATGTATGTATGTATGTATGTATGTATGTATGTATGTATGTATGTATGTATGTATGTATGTATGTATGTATGTATGTATGTATGTATGTATGTATGTATGTATGTATGTATGTATGTATGTATGTATGTATGTATGTATGTATGTATGTATGTATGTATGTATGTATGTATGTATGTATGTATGTATGTATGTATGTATGTATGTATGTATGTATGTATGTATGTATGTATGTATGTATGTATGTATGTATGTATGTATGTATGTATGTATGTATGTATGTATGTATGTATGTATGTATGTATGTATGTATGTATGTATGTATGTATGTATGTATGTATGTATGTATGTATGTATGTATGTATGTATGTATGTATGTATGTATG